>CAHIKZ030000999.1:0-377500 GCA_903632075.3 Acanthosepion pharaonis | reverse complement strand
TATGGGTCTCTACTCTGCAACTAGGAGGTCATCTGTCAGGTCAATCCTGCCTCTGGCTACTCTGGAGGATACTGAGTGCAAAGTCTGTTCTAACATGATTTGGGGTGAGACACATACTACATAGATAATTTAAAGATGCTTGCAGCCAACAAAAAACTCTCCACCCAGTTAATACAGTCAATGCATCCTCCAAAAACAACATGCTAATCAAAACCTTGATAATTGAACTTAAAAACCTCTAGGAAAAATGTTAATTAATCTTGACGTTCATATTTTTTAAAAAAAGTAAATTTTTTTTTTTTTTATATATAGCACCTGATAAAAGAAAATAAAAAGAATAAACCTTTGCTATCCATTTTATTTCAAAATTATAAGTTTCTTATTTATTTTAAGAAATGGCACATTTTTCTTTTTTAATAAAAAGAAATTACTAATTTTTACTATGTCTTGTGATAGGAGTACAAAGCTACTTCCATATAAATTTGTCTGTTTTGTTTCATATCTGGATCAGCTTGAAAGTTTCTAATCCTACTGAATTCCTTTGAGTGATTTCTTTCATTGGGAGGCCAGGAGTGAAATTTTGAATATAACTTCAGCTAATTTATTTTTCTCCAAGGATTTATTCTTACCAAAATGTAAATATTTTTAGTTTCAAATGATATTTTATATTGAGTTCATAAAATTAAATAAAGTAGCATTTGAATTTTTAAAATATTTCTGCATTATATATATATATATATATATATATATATATATATATATATATATATATATATATATATATATATATATATATACATTTTTTTTTTTACAAAATATCTTTTTCATAAATAAATTCTGAAAACCTAATTATTACTTATGTCAAAAGTGCATCTATGCATGCATCAGAACCCCAATCATAATGTTTTGGAAGAAACTCCTATAAAAGAAATTTTTTTTTTAACACAAACTAAATAATTTTGTATTGACCTTTAATTATTGTGTTAATAAAACATTTGGGAAGACTATTTTTTTTTGTTTTTTTTTTTCTTAAAATAATTGTTAGTTTATTAAACAAAAATTAAATAATCAGACCCATGTTTATTGGTAGAGAGAGGGATCCTGTGTTTTCATAAATCATTGTTGGGGATCTTGATTCTCATTGAATTTCTTCTGCCATGTTAAGCATTGTAGATATTGTCAATAATTAATACTTTATTAATGAACGTATCTGGTTGATTTTGATAATATTTCACTGTTTATCGGGTTATGGAAATTACTTACAATAGTTTAATCAATAAGTCTATCGCCCAACACAGTTATTAGCTGAATTTTAACTTGAAATTTTCACTATTGTATTTCATTTGTGTGATTAAAATTTATAATCAAATTAAGTGCATTGACAAGGAAAGGGATTGTTGAAAAATAAGCAGGTTTTTGTGCAAAATAAATGCTTTTTCATCATTATGCTGCATTAATTTATCAATACGCACATGCATACATATATAGGCAAAAGTGTATTTTTATTTTATATATTTATTATCAGAATTGGTGCATATCATCAGTTGGTAACCCACATCTAGATTTCAACCCCTTTTTATCCAATATCCAATGCCCTTAATGAAGTCAACATGATGTAGATAGGTCTGCAATTATAACTAAATTAGTACTATTTGTTATAACTGTGGTTATATATTTAGTATATTTAAAATATGATACTAACTTTGGTAACATAACAGGGAACTGTAGAGATGATATGCACAATTATCAATGCCAACACATAAAATATACAGGGGTGGGCCAATAATTCCATAGCCTGATATGATTGATTAATTAGCTGAATTTTGATCTGAAATTTTAGTGCACAATGTTCAATGTATGGGGATGAGTCAAAAAGTAATGCTATTTGTTTAAGAAAAAGAAACACAAACATATCGTACATCAAGATCTTGCTATACATCACAGGTTCACATCTCTACTTATCAACATAGTCACCGCCTCTTTCAATGGCAGTGTTTCACCTATGAATGAGAACATGTATCCCAGCTTTGTGAATCTCAACTGGCTGCTGATGTAGCCAATTTCTTATAGCAGTTTTCACTTATTAATCACCATTAATTAATCACCACTTGACTTAGCACTCTCAGATTTGGGTTTTGTGAAAGAGGAACTTTGTGTAAAAATCTCTTGCTAATTTGATATTTTTATCAAAAGTTATCAAATCTTAAATTCTTTCTTTGGTCTACTTACTCAAATTGTATTGGTCAAAATTCAGAATATGTACATATTTTATGAATGGTGGAAAAAAATTGTTCATATGTGGCTCCTTAGCTGATGCTGGTAAGGAAAGCAATTAGGTGTAAGGGTGCTGTTAGTAGGGCCAGAAGTTGACCAAAGTTAGCTGAGTCCACAGTTAGGGTCAATGGATAAGTTTGAAGTGGATTAGCTGTTGGTGGGATTTGATATGCACTTTTCTTTAAAGTTGAAATTGACACCTGTGCTGGGTAAGTTGGGTTGGTCACTTGAAGTTATGGTGGCGGGTTGATTTGTGGTATGGCATGTTAGTTGCCAAAGTTACGGTGATGGCACAAAAGGGATTAGAAATAGATAGTGAACATTGATCAAGTGGGATGTCTCTATTGGATTCTGATCAAATAGGGTATCAATGAGACTGGGTTGGTCAATTAAGCGGAATCTCTCTAATGGATTCTGGTCAAATGTTGTTCAGAGTCACGGTGGTGATGGTGAGGGAGGCCTGGAGTAAATAATTAGGGATAGTGATGGTGAGTGGCAATCATGGCAGCAGCAGCATGTCTGTGTGCCTACAGGTGGCCTTCCAGCCCATTATTCCTTTTAAGCAAATCTGGTAGTCTCCAGGGTCCTCTTTTTTTTCCAGTGGGAACATTTGTGTTTGGCTATTGTATTAATTTTATTGTGCGGATTTGTTTTGTGGACCAGATGTTATTTTTGAAGTTAATGCGCAGAAAACAACTTTTTATTTTGTGTTTTGCTTTCTTGACACTCACATCTGGCCGACATATTTAGAGTGAATCAGAAAGTGATCTAATTGCAGCAGAGAATAGCAACATGTAAAAATGGATTGAAATTATTTATGTTTCTCTATTTTTACATTCAAGATTTATTGCTAAATTTAATGAATGCTTTCTAATCCAAAGTTTGTGAAACTTTCACATATATGTGGTTCATTATTTTAATATTTACATGAATTTTTAAATTGTTTTTAATGTCCTGAGTATTGTTTCATATTGATTTGCTTTCTAGAGATCATGGAATTCATGGAAAGGATATTACGCCATTTATATTACGACGTGTTGCAGAACTTACTGAGGGAGCCTCTTTGGAGTCAAGTATCCTTTATCTGTGGTTAGTAATTAGAAATTTTTTTTTCAAATAAGCATTCCTGTTTAACCAGAGAAATTCAACAATTACAAATTTTATCTAACTGCATTCACTCTCATAATACATTATTATTCTGGTTGATGCCAAAATGATCTTGGAGAGAAGCAGGTTGGAGAACACTCACAGTAAAGTCCTGCCAAAATTGTAATCATAAAACCTTCCCTTTTGTAAATTGTACAACTGTTGGTCTAAAAATGATGCCTCTTATTTTATGTTGGCCTACAACATCAGAAGCAGATATTAGTGGTATGCCAGTATGGAGTGAGCCTTCTTACCAATAACCCATAATTTTTTGCCTTGTTACAGAAAGACACTGAAGAACAGTCTGGCAAAATGGTAACTACAAAGTAATTGGTGTATCATTAAATTTGTCAATGCATGAAAAATTGCATCCATTGACATTGATGCTTGTTGAACATTTATGAAGAGCAAACAGTGAATGTAAGCACAGTTAATTGAAATCCAGAAGGTGGCTCCAAACTTTTGACTGATTTTGTGTGTGTGTGTGTATATATATATATATATATATATATAATTATTTTTTAAAAAATATGATTCCTTCGCTACATAAGTTCTCATGTTTCAAAAACGAGAGCCGAAACCCCCAATATAATTATTAAAATTAAATTGAATTAAAGTAACAAGCCCTGTTTCATCCTCAAGCGAAAGTTTAGGAATAACCAATCTTGAAATTTACGCATCTTTATAAGTATGTTCATTCATTACTATGGAAATGGCTGGTGTGACCATTTTTGATAAGGGGCCTAAGAGTTAATTTTTATCCACATATCAGTCACCTTCAGGAAGAGGTCAAGCTGAGGTAGGGTGATGTGTCTATTTCAAAGCGAATGATGGCATTCATGTACGCACATCGTCTGGTCAGTCACAGAGAAAGATAGATTTTGGCTCCATGGTATGTTGCTAAATGTCTGGAGAATTTTATTTTATTTTATTTATTTATTTATTTTACAAAGGGCTGTTTTATATATAAACGCGTCGCACTGAACTACAGTTTGTTTTTTTGACGACTTCATAAAGGGTTTTTCTATTTAATGATTGGGTTAAGCTTTTAAGCCCTTTATTAAACTATGAAATTTGATTTTTTTTTTTTTTTTTTTTTTTTTTTAATGCAAAAATTTGTTGGTGTTGGCAAAAACTGTTAACTCATGTCTATGGTTTAATAAATTTTCATTATTTAGAAACTTAATTATGTGTAGTTTTTCATGTAGGCATAAAAGGCATGGGTCATCCCAGGTTTTGTCAGCCACAGACAGACTGTTTCACTGTATCACAGCTCATCAATGTGGCTAGATGTCTGGGTGCCTCTAGTTAGGATCGAAACCTGGCTGAATTGGCGTCAGAGGTTCTACGGCAGGGATGAAGGTGAATTGAAGTGTATTTATTTTTGGATAAACACACAGTGATTGAGAGGACTCGATTCATTTTACCAAAGAGTTTTGCATTATTAGCCATAATAGTCACTGTTTACAAACTCACACTTCCTCCCCAGAGAGCTCAACTGAAATAAATTTTTCAGGAGCATATATATTGTCATCCACAGACAGACTGTGTTGCTGTATCACAGCTCATCAGTGTGGCTAGACGTCCGTAATACCCCACAGCAAATATGATAAAATCTATATTGATGAAACCAATGAAGTTTAAAAAATGTATCAACGAACACAAAAGAGTTATAAAAATCCAGTATACATTATTCTGTCTTACATATTTTGTTCAGGTATTCCATATCAGTCATATATTGTTTGTATTTTGTTGGGTGTAGGTGGTGGCAGAGCTCTACTAAAACTTCAATACCAATGGGAAGCAACTCATGGTCCCTTATATGTTCATACATTCTGTATTCTTTTTTTTTTTAAGCATGATTATAAGCAAAAGCTGTTTCAGTATAATATTTGTAGGACAATGTACAAGTTGACAGTTTTAATAAAAATTTCTCTATTATGATTAATAAAGTCAATGAGTCTCTCATTGAAACCAACTGTCCAAACTTTAGTATTTTCAATAATTTGGCACAATTGCATCAGGTTTAGTTAAACAATCAAAAATCTTATAAAGTCTCGATCCAGTTGACATAAGTGATTTCTTTTTTTTTAACATCTGTTTATTATTTGCAGTGACAACTTTTGAATTTTTTTTGTTCAATGATTTATTGTCAGTAAAGTATATGATGAGAATGTTCATTTTCTTTGTTTTATTAAAGAACAGTTCATTCAATTAATGTTCAAGGTAGAATGACGTATTAAGGCTTTCAACTAATGTACTGTATGCTAATCTATATTTTCTTGGATTTCCATGTTAAATTTTTCATGTTTCTAAATATCTCCAATAAGCTATATGATATATCCTCCAACAAAGGAAACTCTTTCAATTGGTAGAAAGCACTACACTCCTCATCCTAAATCAGAGACATCACCAAGTTTAGAAAAAAAATGTCACATGGTTTACTTTTTAGATTAGTAACAAGTTTGGAATTTTTTTTTTTTTTTTTATAGACATGCATAATTACAAAATTTCATAACGGACGTTTTTCAATAGCTACCCAATTAATTTCATATAGTAGGATATGGTATAGTGTGTTTTATTTTGGGTTCAAATCTTTTTCTTGATGCACAAGATGCCTAATTCAACTATATTCCATGTTATCAACATAAAAAGTTTTTTCTATAACTTTTCCAAATAATTTTGTTCTGGCCCATATGAAGTCATCAATATGCATCAGAAAAAGCCCAGATTGTGATGCCAACAGAACAATGCTGGATCTATTTCAAACTGTTTGCATCCAAGTTTATTTAATTTTTTGCAGAATTGATAACTTCAATTATACTTTTTATCTTTGTTTTGATTAAAAGACAAAAAATGAAATATAAAATGTTTAAGAGATTTTATCAAAGTTTTGTTTTTCTTTCTTCTGTAATACCTCTGTGTCGTCCCTTATCAGCAGCAACTAAAATATGTACCCCTGTCAGCAGCCCTAAACAGTGGTGGTAACCAATTATGCCACCCTCAGTCATTGGTCCTCAAGTTACTTCAGACTGCCATTGTTACCATTTAGCTGACTCTTCACTTGTTAGTGCGTGACTCGGATTTGTCGCTGGTATCGTGTTGGTGGTATGGATCCACTCAACTTAGCTGCCATTTGTCTGTTCACGACCATTCACTCCTCTGCTATGTTGTGTTTTTGATCTCAGAGGGTGAGAAGAGCATTGATGAAGCAAACTTGGAGTGAAGATGGTTTTTCATTTGGAAGCGGCACAAAAAAAAACCAAGAATCTTTTGGAATAAAGAATTAACTTGAGTTAAAAATGTAACAAATTTAGTTTATATATGATTTATTGTATACAGCTGTTTTAACCCTTCCCACTTGTTGTTATAATCAAATGAAACTGGGATCCCCTTTTAGAATTTTCAGCTTGTGTTAGTAGTAATTTAAATTTCTAAGTTCTGATCTTTATGTTCGGTACAAGGACAGGAGGTCTTGGTGAACAATGCAGATTCTGGAATGTCCTTCTCTGTCTCTCTTCTTGTGTCTCGTGTTCTTATGTTCTCTTCACTGTTTTTTAAGTCCAAAATCTCCAGCTTATATAGAGTCCTGCATCTGAAAGGGGTGAGGTATTGACTTTTTCTAAATTTACATATATACAAATACATTTACTCAACTGGTTTTCCAAATTTAGGGTTATCCAGTCTCCTTTTGAGAGTGGTCAGAGGGGATCAAGCTACACTTTAACTTTACACTTCACCTCGTACCATCACTTTATATATGTGGTACTATAATATATATATATATACATATATATATCAGCAGCCAACATCAGATTGGCTTCCTGACTGGAGTGATAAATCCAACTTAATTGAAGTGAAGACAAAAGGGATTTTCAGTTATTAGTCCTTATCTATCAGCTTGCCCTATGCTGGGATCCTCACAATCAAGAATTGGAAAAAGAAAAATCTATTTCCACTCTCCTTAAAACAAAAGTTTATCTTTTCTCTGTCTTATGCGGGTTTTTTTTACACTTAAATAGACCACACAGCCCTCTTGTCTATGGTCACTTCAGAATAGTAATTAATTTCTTCTTACCATTTGTATCCAAGAGGATCTGAATTAATTTTTGGATATAAGATTTTCTCTGGTCAAATGTTGCTGAAATTATAATGATGAATGCGTGGGGATTCTTTTCTTCTTGGTGGTTGATTTGAAACAGATGTTGTTTCCTTTTTTTTTTTTTTTTTGTCCAGGGCAATCATGAATGTCATTTTGCTGACCACTCTATTGATAACATATGTTTTTATATTATCTGATATCTTTGTAGATACCTTAATGGTCTCTTTCTCATTGATGGGAGATAGGGAAGGATGGGTAGTCATTTTAAATTCTTACTGAATTTCATTTAGTTAAATTTGGGTTTGATTCTTCTTGGAATTTTTTAAAATTTTCTTCTCAACTTTTCAACAATTATCATCCAATTAGTAGACTCTCTCCTATTCTTTCTTTCTCTTTTTGTTTGATCAACCTCTGGTGATCCCGGTGTCACACTACAATCCAAGTAATGTAAATGAAGGTTATTTCTAAAGCAATACATTTCGTTTGCTACTATAGAAAAAATATCTCTGAAACTATGCTCCTCTCAGAAATTGCTGCCAGTTTTATATATTTTTGAAGAGGTCTCCTAATTCTTCCATTTAAAAGAAAGCAACACCTACATTCATAGATATTTTTTTGTTATTCTGTCCACCTTCTGAATATATTTTATTAAAGTAGATTTATGAAACAAAGTGTTCTATTATGCAGAATATTTATTTTCTTGACTCTATTTTTTTGATGTTGCTTTGATATTAAACAATGCAAAGGTTGGCAGTCAAATTGCTTTTGAACTCAGTAAATTGCAGCAATCCTCAAGGGAGACCACTCATGCTGTGAGTTGTGTGAAACCAAAGGAAAAAGCAGTAAGTAATCTTATTTCTTAACATTTTAAGAGGAAAAAAGAAACATGCTCAGAAATGGGGCCATGTTTCTTAGAATCAGTGAAGTAGTATATGGCACTAATACAAATATAGGGTTACTTGTTGAGATTTTGTTACAAAGTGTTTTAATCTCCACCCTTGATAGTCCAAAAGCATTTCCAAGCCCTTGTGGGTGACAAATTATTCTTCACCATCAAAACTGTTTCTCGCTGCTCTGTTGCTACTTCGACAGGAAGTGCTTGGATAAACCACCAGTTCAAACCTTCACAACAAGAACATGCCATGCCTCTTACATAGTAGTGAACTACCCATATTCCTTCCATATTCCATCACTGAGAAGGAAGTTCTACTTGAAAAGCTTCTTTCCACAAACCACTGATCTGTGGAAGCAACTCCCAAGAGGATGTTTCCCCAATCACTACAATTTTAACCTTTTTAAGGCTAAGGTTAACCATTATCTTCCCCTCCTATCCACATAATTTTGTAGTATAAGTCACAAATTCACTGAAGCAGACTGCCACAAGAACATGTAGTATGTGATTCATGCCAGGAAATACCAAAGTTCTGAATTAAATTTAATGTACATCAGGAACTTTTAGACTAAGACAAGTTGATCTGTGGTAACCCCAATATTTACTGGATTCACCTTTAAGAGATACTAAAGTAAATTTTGTACTCTGTGTCAATTCATGATCTCAAAAGAGCTAGCTGCCTCAAGGTTTAACTTAGAAGTTGACCTTTTAGCCACCAATTACAGAATCAGGCCTCAACAGATGTTGGTGGGTGTGCTAATCAAGAAGTGAACCCAATTGAACTTAGGATAGGCACACAAAAGACAACCAGGTGAAGTTATATAAAAGTCTAGCCCTTGAAGGAGAAAGCTGAATCAGTTAAAATTTATAAAATCTTTCTCTTAAAACACTTTTTTCAGGAAAATAGTTTTCTAAAGTTCAGTAGTTGTTATCACTCTTTCCAGTATTGATGGGATTTTCCTCCCTAACCTTTGGTTTGAAGTAGTGTGGACATGTCAACATCTTGATTATATTAATATTTTCTCTTCAAGTTATATTTAGCTATTGCTAGTCTTCAAGTGATGTTGTTTCTGTTTTCTGTTATAGTTCTTCCTTTTTGATTTTGTAGTGCTAGTCCACAAGATTCAAAGAAGGATGATCCCCTTTATGATTCACATTTATTTGTTCAAAGCTATATTTAATTAATCATTTGAGGAAGCAGTTGTATATACTTAAGTTTGAACAGGTTGGGCACTATATATAACACCCCTATCAAAGTCTTGATCTAACGTGGCTATTTAAGAACATGACTAGAGTTCTTAGGTTAATTCCATTTAACTCTATAATACAGAAAACCCATGAAATGCCAAGTGACCACATTTCTAGAATTTATTTTTAATTAAATATGGGTTGCATGATGATATTTAAGAAGAATGTGCCAGTTGACTAGCAATGTCACTTCTATTTACTACAATCATCAATAAAGGAGATTATCATCAGAGAAAACTTATGTTTATTTTTATGCAGACAATTTTACTCTTATGTAATTTTTATTGCACACTTACTCATACTGAGTTATCAGGTTACTCACCAGCATTTGCTACACTAACCATCTATTTTGATATTTCCAGGTTGAGAGCAAATAATGATTTTTTCTTCTTACTAATCACATAACTGATACTATTCATTGGCCAGATTTTTTCCTGAGTCAAAGGTACTTATTTTAGAGTGATACTTAAATTAATCTCAAATAACTTTTCAATTGAATATTTGTTGTAGTGTCTTTCCTCTAATGAGTCTATTATGGACTCTTCCACTTACTATAAAGTAGTAGGTAATGTGTAAGCCTCGGGGGAATGGTGATATAGATTGAACACTGGTCAATCGAGACATACTCCCAAGTTATGTAACACACTTTTGTTGTATTTACTGTTCAATACACTATTTATTTGCAACCTCTTGTTTTGTTATTTCTTAACCAATTACTTGGTCACAACATCTTGGTGACGAGGATTTGAAGAAACAAACTTCGTGTTTGAAACTTCATAAAAAAATTTGTTGCACAACAATACTGAGTTCAATCCTCACTTACTTCTCTACTATTGTGACCATGTGCTAGACTAAAGAAAAATTAATATACATCTCTCTATCAGTCACTGATCACTTGGTTTATGATATATCTATAGTAACCTGTGTCCAGATTACAAGCCCCCCCCAACTTTTTTTCAAGAATTTGAATTCATTTAGCTGATGGTTCAGAATTAAATATATATAGGTATATCAATAAATCTGTAGTCTAATGATGAAAAAAGACACTTATCTTGTACAGAGTTTTATTTTTCAATATGAATCCCTTCCTTGTCAATGTACTTAATTCAGTGGTAAATATTACATAGATTGAATATCATACAAGAAAAATTTTGACTAGATTTCTGCTGTCAGGTTATTTGACTTACTGATCTACTCTCATAAACATTATGGCTTCCATTAATTCTGTATTTTCCTTTATATTATGAGCAATACCTAAAATCTTTTGCTATTACTATTTCTTTGAAAAATCTATTCTTAAAAATGTTCTTGTCTTCCAAACCCCACTTCAAAACAGACTATTATATATTTTAAATGCCTTGTAAACTTTTAAAATATTGAAACTTGTCTTTATTAGATATGTTACATATCTATTCATTTACTATAATTTTTTTGTTCTCATTTCTGCTTCTTCAGTTTTCTTGTAATTAAACTATCACCATTATAAATTATCCATTCTGGCTTGCATTCTCTACACGAATAATAGTTATCTCCATGTTCTGTACATAAGTTAATTCGTACATTTGGCATTCATCTTCTGAAAACTGGTGGCAAATAGGTTTATGTGTTTATATTGTTATAATATCCAACTTCTTACTTCTGCTTTTATTAGCTTGGGCCACAAAAGGTTTGAGAGACAGAAGAAAATAATGCATAACCTACCTAGTAAGTAAATGGATAGCAGAACAAAGTTTAGGAGAGATAGCAAAAAGAAAAAATTTATTAAGAGCTACAAAGGACAAGCAATTATGGAAAGCTGTGATCACCAACGTCCTGAATGGGCATGATGCATATAAAACATAGTAGTCCCAAAACTAATCACTTGTAGATACAATTCTAAATGTACATTATGATGCCATAAACTCGTAATTGCTATAAACAGTTTTGTAGAACAATTCTCAAGATTTTTTTTTTTTTTTTTTTACAGATTGTAATTGGTGGTACCATCCTTGATTTCTACATAAGATTAGAAAATGAATACAAGGTGGGTATGAGATTAGGATAAATAATGTAATTGAGACTTAACTGTTATTTTCAGTATATTGTAATTTGTTGAAGTATTTGCTACATTAATAACTTTTTTTGTTATACTTATAATTTTGTCGCCATTGGTTTACCACAAATAATACAGTGTCAGTAAGTCTTTCCCTAAATTATCAAGAAAAAATGTAGACTTTGTTTCTTTTTCATGATTTTTTTTAATATAATGCAAATTTTAAAAAAATTACTGTCATGGAAATTGAGTTGGATAATTCTGTCAGTAATATTTAAAAAAAAAAAAACTAGTGTTAAAACTTTATTCATTTTTTTCTTTTCTTTTTATTTTTAATAGTTTTCCATTTTATTTTTGTAGCATTGTTATTGCAATACTCAAAATGATTTATGTTCTATAGCTTTTAATTCTTAATATCCTATACAGCTCAGTTCCATACAGCATTGCTTTGGTCAGCCAGTCTTGAAACACATGATAGATAGTTCACAAGTCAAACTAACCTTGTTTAAAGGGAGTGAAGGCCTTAATGTGAGGGAGAAAACTCTAATCCAATCCTTGATGTTTCATTTATGCATTCAATATCATTTTTAAATTTTCAACATAATGTGCAGAATTAAACAAGCAGAAGTGATCAAAAATAAAGAATTGACTTTTGCTGAGATTGAACACGCATTCCCTATCCTTTGGCACTCATCCGGACAAGAAACCTCTTGTTGATTAACCTACAAAAACTAAACAGCAGACCTCATTCAAAATTTCGCCATATACCCAGTCTTCGTTTTTTTTATTTTTATTTCACACAATATTGTTTACCTCTACGAATTGTTGTTAGTAGTTAGAATAATCTTAATGTTAGAATAATCTTAAGTTGTCCAACATAAAAAGTTACAAAGCAAATTAATAACAATGCCTAATCTAAGAAAAAAAATTGCAATAGTGATAATAATCTAAATAATACAAACATTAAAATATATGAGAAAGGATTAATATGAAATCTACCCAAACAAAGTATGTAAGATGGAATATGTGAAAACCTTTGCTGCCTCAGAAAGCACCTGACTCTTCCTGTCATGCTCTAACTTTACAAGAGCAAGATCAGACCAAAAATAGAGTATGGCTGATACATCTGGACTGATACTTTTCAGTCCTCACTTTCCAGCTTCAACAGAGTTCAAAACCATTTATGCAGCCTTGTCAGTGATGAATTGTTTTCCACTCCTACAACCCCTTTTCCCACAGATGAAACATTACTAGCCTTCCACTACCTTATCTCTATTTTCATGGTAGATGTTTGAATGAAATACATTCCTTGGTTCCACCAGCTCAGGCCTTCACAGCTAGGACCTGCCATACCACATCCACTGAGTTGGCTCATCCTCATTCTCTTCATGTTCTTTTGGTGAAGAGGAATTTCTACTCAGACAGCTTCTTCCCCAGAACTGTTGTATTGTGGAACAAACTCCCAAGAAGATGCTTCCTTGATCATTACAATCTTAACCACTTCAAGTCAAGGATCAAACATTATTCTACATATCTTCATAAGAGTCACCTCTTGAAACCGTATATGCCCTTACAATAACCTCATTTAGTAATTCTCTACCTTGAGTGGCTTTTGGCAATACAATGTTGCATGAACAATAGTTTAAAAAACAGTTGGATGTTTAATTTTTTTTTTCTTATTAATGTTTCACTTTAAATAAGAATTCTCAAAACAATTGAAAAAATCCAAGGAAAAACTGTTACCATGGTAACTATAATACTCAAAAATGTTGTGGTTAATTTGAAAAATCTTATTAATAAAATTTTAAAATAAATATCAGTTGTAGCATATCTACGGATGATAATGGGTATGTCCCCATTCACATAAATACAGTAATAAATACTGTATGTTGGTCTGCAGTTGGAGATTTGTCTCCAGCTGTGTTGGTCAAACTCTCTGCCTCTGGGCAGAGAGGATCCCCAGACAAGATTATGTCAAAGGACAGAGTCTCGTCTTGGAAAACAGCTATCCTACTTCATTTTATACAGGGAATTTTTGGCCAAGCCTATGAGCTCGGATACCCCACATTAAATTTGGCTTTGTGCCACATCTGATCACATGGAGTGGTTGGTATATATCCTGCAGTTGGAGATTCATTGTGGAATTCACTTGACTCACTTCTAACAGTTGACTACTTCTTCTATGTGCCGCTGGCAAATCTTATATGTGTTGTTCTTGTTCTAAGTATTATCTTTCATTACCAACCTTCATTTGATTATTCTATTCAGCAACCTTCCCTAGGTTACAACTATATCCATGAACAAATGAATGATATTTTTACACAGGAAATATATTAAAATGTAAATATGGTGATTTGATATAAGAAAATAAAATAAAATGAAATTCTGGTGAGAAAAATAAAGTGTGCATATCCAAAGAAAATAGTGAATGCTTATAATTAAAGATATAATTTATAATTTAGATATTATTGTGGTGTTAAGGGAAGTATAGAATTTTATGGGGGATATGAATCTTAACAATTATGGATGAGTTATTTATCTTACAACAACATCCGTTCTCACCATATGTATGTATATTTAGTTTAGGTGTGTATAGGCCCTGTGTAACGATTAAAAGAAAATATGCAATGTTAATATATACAAAATAAATCTTTATATAACACATGACAAATTTTATATATATTAATCTAACACAATATAATAATACAGAAGGATAAAGTGAAAGTTGAATTTTCAAAAGTGAAAGTCCTGATGTATACAAGGCCTAGAGAAAGAGTCCGGGAGTAAGTAAATATATGTATGTATTCAAATTTAGTAGCTGTAACATGATCATTTGGTGAAGAAAGGTATGGTTGTTTTCAAATGTAGCAATGATGGTTTAGTCATGTAAAATCACCAGCTAATCATGCAAATGTCATTTTGACTCTGGTAATGTCTTGATGTCTGCAGCATGGATGAAATTATTTTATTGACTCTAGTTTTGGTTGATTTTCCATGTGTTTATATACACATCTATGGATATGCTTTGAAAAGATACTTGCTTCTCGTTGGCTTGTGGCCTTATATTCTGATGTGTAACCTTTGTGATTGGTTGGTTGAACTATTTTTAGAGATAGGGAAATTTTGATCTCCTTGATATTTCTTTTCTAACATCCTGGTTGTGAAAGCTTTCTGATTGTTTGGTAGAACTATGGCTTTGTTTGCCTGGCAATTTTTATTATCCATCTGTTTTTAGAGATGGTTGAATTTTTGTCTTGTCTATTTTTATTTATTTAATTCTCTATCACCACAATTTCATTAAAATTTTATTAAGATAATTAACTAGTATCTATTTTAATATTATTTTCTTTAAGTATTATCTTAACAGGATGATAAAAAGCTACATTTCGAATGAAATTGAATTATTAAAAATAGTTAAGAAATCCTTTAAAATACACTTTCAAAATTTTTGAAAGCATTTAAAAAAATTAAAAAAAATGTTATTCCTTGAATTCTTTTTTATAAAAAAGAAAGGAAATGCACTAAGAATATCTTTCAAATTTGTTTTTTAGCTTGTAACTGATGGACAAATGATTCCTGGAACTTGCAGCCAGTCATATGGTGGTGTGGGCTTCAATATTGCCAACTGCCTCGGTAAGTTGGGCTTGCCTAACCTCTTCATTTCGGCTGTTGGACAGGACCCAATTGGAACTCAGTTCCTAAAAAGCTTCAATCAAGTTGTAAGTTTGCAAGGATTTATTTTTAAATTACTGCATATAAAAAATATTTTTATTACTTTTCATAATATGAGTCTCTATTATTTTATAGGAAATTTCAATACATTTGAAATGACTTGAAAAAAGTTTATGTAACCACTATAATAAACAAGTGTAATGGTAATGGGTAAAATTAGTAGTTTCCATTCAGGAAACATGTGGCATTTTAGAAATTGACAAAACAGGGTTGAAATGTATAACCTTAGCATTTTATCATTTGAAGAAAGAAAATCTAAAATTAATGTGACATACTATTGTTTAACTGTATATTTTAATTAGTATTAAAATTTTCTTTCAGGATTTATCTGGAGTCCTACAAATCCCTGGACAATTGACAGCTTTGTACTGTGGTTTTCTTCAGCCTCATGGTCATCTCATCTTTGGAGTGGGTAATGCTGCAATTTTCGAATCTATTACAGTTCAACAGGTTAGAAATTCTCCTATGACCTTTATATGTATCAATTCATACACAAACTTTATTAGTAAATATTAAAGCTCTAAATTTTGGTGGTGTTGTTATAGACAAGCGTATGGTTGCAAGAAAGAAATCCGACAACAGCAGAAATAGATTTATGTAATTTATTTCAATAGGAACGTGTGGTTTTGGGATAGCTACCTTGTGGTATAGTTCATAGGCCGGCTGAAGATCTGGGTTGATCTCTCATAGTAGTTCTTGCTGATTGGCGTGTCGCTACTGCTGCTGACCGCTCAACCTGACCATGACAGGTCTCTTCCCTGGGCTCCTGTTGACTGCCTTTGTACTTCCATGTGACCCCTTTTATGGCGTTTTTTTATGGCTTTACAGGCTCGAAAAACGATGTGGGTATTAGGAAGGAAGCATTTTTATTGGTCGAAAAATAGAAACACTTTAAAATATTATTTTATTTTTCGACCGGAACTCTTGCGTCGGGAACATGTGTAAACGAAGATAATGGTCATTTTGTGATGGGGCTTTGTCCCGTTTGCATCCGGCTCTCGCTCTTGAGTATGTTAGTTTATTTGCCTGTAAATCAGCCGAGATATGTCTTATTTTATTTTATAACAGTGTTAAAAATTTTTGAAATCTTTTCCATCAGAGAATTTGGGAACATAAAGGATGAATAAATATTAAAATATTAACAAAATCAACCATATCTTATTCAAATATTAAGGTTATTTTCATTTTGCTTGTTTCATAGAAAGTATAAATAAAATTAAATGCAATATGGTTTCAAATGAGAGCAACTATAATTTCTATCAATTTTGTGTATTTGTGAAATACCAGGTAGCATAACATAAAAGAGTTAAGTATTTGTAAAGTTATTTCCCTTGTTTTGTAAGTGAATTCTGGCAATTTAATATTTATTTTTCAAGAATGTAAATAAAAAAAAAAAAGTAAGTTAAATTCAATCTCTTGTCTTAATAATCGCATATATCTTTAACGTTTGATGAATCTGCTACAAGCGACTTTGGACAATTTAAATATGTCCTTGTATATCCTCTGTAGTGTATATCTTTGGACAATATATAGAAAAGAAATGATAGACTTTTTAAATTTATTAATTACATATTTGCTTTAAAGTGTATTAGAAAGAATTTATGAAAAATATTTTCACTTTAAATTATGAATAGAGAATAAATCAAAATTTGATTCTGGTTTTACTATAAACAATAAGGATCAACCTAACTGACCAATATTAAATGAACTTATTTAAAAATGTTTAAAATAACTTGTAGTTAATATATAATTCCTTTAAGTAATAAAATTCATTATTAAAAAAAAAAAAATCACTTTTAAAATGTTAAAACTTTCTAAAATTGAAAAAATATTATACAAAACTGAAAATTTTGTAGCCCACTCTTTCAACACTAGTGACTCTAAATGGTTATAACAAAAATTGTATAAATATAAACTTTCACAATCAAATTCTGTTTTTCATCTCACCAATTTAATGCTAAGTCACTGATCCTTTGTAAACTAACCATTGTTGTTGAAAGTATTTGATAAGTTGATTTTTTTTTTTTTTTTTTTTTTTTTTTTTTTTTTAAATAAAATTCAGATATATTCAATGGAGAATTACTTCAAGAATGCACCATTGGTTTGCATTGATGCAAACTTGACTAGTGAAGTCATTTTAGCTGTATGTGAACTTTGCCAAAAACATGAGGTGCCAGGTGAGTTATCTTAAATTTTAAGCAATCCTCCTTTTTCAGTGTTGACCTTATACATTACAGGTAAAGAAAACTTCTCTAGACTCCATGTCTTCAGAAGTGATATTATTCCACTGTTACCTGAGAAAGGTGCAGATTAATTTCTAGTTTTAAGCTGCAAATTCCATTTGAAGAAGTGACATCATTAAAAATGTTTGTGTTATGAAGGAATTAATTGATAAACATAATCTTCAATCATATAAGATTACGATGAGTTTTAGAGATTGCTTTGTAACTATTTGAATTCAAAGGAGCTGTTTGATTTTTTTTTCTTTTTACTAATAGAAGGCCTGAGTGGTACTCAAGGTAGAGAATAATTTTGTTGTATGAGAGTAAGAAGAGGAAGTAAGAAGTGCAGTTTATGAGGTCATGTAGGAGATAACAGTTAATCCCAGGCACGAAGAGGTTAAGATTGTAGTGATCAGGAAAACATCTTCTTGGGAGTCTGTTCCACAAAGTAACAGTTCTTGAGAAGAGGCTGGAACTTCTTTCTTACTAATGGCATATCAAGAGAATGATAATGATTCATATTGGTGTACATGGTAGCATAGTGGGTTTTAGCTGCAAAGGTCAGGACTGGTGAAACTAAGAACATTTGCCATGGAAATAGCAATAAAGTAGCAAGAGGGTTTCAGCCCTTTGTGAGAAAGAGGTTGTAGGGTGGAAAATAATTAATCACTCACAAGGTCACGTAGACAATTTTGAACAACATCACCCCTTACATCTGGCCACCTAACTCACCACACTGCAACCCCCTTGATTATTATATTGGGGCACAGTTGAGCAAGCAACCAACAAAACTCCTTGTAACATCAAAAATAAACTAAAGGCAAAGATTATGGCAGCATTCACCAACTTAAATGAGGAGACTGTCCAGAAGAGTTGCAGAAAATTTCAAAGTCATCTGGAGGCCATGGTTGAAGCCAATGGCAATTTTTATTGAATAAACTTACTCTTTAGTATTTCAAGATGTTTTTGTATAATTTTGGTAAATATACCTGTTAAAATGAGATGTCAGTGTTATTTTAATTTTTGTGTAATTCAGACTACAATCTATCCATCACACCCTGTATATTAGTTCCACTAGACATTCAAGGTTAAGGAGCCTCTTTGAGAGAACAAATGTTCATCATAAGTGAAAGTTCACAGTCTGCTTGGTGATGGTGAAAATGTGTGTGTATATATATATATATATATATATATATATATATATATTTGAAAATTATAACATAAATATGTTATAAAATCACTACAAAAATATCCATTTTGTTTCAACACTTCTGGTGTTTTATCAAGTGATGGTTTTGAATGTAGAATAAAGAGTTAAAAAAAGAGGCTAATACAGCATCATTGCAACAGTGTCTTAGGAACTCCAGCTCTGGATTTGAATTCAGAGTTGTCCTTCCTCTAGTCTGGTTGCCAACCATGGCTACAGAACCCAGACTGCCCTACTATTTACCCATGTCTCCATATATATATATATATATATATATATATGTGTATACACAGGTATGTATATTTGAGAGAGTGCTGATGTAAACATTCTCTTTAGATTTTCATTGTTTTGCTACATTTTTTTCCTGGACAATATTTGCATACGTTACATTATCATAGATGAAGCACAAAGCAGTCACTGCACACCATCCTGGTAGATAATATGATACTTACCTAATCAAGCAATATTCCTTGCTTTGAAAGGTCAGAAAACTAATTCTAAATTGTACTCATTGCAACACGATTTTAAAGCAGAACACAGATCTTTACAGCCTTAGTCTCATGAGTGGCAGAGCATTTGTTAAAAGAAAACACCAAAAAAATCATTTAAACCGAGACAAATGTAAAATCCAGTTGTATCAATGCAGTTATTTTTGTGAAGGGTTTGTGAGACTAAGTTGCATTTGTCTTAGCTTATCAGAATTACAAAAAAATAAAGTAAAGAAAGAAAACAATTAAAAATGACTGCAATTATTAGGAAGTTTTAATAGCGAGATTCAATGAAAGAAAAATTTTGAAACAATATATTGCATATTCAATAAAGCAGAGATAAATAAATCACAACTAAAATAGAAGCCAATGAACAGTTTAATTAATCCATTATTTAGTTGATATTTTGTGGCACACTTAATAGGATCGCACAGCACCGTGGTTGAGAATCATTGTACTAGATGATCCAACCACTTTGTGATCCAGCAGTGAAAATTCTGTTATAGTTGAGTCCCTCCAGTTGACAATTGGTAACTGCGAAGTACTGGGTTATAGAAAATATTTATTGTTCAATAACCTACAGTGCAATTTTATAGAATATTTAAAGGATATGTATATATGTTTGTTGAGATTAATTTGCAGTGAAATAAAATTGAATCTTCTTACCAACTTCATATTTTTAAAGAAAGCATGATGCCAATTTGATAGAAACATTTACATCATTTTAGTGTAGTTCAAGTTAGCATAAAAGATATTCATAGTACAACTACTATGCTAATTCTATGTCTCTGATGACAAATATTATTACTACAGTATAAACTCCATTCTTGAATATTTACAAAGTTTCTGTCTAAATTTCTGAGATGAGGTGCTATTATTATTTACAAATTTTGTTACAATTCATGCAGAAGCTATGATAGTTGAGAAATGATCACTCTTGGCTGGGTCCATGAGAAAGAAATTCTGATGTCATGGAGGCCCGAAACTTCCTATGACCCCATAATAGACATCACTGAGGAACCATTCTGGTGTGCAATATATGCCTATAAAAGAAAAAGAAAAAGAAAACATTATATGTAGACTATTGTCCTCATCTTTGTTGTTGTTATCATAACATTTTGGCTGTTGCCCCCTTTGGCATTCATCAGGTTGATTCCCTCTAGATTATCTGCACCGACATATGCCTGATGAAGGTTAGTGAGAACAATAGCTGAAATGTTGTCACAACAAAAAAGATATGGACAATAGTCTGCATGTAAATAGTGTAAATAATAATTTACAGTTTTTTGGGGTTTTTTTTCTTATTACCAGGTAAAAATGATTTCTTCATCTGAAAATTTCTCCTTAAAATTTTCTCCAAAGTATGGATTTATTCACCTTGTATTTTCTTTCATATTTCAGTTTGGTTTGAGCCCACTGAGAATGTCAAAGCAAGCATTCCTTTCCAGTCTTCAGCAGGCAGCATGTTCACATACATATCTCCAAATGAGTTAGAATTCCAGGAGATTCACAAGATAGTCACTGGAGCCAAAACAGAATCTCTTTTGAAAACTGGTAAAATATTTCTATGAATTTTCTTTTTAGTATGTTTTGTCTGCAGATTGGAAATTAAAAATGTTAATTCTCATGATATTTTGAGGGCTTGTTTTTGACAAGGGCCTGAAGTTGAATCCATAAATCAGATATGTGAGATTGTCTTTCATCAATTACCTTCAGTCTTTGGATTATGAGAAGGTATGTAATCAAAGTCCATTTGGCAAGATATTTTGTTAAATGAAGAATCTTTCTATGATGTCACTAATTTACACACATAAAGGAATGAAAGAATCATAAAAAGATTTGAAGGGATATTCTCTCCCTCCTAAACTTTTTCTATTTTATTTCTCTCAAGAAGAAATGATATTTTAGTTTGGTTTCTTTGTAAGTACCAAATTAGTAGATAATTTAATTTCCACACCAAAAACTTATTGCTGACAGTAGAAAGTGTAATGACAGAAATTACATGCATAATTGTTTCACTTTTCAAAATTATAAGTGTTTACTTATCAAGAAACTTTCCAGGATGTCACTAATTTAAACAGAAACAGGATGAACTCCATAAATGAAAAAATTTGCCTAGTTTGAACTCCTCCACAAACCTGTTATTTTAGGCAAGTGGTTATCTGTTCTAGGTCATATTTCTTTTCCTGTGATTTAGTTTCTTCAATCCCTCCTTATTTTGTCATCTAGTTCCAGTTTCTTCATTTCCTCCCTATTTTGAATTGTTTTCTTCACAGTATGAAATTCAGAGTTTTCTAAGAGGGAAAACACTGAATTCCATGAAAAAGCCAACAGGGAAACCATTCTTCTATTTTTCGCAATTTTTACATAAGACATGGCAATTCACAAATAATAAAGAAAAGCAATCTGTAAAGAGCTATAATTGCCAATGTCCTGAAGCATCATGACATTTAAAAAAATATGTTCCTATTTGTAGTGGTATGAAACTAAATTGTTTTATTAATTGCAATCAAATGGGGGGTAAAAAAAAGAAATACTTATTTCAATGGATCATAAAACTTTAATTTAATGCCAAATTCTTACTTCTTAGATTTGAAATTCTTTTCCTTGGAGCCAAGTGTCTCCTATTTGAGAATCACTAGCTTAGACATATTCTTTTTTATTCTCCTTGCTATGGTGAAAGCTGGCTATTTTATCATTCAGCAAATAATGATAGAGAGATTATTTTCAGCATTTGTATAAAAAACAAAAACCAGTACATATCCATTGTCTGCAAGAAAAGCATTTCTAAATCTTGATACATAGCAATTGTAACCAAATGAAATTCCTTTTGATGCGTGCTGTGAAAAAGCAGCAAAGGAGAAAATTGCTGCTAATCCTTACATCATATCTTTTGCCAGAAAAATGTGTCAAATGTTATTCATCTCCTCTCTTTGAACAGATCTTTTAAGACCATGGGGTGAAAAATTACAGCATAAGCAAAAAAGTTGACAAATTGTTATAACACACTTCATAGTGTTTATAATATAAGTAATACTTCAGCAACTTGCCATGATGCCTGTATTAATTAGTTTGAAGACTGACTCCAAATGGTTTCTTCTTCATTACCTCTGACCTGGAGCTCTTATATTTATGGACTAGTTCATATAGTCACCAGAGGTGTATTATTTACTCCACAACACAGATAAAATATATGAAATACATGCATTGAATATTGCTATCATATCTGGTCTGTTGCTTTTGCTATGTATTTAGAGACTCTTGATAAAATCTGCAATGTTATTGATCCTGGCCTGGCATCACAGCTTCAGTCACCATTACTGTAATGTAGTTTCCTTGTGCTTTTTCTCTCAACATTTTCATTTTTACTAATATTTTTCTGATGAGCTTTCCTCTTTGATACCTAAATTTTACGAATTTAAGCAGAGTGCTATAATTGGTAATTAGGTATCATCATTTTACAGTTGAAATGGCTAGATGTAAACGTAAATTCTGTGCTAACAGTTTCTTCTCTTGCACTTCTCGTGGAACTCTCTTTCAGCTTCTTG
This sequence comes from Acanthosepion pharaonis, assembly GCA_903632075.3. Taxonomy (NCBI): domain Eukaryota; kingdom Metazoa; phylum Mollusca; class Cephalopoda; order Sepiida; family Sepiidae; genus Acanthosepion; species Acanthosepion pharaonis. The sequence continues at coordinate 354,609 of CAHIKZ030000999.1, read as the reverse complement.
CTTTCCAGACAACTTTGATCTTCAAAAACTTATACGCAGTGTTAATAATTATCTTTTGTTTTCGTAATTCCTGTTCTTTTATTGTTCTCTCTCCTTAATAATGTTTTTCTTATATTCTTTCACAATCAGTAACCCATTGCATCTTAGTGGCTTTATTGCCTTGCTTTGGGTTAAATAATTAAAAAAAAAAACAACCAACTACAGAATTACAGCAATCTAAATTAATGTTGCAATTAGCTTAAGAACAAAGACAACTATACAAACTAGTACATGACTTGTTTAAGAGAATGCTGATGATGATTTATAAATGTGAAACTGAAATAGTGGCTGTTGAATTGCTGAAATTGATAATTCATTTAGTGCCAAACTATCCAAGTGAAGGATATTAACCCTAGAAGACTAACCATGGGTATATAGTACCCAGCGCAAATTTTCCTATTTTTAATTACAATTTTCAGTACCTGATTTTCTTACCTAAATAATGTTTTTCAGTTCCTATTAATGTTAACTCAAAGTACAAAGTTTGAAGTGCCTGCATGTAAAATAGATCAAATAAAAATTTATATTTAATATTCTTTTTGATGCTTAGTAGTGGTGTAACTTTAATTGATGGTTAGTCTTCTAGGGTTAATAAACCTATGGTGACAGAGATTTATCTGGATATGTTGAGTAGTTATAGGTTGTAGATCCCAGAATTTATTCTGAAAAAGATGTAATGTTCTTTGGTTAAAGAAAACATTTAATGACATTTCATATCATTATGTGACAATTTCAGTCTGTAGTTAACTACAAATATATTTTCAGTTTACATGAATGCTCCTAAAAGTTAAAAAAAAAAAATGAAATATAAAGCAAAAGATCTTTTGGCATAAGATTGGCAATAAAAAATTCCAGGGTTTGATATGATGAAACATAAGACAAAAATATTCTCTGCTGAGTAAAATCAAATGTTATTCGGGTTGCCCCGAAGGTAATACCTCCTATTTTATTATGTTGTCCAGTGACATTAGTAGATGTTGGTGGTATGGCAGTTCTCACCAATAAGTTATAATTTGTCTTTTTAATGATAGCATCTGATATAAATGTGTATACAAAGTAGAGATGCATCAATGAAAATTTCCATGTGGTAAAAAATTGCACCCATTCATCAATTTTTGTTGAACATTTATTGAGACCAAAACAGTTTGAGCAATAGATATGTAGGACAAGCTAAGTTTTGGCCAATGAAAGATGAACTACATGGGCAACGTTTTCCTGAAAGTGCTACTGTTGATGTAAAAATGTAGAAAAATAGTGTTTTGTTACTGAAAGTTTGCTCTTCCCAACAATGTTATGCTCCCTATATTTGTTATAGCTTCTGAGGAAATGAAAAGGAAACATTACTTTTAAAGCATCCCTTGTAGTATGGGAAAAAGTGTTAAGTAAAAATATTCCTATTTCCACAATTCACATATTGATTGACAATATAATTGGGAATAAGTCACTGTTTGTATTGTCAAACATTTAGACATGCTTAAAATAACAGCAAAACTGAAATTAAAAAAAACAAAAAACAAATGTCTATCATTTACCCTGACAATATTAAATTTTTTCTTTCAGACTTAAACCAAAAAGAGAATGTGGATGCTGTTTTGAAGATGTATGCGATGATGTGTCGTGACCTTATTTCCCTGGTTCCAGTGATCATTGTGACTCTTGGAAAGCTTGGTGTGTTGATTGCACATTGTGATAAAACAGCTACACATTTACCTGTCAAAGGATCAAGAGTTTCTGTAAGTATCTGAAACTTTAAAATGGCATAACAAAATAAGTATTAGCTGCATAACTTAGATTCTTAATAACGTTATTTGCAATATACAAGATAAAAAAGTTTCTTTCTAAATATTATCAATAATGATTTTTCTTGAATATTACTATATTGATAATTACTTCATCTCTGTGACTTGTAAAATTAATGAACTTATTTGATGGTAAATAAGATGTACCTACCCACATTTTCAACTGAAAATGTCCACATATAAATTTCAGTCGCCAATTGTCCAGGTTAGAGATTTGTTTAGAGAGAGGTCTTACTTTTGCATATAGGAAACGAAGCAGTCCTTCCTTGTTTATCAAAGAAAATAAATAATTGTAGCTTTTGAAACCATTAAACATTGTATTTGACTATATAAGTTATGAATAAGTTTGTTTAAAAAAAAACAAACTTTGATATACAATTACAAAGAAAGAAAAATAGCATATATTCTTTTTAAATATGATATTGTGTGCATTTGTAGCATTAGAATTTATCTAAATTATTAATGCCCACTGTACAATCTGATATTAATCATAAAAATTATATTAAAAATCTAGTCTATAAGTTTCTAAAAAGAAAAAAAACAATAACCTATTAATGGGTTATAGGTAGAAAAATGGGACATGGGCTTTAATAATTCAATGGAATTTGCTGTTTGACTAATACCTAGTTTTATTCAAAAGTGGAGTAATGGATACCAGCTTAGATTGAGGAATCAGAAAGCCAATGTTGAATTCATTACATTCACTTATATGCAAATTCTCTATGGAAAAGAATGGATCCATCTCTTCTCCCTCCTGCTATGGGTAAATAGTGGACAGACTTAATCCTATAGCCTTGGGTTGGAATCAATCTAGGAGAAGGTCAACTCTGAATTCAAAAACCTCCAACTATGGGTTAAATAGCTTCACCAACCTGCAATTGGCTGGAGTATGGCTACACCACTGAAGACATTGTCAATCAGAGAGGGCTTCCCCAAAGTAGTGAGAAGGTCCTGGATTTGTTCTAGTGAGCTTTCATTCCTGGTACTATGTTGTTTTTTTTGTTTTTTTTAATCAAGAATTTCATTGTTTAATTTTTCTAATATCACTGCCAAATTAAATAATTATTTGGTTGATTCAAACATTTAAAGTTCTCAGTATTTCTTTTTAAAGAAATATTATGTTCAAAAGAAAGCTTGAAAAATAAAAGATTCTTATTTTAATTAAATGTCTCTTAAGAAATATTTTTCTTAATGTTATTTTTATTATATTTTCTATTAAAACTACGGTATTGATAAAATAGCTGAGAAATTTTCAAGTGGAGAAAAAGTTCTTATTTTCTGCAACGTAGTGTGAGTTTTTAAGGGCTGAAACCTTACAAACCATTACAATAACTAAAGATCATAAAAGTTGCATTTTCATTTCTCTGTTTATTAAAGGAAAATAAATGTCAGGCATTATGAAACCTAATTCAAAAGTTCTTTTCCTTTGATCGATTCTGAAAATTATAAAGTAGAATTTGTTTATTATTAAACTAAATGTTGACCCAATAACTTGGTTCATTTTTAATTCAGGTGTTCACTTTGGCTTTTTTATTCCCTTATCAAAACTTCCTATGGTAATAAATGACTTTGGGATATTTAAAAGTCAATCCTTAATGTTGACTAAGAAGTTAAATTCTGATTTCTAATTCCTTTATTTTTATGTCAGAATTTTTGAGATCAGAAATTATCATTATTATATGCTTTCTCATGTTGGTCAATACATTCAGATGAGCTCCATTTTTTAGTTCCACCAGTACAGATCTTTATAACTGGGACACACCATGTTATTTCCACAGAGTTGAATCACTCGTTTCCTCTGTTTTCCAAATATAAGGAGAAATTTGTACGCAGACAGCTTTTTCCCCAAGAACAGATTTCTATGTGGACGCTTCCCTGAACACTACAATCTTTAAGTCAATGGTCAATTGCCATCTATCCAACTTATCCTCATAATCTTCACTTCCTACCAACTCTTTTATTCTTATCACACTCCTCACTCATTCCAACCATGATGTCCTGCCAAATAAAATTTTGATTGGTCATATTTTGAGAAATGGGTTGGGCTATGAAGTTTTTAGCATTCCCTTATATATATTTGGTAATGGTAATAGTGAAGTCAGCCGTTTCCACACAGGAAACATTTGGCATTCATTGACCAAATAGCATTACTGCCAGTTGAAGTTTATAAAATTTTTTTTCTTAAAACAATTTATCAGGAAATTAGACTTCTCAAGTCCACTAACTGTCATAGCTCTTTCTAGTATTTATGGGAGCTTCATTCTAAATCTTTTGTTTTTAGTAATGTGGAAAGTTAACAGCTTAATTATATCATTATTTTCCCTTCTGGTTACGTGTGCTATCCATTTTTTGTTTATTGTTGTTGCTGCTGGAAGTGTTTAAAGTGTTAAAATGTTCAACTCTTTAAAGAGATTATTACTCTTGCATTTAACTTCTTTTTCTCTCCCCACCCCCTAAAAAATGTCACAAGAAATATCCCCTGGGTTTTATCCACAAAGTTGAGTTATAAACTAAGATACAGTAAAATAATATTCCCTGTAGAGAAGTGGATGAGTCAGGGGTTCATAAATGCCATGAATTATGTTAGGCTCATTTATTATTCCATCAAGTTAGCTTGGACATTCATGAGTCTATCACAGCAACCATCAAGGTCCTGCATTGAGGTTGGAAGGTCATTGGAGTAGCATTCTATGTCATAACATAATTGGTCAATGTGGGTGATTGCTTGGTGACTAAACCCATCTTACACCATGGCTAGATGTGCAAACTAGTAGATTACTTACAAGTTCTTGTTTTGCTTGCCAACAGTGTCCTGCAAAGTTCATTCTCTTTTCACATAAGATTGTAGAAATATCAGATATAGGTCCATAGAGCTGTGATTTAGTTGGATGTTACTTGCAAGAGATGTTAAGTATATCTCTCAGCATCTGAGTGTAGGTTCCATCAAGTTTAGACTCAAGGGTTTTAGTTAATGTCCAATTAGTGGCACCAGACATTAAAACAGCCTCTACAGTGCTGCAAAAGAATCTTCACTTGAAGTTTCCTGGTAGATTAGATTTCCAGATTACATCCATTTTATTCAAGGCAGCCCAGATTTTAGCTTTGTGAATTTTTTTTTTTTTTCAGTAGAATACTTTGCTTCCTAGGTATGTAATAGATTCAACAGATTTTTTATTCACCGAGACCATTTGTATTGCGGAAGATAAATGTTACACATTTACAATAGATAACTAAATTTACCTTTTCCATAAAAATTACATGTTTTTATGATTTATTCTTTCTTAAATTTATAATTTTTTTTCTTTATTAGAAACGACCTGAAGATATGGTTGCCAAATATTTTCCTGTTTATGGTCTGGAAAATGTCCACAGTGTATCTGGGTCAGGTGATTGGTGAGTCAGATTTTTATAATTTTTTTTCTTTTCTGTTGCACTCATCCATGTTTGCATGAAACAGATTGATCACATCATGGGAACAATAAAAAGGAATCACATTGTGCCACTAAGTTTATTTATCAAACTTTTTAAATAAAAAGAAAAGTATTCAAATATAAATAATGACCTAACAACAAGGAGTGGGGGTTGATAAATTCAGAAGATCAAAAGAAAAGTTTAAAACTAAGATAGCTTATCAACAGTAGTAATTTTTTTTTCAGATTTCAAGCTTAAACCCATAGAAATTCCTTACAATTTAAAAAAAACAAAACAAATTATTTTAATGATGAATAGTATTAATCATACTATACATAATGTAAAAAGTATAATTCATAATGGTTTCTATAATAAACAATAAACCTTGTTGAGTTTCCTAAATTGTTTGATTACATGAATAAACAGGACATGTTAATAGCTATGCATTTCTTCTTTGTTAACTCAATATTGATTTTACCTTGTTCATTAATTAAATATTAACTTCCTTCAGAATTACTTTCTTTTTTTTATGTTGCATTGTTTTTAGACAATGTATCTATATAGTCAGTTAATACTGTAAAAGTAATTTACCATATTAGTAAAATTTTGTCATCTTTCTCTGTATGCTTTGTGTTTAGGATGTGTGCAATCATGGCTCTCCATAAATTCATGTCTTATCACTTTCAACAGTACTTGCTTCTTTACCACACATATTTTGTTTTTGTTTGTTTCACCATCCTTTTTCTCAAATTCATCAAATACATTTCTTGTTGCCTTTCTCTGTTTCTCTTGCTTCTAATGTCTTAAGTCTTAAATTCTCCTAGCTTTCTTTTCTCATTAGATGTCTCAAAAATTTTGACTATTAGCAAATTTACAAGCCATTTCTTACTCTAATTAGAGGTCATTTTTCAAGAGCAGCTGCCAGTCTTACTTTGTCGGTCTTATTGGACTTACTATGAAGACAGGAGTAAATAGTTCTATCATCAGCAAAAATACCTATTTGGGAACTGATGACATCAGGAAGGTTGTTATGAAACAATGTAGGTCTAAGGATAGATCCCCAGAGGACTCCCATATTAATGTGAAATGATCTAGAAGTGTGGCGATTCAACACAACCTTCATTACACAATTGGATGTCAAAGAATTCCTTTTGTTGTATTTTATTGAATGCCTTTAAGCAATCTGAAATATAGACTTAGGTCTTTCTGCATTTCTCTTGTTCTTAGGCCAAGAACAGCATGAGTTTGTTTATTTCTGGTCTAATTTTGCTATAAACTTTATCCATTAGAATCCTAATTATCAGTTGCTTATCAAATTGATTTTTTTAATGCTGGATACATTCATTTGCACCCGATTTCTATGATAATTGATTTATTGATATCCTCCAATATTTCACTGCTTTCATATCACACTCATTTTCACTTTTCTAACTTTCCCAAACTGTCTTACCTGATTTGCTGATTTGTTCCTCCTTATCTTAGGCACTACTCACCTTTCCTCATGTTTTAGCCCATTATTCCCACCTGAAAATCCAGTATCAATTATAAAAATTAAAATAAAAGAGAAAGTATTTATTAATACAAAAATAAAACATTAATTATAGGTCTCTACATATAGCCCATTAATACTCACTGTCTCAAAAATAGAACAGTGAGAATTAGTAGATTATTTATATACTGTAAGTTTCCTTTTTATAATCAAAAAACTCTTATCATTCCACTATTGTAATAACTTTTCTTTTTCCATTATGATTCCCTGTTTACATTTTATTTAACCTACCAAACAACGTTTTCTTTCCTGTTATTTTTTTAAAATCTTTTTTACATACTTTTTATGTTTTTTTTTTTTTCTTTTTTATTGATTTCTGCACACTCCTCATTAGGCCATTCCTCTTTTTGCATAATCTCATATATTCTGTGCCATTGCTTCAGTTCATGTACTGTCTCTCTTCCTTTGTCATCCACTCTTTTTCCTCTTGTCTTTCTTTCTTCAAAATGACTTCTGCTGTTTCATTAGTGCTTCCCTTCAGGTGTTCCATTTTGAATCCATGATCTGTTCTAAAATTTCATATTTGTTTTTAACTGCATATGTTTGTTTGCAAATGGAGTTGCTGCTGAGATTTTCATATTGCAATTTACACAATTTTACTTTTAGTTTGCTTATAACTGAGAGGTAATCCCTTCCACAATCAACACATGGATGTGTTTGGGAGTACACTTGATAACTTATATTCAACAAATTATGTCATGAAAAAAAAATAGAGAGAGACACAGACATAAATTTCTTTTTTAAATAAGTTGATATATGCAAGTACATGAATATGTTTGTAGTCTAATGAGGAAAAAAAGTGTGTGTGTGTATATATATATAACATAACAAATATTGATTTTTAAACATAATTTTCTTCCTTGTTGATAAACTTCATTCAGTGGTGAATAGTAACAATACAGAACGAAACTCACCTCATAATTATGTTAGGCAACTGACTTATTGATCCATCCTTGTTTTATTTATTTATATATATATATATAAAATGTGTGTTTGTGTGTGTACACACACAAGATTTTGAATGTGAAAAAATTAAATAATCCTTTACTATAAAGCCAGTGCTTGTGTACTTGTATGTATATTTTGGTCAGCTCAGTGGCTGGATTCTGGCATTTTTTTCATGAAAATGAAATTTATATCACAAAAGCCATTCTCAATCTATAAACTTTAGTTTTTATTTTCACTTTCTTTTTAAAATTTTCATTATTTTTGGATTCTTTTCTTCTTAAATATCTTTGTGTTTATTGATTTATTGACTTATTCAATAATTTTTATCTCACATTTTCAAGAGACTTCAAGAAAAAAATAATCATCATATTTCTGCCCTGAATTATTCTTATTATTTACTTTCTTTTTTTTTTTTTAACCTTGATGGGTGAACAATGAATAACTAATTGATAATTCCTATGAAAAACAGTTGATAAAGATTTTCTTTTAAATAAATCCTTTTTTTCCAAATTCATCCAAATAAAGTAAATGGCCAACCAATATTTACTTATAAATTCAAGTATAATAAAAACAGATTTCCACATTAGCACAAGGGTCAATATGTTGTAAAATTCAACAATCCAATCCAACTATTCAAACATTTCCAATGGTAGTCAAATATAGCACACTGTAATAAGTACATCATTTAAAAATGTAGATACCTACTATAGAGCACTCTCATTATTATGGCTTTTTGCCAGGTTTAGCTAAACTTCTCAACATCTAAGATCTCTGCTGTCACTTGATAGCTAATTTGAGTAGGCATTAGCTATTAAAATTAATCTTCACTGAGGGCTCCACCCATTTTTATTGTACCAGAATTAACTTGGTATATATTTACTAAAGATAGCTATTTGAGATAGTTGGGATGAAAATAAAGTATGGTATATAAAAATTTTAAAATGCAAGTGCTGTGAGATTGTTAAAAACTAATATTATTATTCTGTTCTTTAGATACAAAATGTTTAATGACCACGCATAAATAAACAGCTTAAAGTAGAATTAGGTTTTCAAACAAATCTTTGTTCAGTTTTGTCTTAACAATCTTTTAAAAATTTTGTTTAATTTTGTATCTTTTCAGTTTTGCAGCTGGGCTGTTAGCAGGCATCCTTCATGGTCATCCGCTCGAAGTGTGTGTGAAACTTGGGCTTCTGACGGCTAATCTCTCACTTCTCTCTACAGACACAGTCCCTGACACTATCAAACCCATTTGCTGCACCCCACTACACATTTCTCAATCTTACAAAGCCCCTCCTCCACGAATCATAGAAATATGACAAGTATTTTTAGGAATATTTTTTAATCATAACCTTTCTACTTGAAAATAAAATATTTTAAACATTGAATCAACATAAAATGCAGATAACAAATTTTTATATCACATGTTGATTCTTCTTCTGTTGGTTTTGTCTTTTCAAGACTTCCTGTCCTTTGTAGCTCCTAATAATGTTTGTCTTTTTGCTATCTCTCCTATTATGCCAACCAATTACACAAGCCTGACAGGTAAATTATTAAACTACTTTCTTCTTGCCTTCAGTATGCCCTGTGACTCAAATTTCTCAAGCTCTCTTTCCTCATGATGTGCCCTAGAAATTATCTCAAGGAGTCCATTGAACATTTATTAATTTACTGAATACATGTGTGTGTGACGTGGTGTAATGTATAATGGGTCAAAATGAAAAATCGGAGTGCTTAGTTTGAATTCCAGTCAAGTTTATTAGTCACTTACATGCAGATATCCTTAAGAAAGGTATGAATCCATCTCCTCTCCCCCACCCTAGGTTGAATAGCAGGACAGATTGGGATCAATAGACTTGGCTAGTAACCAGTCTACCACAGAAAGACACAGCAATCTATTGTGGAAAATCTTCTGCCTAGTCAGTCATGAATTGAAAGTGACATAATCACCCAAGCATGTATGACATATGGCACTTGACTCTCTCTCTCTCTCTCTATATATATATATATATATATATATATATAAAAAGGAAGAGGTTACAACCAAAAACGTTTGTGGTATCTCTCTTCTTTTTAATATATATATATATATATATATACACACACACACACAAGAGAGTTGGAATTAAGGTTTGTAGTGTTTGGACATGTAATTTTTATATAGGATGGGAGGTGGAGGCAACTGGATATGGATGACCAAAAGTTATATAAGTGCCCCCACCTGAGAGGGAGAAAAGCCAGAATATATCAAATCCTGGTAAGAAGAAAATCCCATCACCAAAGCTAGACTGTGTGTGTGTGTGTGTATATATATATATATATGGTTTGCCAAAAAGTTTTTTCAGTTATTTAGAAAATTTGACCAAACCAATACATATTCTAAAAGGTGACATTTCAGTGCATCTTACTATATAATTAGTGTGTGGATTGTGAATTTAAATGTTTCTCTGTTAAAAATGAAAATAGAGGGAAATGAGATTCCTTTTTGTCATTTCGTGGTATTTTACTTCAAGAAAGAAAAAATGCTGTACAAACATATATATGATATACAGAGATGAAAAATTTCCCCAAAATCTGAGAAAATTTTAGAAATTTCAACCAACAAATGTTTATGAAACTTTTTAAATAAAGATATATTAAAAGAAAATTATAGAAAAAAATACCTGGAGAGAGAGAAAGTAGCTTTGAGTTTTCACAAACATCAGTATCATTCAAAACATCAGGGAAATAGAAAGAAAACTTCCTCACAAGCAGTTGAAATTGTTTTTGCTGGATGATTTCGAAGTGTGTTCTTGGTCTTTTAAAGAGAAGAGTACCAAATGGTTATGTCATGTCAAGCAATATAAGTCCTCCTATATGGCAATAAATGCTGGACAGTTTCATCACAGATGAAAGATGTTAAAAATACTATGAAATGAGCAATGACAAAGTTTTAGGGAAAATGGTAACAAAAAAAAAAAGATGCTTATATTTAAAATTAGAAAGAGACGATTGAAGTTTCTTGAGCACATAATGAGGGAAGAGGTTCTTGAAGAATTTGACACTCACAAGATATATTGAAGAGGAACAGAGGAAGCATTGAATAACCTACCTAGCAAGCTTATGCAAATAGTTGGTAGAACAAGGATTAGGAGGGATAGCAAAAAGATATGCGGTATTAAGAGCTACTGAGGACTGGAAGTTGTGGAGAGCCGTGATCGTTCATGTCTTGAAGGGACATGGTACATAGTAAAAAGGAAGTCCCAGGTCAGTTTGAATCAATCAAGCAAACATTTAAAGAAATATGACAACTTATGAGTTGCTCAACAAGTTCCAGCTTGATAGAATCAAGACAATGGATGAACCTTGAAGTGGACAACTATTGGACCTGCATAAATTATACCAAATCATGGAATTGAATCTATAATTAGATTGCTGTGACATTTCTCAAATTACACTGCACCCACCTGCTAAATCATGAATTATTTGGGCTGGAAAAAAAAATTGTTTCTAAATTGAAGAACTGTCTGTTAAAACCATTAACAGAGGACAAGCAAAATCAGTTTGGACATGTGTATTTCTCTAGTTTCTTTATGCACATGCATGGCTGGACAAATGGTCATTACATGATGATGAAAAATGTTGCTTAGAGATCAGTGTTTCTCAACCAGTGTTCACTGGGACACTAGGGGTTCTGCAAGAAATAGTGATAAATAGGCTAATATATTTTTGGGTAACTTTATATTTGTAATTTTACTATATATGTATGGCATATTGTTGGAAAATCCTTGGTTATTATAATAAAATATAAGAGATAAATATTAATGTATATAATAATTTTTATTCAAAGGTTCCCTGACATATGAAAATTCTTTCAAGGTTTTCACAAAGATAAAAAGATTGAGATATATGTGAATTGAATATGCCTCTTTTCCAAAAACAAAGTTGTATTAGGGAAAATGTCTTGCGTTTAATTTTTATTAGTTTTCTTCATCTTATCATCACTTTTTATTACAACATTCAAGATTAAATATGTTCCAATCCTTAATGTACAAAAGTAAATATAGTTATTTTTACATTCAGTTTTATAAGAACTGCGATGAATAAATACTGACTTATCATTTTCGATTTAATGAAGACATTTTCATTTTAGTTATATTTTTGCTTTCAATACAATAGATTTCAACAGCTGCACTACTATGTAATATCAATACTATATGGCAATAAATGCTGTGTAATTTCATTACAGATGAAGACTAGATCAAATGACAGATGTCATTTTATCAATGAATACTAAGAATACCATGGACAGAACATGTGCACAACAAGGAAGTTATAAAGAAAATGAGAACAAAAAGGGCACTTATACTAAGAGAACTAGAAGATCTGCTAGGATGTATTACAAGTGAACATAATCTTAATAACATAAGATACACAGATGGCAGAAAAACTGAAAGAACTATTAGATAATGTAGCAAAGGTAAGCAAGAAGAAAGAACTAATTATTAACTGTATGATGACAAAAGGAAACAGCCTAAGGATGTGGGCTAAAAATTGAGAATGTAAAAGTCAAGTAGGTATAGAAATGTAACTATCTGGATATTGTAGTATAAGATGATGGAAAATGTGATACTGAAATCTGAAGATATATGCAAATAACAAAATTAAGCAAAGTATTAATTAGAAACAAACAAAAGGAGGATTGTTAAATTGCTTGTAATATTTAATTTCCTATGTAGCAGTGAATACTGGACAATTTCTTCACAAATGAAGCAGAGATTGATGTGGTTCTACCAATGAATGCTAAGACAAGAAAGTTTTAAGGAAAATAACAAATTTATATTCACAATCAGAAAGAGTTGTAATTTCAAGGATACATAATGAGGAAGTAGGGCTTGGAGAATTTAACACTTACAAAACATATTAAAAGCAAAAGGGGCAGAGAGAAAGGGAGTAATCTACCTAAGAAGTTTATGTAAATGGATAGCAAAGCAGAGACTGAGAGGCATAGGAAGGGGATAAACCTTGCTAGAAAGTACAAGTTGTTGTGAGCTATTATCACCCATACCATAAATGGTCAAGACACACAATATTTTACCTTGCCTTCATATTGTTGCAGTGAAACCAGCTGCATTAGAAGATGGACCTGGAAGGTGGCATCATAGCAACCAAGTGTGGAATAGCTCCTCAAAGGATGTTAGCAGTTGTCCCCGCCTTGTAAACAGGTGGTCAACTCAACTCCACTGGGTACATGGGAGGTGGAAGCAACTGGATGACCAGAAGTTATATAACTGCCCCCCCACCAGAGAGAAAGAAAAACCAGAACATATCAAATCCATATAAGAATAAAATCTATGTTCAAATAAAGCCAGACACCTTGATGTAGATATTAATCAACAAATTTCAGAATTGAATAAATTAATTTTATGTATGAAAGATTTATTTGTATTATTCACATTTGAACTAATGTCCAAATCCTTGTTATTATCACAATGTTTTGGCCATTGTGCCCTTTAGCTTTCATCAGGGGCTTGTTGATTCAGATATCCTTCAAGGATTTTGAACTGAACCCTTTATTTAATCTATAGGGGTAAATTGTTCTCATTCCACTGTCCATCTCAAGGGATATCTTAACTTGTACGTATTTAAGTACTACTCAGTTATTGCTTGCTCTCTTTCCACTAAAAATGTATACTACCCAGCTAAGGGATTGAATTTAATGCTACTAAGTCACCAAATTCACAAACCAATACTTTAATTCACTGGTTTGTAAATTTGGTTCTACAGATGTGGACTCAGTGGAAACAGAGTGAGCAACAACTGAGCAGTACTAAATAGGAACCAAATGAGTTATCCCTAGAAATGGACAGTGGAACGAGAACAAATAACCCTTTTAGATTAAATAAAGCTTTCAGTTCGAAATTCCCTGAAAGTTACACAAATGAAGACACCTGATGATAGAGGACACAATGGGCAAAATATGATAACAACAAGATATTGATCCAAATGTAAGTAATGCTCATTCGTCTCAAATTTAGACAGAAATGAAAGATTTGTTATCACATTCTTATTAGCCTTTAAAATGATAACATTACACACTGCATGCAATGTGTGGCTGATGGAGTTGCCAAAGAAACATCACAATGTCAGATCACATGTTGCACAAATGTCCTGTGAAAAAAAATGTTTGCAGTTAGGAAGCAAGTAGCAGAACTTCCTTATCTCCACCACACTCAGTGCTTCCAATCAACACCATTTCCACTTGCTGAATGATTAAGATTTCTATGACATTAGAATGTCTTTGCAAATATTCCTTCTTTAAGAAATAGGTGTCATTTTATGAGAAAGGAATTTTTGATTTGCCTACACATTGACAGAAGTGATAAAAAATAGGGAATTGTTCTACAATTTCTATTGAGAAATAAAAATCAATCTTAATGACTTTACAATACATTTTAAATCGTTTTTTTACCACCACAATAAGTGTTCGTGTGCCATAAAACATCCATTTATTCTGATGAATTTGATAAAAGGTCATGCAGTCATATTTTTCAATAACATTACAGCAGGGTTATCAGTTTGAGTGACAAGTAGTAAACCGGGTTACATTTGAAAGTCCCATGCTACAAAATATTGAACTGATTTTCTTATTAGTAACCTAAAATGTCACAAATAGCAAAATTCATATTTAGTTGTGCTGCTAAACTTTCAAAATCAGCCCTATCTGGCAACTGTGCAATACAGTACCAACTATTTTACATCAATATACCAAGAGATTGGTACACATACTTGCTACTAAAATCTGTATTTAAATCTTGTTCCTTAGGTAGAATGTGTATTCTATTAGACACAAGAATCTATTAATGCAATTCTAGTTTTTGGCTTAAGACATTTGTATTATCTGTTATAAATAGAAACTGACTCCAGATATAAGAATTAGGTCAACTTTATTTTTGCCCACTGGCTATTATTCTTAGTGACAAGCTGTTTAAGAAATAATCAGCTCTATTCTATAAATAAACACTAGATTCTGCTAGTTTTCCCTTTTGTTCTCACAATGGGAATCAGCACAAACCGTTTTTCTTGTTGGACAAGTGAAGTTGCTTTTCCTTTGATTTTATATTTTTAGAAGAAATAATAAAATACATATGTATTAAATACAATGTGTGTTATATGTAAAATGAAGCCTTTTTATGTGGCCTCACTCACATACACACATTATTTATTTATATATATATATATATATATATATATATATATATATATATATATAATTCACAGATAATGATCCCAGGTGAAAGTGTTTCTCCATTTGTAAATAATCCTATCAGCTTTGACAGGTGCTAAGTCTGACACCAACAAAAATAATAATTTAAAAACAACAACACAAATAACTGATTCATAACATTGTTTTTTGTCACTATAAATCCGTATCTTCCTGGTGTGAATCTAAACTGATGCCTTTTTTTTGTCTATTGAGCTTAAAGTTCAGATAAAAATTTGAAAATTTTCCAAAATATTTCAATTTCCAAAATTCTAGCTTATAATCAGGATTTAGATATATGGGAAGTGGCAATAGTTTAAACTGACACGAAGATTATGTGTTATGGTTAAACTTTAGTCACAGAAAAGTGTAGTTAAAAAAAAATAATGACATTTACAATTTGTTTTCAATTAAGTCTTCCCTCGAGTTGAATATTTGCTAGTGGGTATCATCAATTCAGCAGTAGGAATAAAATTTCAATTGCTAATCTTCTCTAACCACTAAGCTACATATCTTCCACCCAAACAGAATTGATAATGATAGAGAATTATGAGTACAAAAACAGGTCGCATCTCTTTCATAGATCAGATAAGAGAGAAGTCACAAATTGATGTATTTTGGCAGTATAGTGACTTTGTGGTATAAATCTACCTGTTCTTCCTTCCAGCTATAGGTTAATTAGTAGGACTTGTATCAGTAAATCATTATTATCTCCAAAAAATTCTTACAATCTAAAAATATTTTCTTGCTTTAAATAACCTGCAAAAGGTTGATAAGCCATAAAAAACAGATCAATCAACCATAGTGACTTTGAAAATAGAATAATCAGGAAAGGTATGAACTCCATTCTCCTTTTGAGTTGTCCAATAATAACCTTAGTTGTTGCTGGCATAATGCAATGATAAAGAATTGATTCTTCGAAATAATGTTATAAAATTGAAATTATATTAATTATTTGATTATAAAATTACAAATTAATTTCAAAATCTGTTAAGAATAAACATGTTTTGAAACACACAATATTGGATTGTCTTTTCCAATAAAGTTTTATATTCTTTTCCACTGTTTCAATTGACATTTGTGGCTTATGGCTAGATCACATTGAAATACTGGTTCCCATATGGTCACCAAAGTTAAACAATGTTGAGCCTGGTCAGTACCTAGATTGGTGACTGCTTGGGAATACCAGGTGCTGTAAGCTTGGGTATACAGGTGGTGTATGTATAAAGACTCAGAATTGTTAATCAGAGAGCCAAATTCCAATTCCTGATGGGTTATATTTACTTACATGCAAATACCCCCCAGTTATAGGTTAATTAATAAAACTTGTATCACTAAACCATTATTATCTCAAGAAAAAAATTCTTGCAATCTAAAAATACTTTCAGGCTTTGAATAATCTGCAACAGGTTGATAAGTCATAAAAAAACTGAACAAATCACTCAAAATCTCTTGTTGGAGCCATGTTTCTTTTTAATTAGCCAACAGCTTAAGATTTTCAAGCATTCTCTGAAAACTAAGACTTATGCTGGTGTTTGTTTTAGAAATGCAAATTACAGTGTGGTTCCATAACTTATAGAATAAAAATTGTTTTGCATCATATCTGATGTGTTTATTTACTGAGGGAGGCACAGTGGATTAATGGATAAAGATTCAGAGTAAGGGATCAGAGAGCCAAGTTTGAATTCCAGTCAAATCCATTGCATTCACTTACATGCTAATACCCTTGGGAAAGGCATGAATCCTCTTCTCAACCAGCTATGGGTAAATATCAGAACAGACTGGGTTTTATAGCCTTGGATGGCAACTAGTCTACTACAGAAAGAAATGGCAGCCTACTGCAGGAAAAATCTGCCTTGTCAGTCATGTATCAAAAGATGCATGATTGCCTAAGCATGTATCACGTAAGGTACATAACTGACTCAATATCAAAAAAGTGGCTGAACATTATCTAAATGAAGTGATTCCAAAACTTTTGTCAGATAATGTATACTGAACTTAGCTTAGTAAATTATCAATCCTTGTGTCTAATGTATGGAAAACAGTTTAGAATCACTTGATATGATTATTTTAAGTATGGGAAGAGAAGAAATAATTAGCAAATTTTTTAATCTATCAATTGAAAATTTAATGATTCTATCTATGTACATTTTTTTCTTTTTGACCAAGGGAGTTTTTTTTTTTTTTTTCACAAAGTCTCACCCTGTACAAGGTCCGGGGGCCACTCGTGGTAGGTGGTTACAATAAGTGGTAGTTGATATGGATAGGAGGGGAAGATAATGGTTGAATCAAGACTTGAACAGGTTAAGATTGTAGTGACTGCGAATTTTTTCTAAGCTCTATACTAAACATTAAAACTGTTACGAAAAAAGAACTAAATAAAATGAAGACAAAACGATCAGCTTTAAAAAAGGACTCATAACTGGAAAAACCGAATGAAAAGAGAATGTTAACAACAAATACTTTTTCACATCCAACCCAGTTCTGCGGAATCAGAATCAACATTGAGTTTAAGCAAGTGAATGAGCCAATTGGAGTAAAGTGCCATGCAGATTTAAATTTTTCCTACTTGTGACGAATGCAGCTATCGATTGTTTTGCATGCTAGCATGCTAATTAACATTTGTGTCAGTCAGCTGTTGGCTCTCACGCTGGCCAATAGAATCTTCCTGTCTATTTGTGGCCAGTACAAAATGGCTGCTAACTACATGAAAACTGCCATAGAAGCATGAAAAAATCGATTATTTCCACTATCAATGTGAGTTGGGAAATGCAAAGTTGGTCTTGGCCTTCTTGCTAACTTGGAGCATGTGCATGTAAATTTTGGTGCAAATCCATTGAAAATTGTGGCTGTGCATTCGTTACACACACACACACACACATCCTGCCTTTTATAGATAGAGATTTAAAAGCAAGTTATTGTTAATCTTATCATATCTTATTTGTAAGCATATTTTTTTAACGTTTAGTGGTATCAAATTTATTTTGTTATATAATTAATATTTTCATTTTATAAAACTTGTTTTTCATCCTTCCATTAGTTTCACTTCATCTTTCTTATAACCTCATCTGGGTTGAATTTGTGTAATTTCTTTCCATTTAAGCCACACAACATTTGCTCTCCTCTTACAACCAATTGGGCAGTTTGTGTGGTCTGCTGTAAGTTGGCTCTCTATCAATTTTTCAACTGCTGTCTTCTTTGTATATTAAATTTTAAATTTTTAGGTCCAAAACTGAATACCATCCACCATTTCAGTTGAATAAAGCTAAAGCATTAGACATTAGTTGAAATACTTTATACTCATGAGTTAATTTTGGATTTCTCTGTTATGCAATATGTATATATATATACAAATTTTATGATATTAAAACAAAAACGTTTTTTTTTAAAAATCACTACACAATTACATTTCAACACTACAAATGTGTCCCCTCGGTTGATGTTAAACTACTCTAAATGGTAGTTTGACATTACTCAAGGAGACATATTTTAGTTTTGAAACATAATTGTAATTGTGTAATCATTTTTAACATGTTTTAATATCCTAAAATAAATAATATTTAATCCCTGGTCTCCATTGAGCTCTCTTTTAAACTAAATGGTACAGACAGTTGAATTATACTCCATTTGTCCTCATTTTGCCTGGATGGAGATACATATATATTAAATGTATAATGTACATTTACTAAATTCTCTAGCAATCCTGAACATGCTGGTTATTCTACAGATAATTCAGTTCCACTGTTTGAAGAAAAAACAAAAAAAAAAAAAATAACTTTAGTTTTGAATAACATTTTTCTTTGTAACATTTGTTTTTCTTTAATATCATTCTCTTCCAAATATCACTTTCTGAACCCCAATTATTTCCCTTCTTTTATTCCGGATGTGTCTGAAATTATGAACATGTATCATACATGTGCAAGTACTTTCTGATGGATATTGGTGATATAATGTGAAACCAGCGAGCCTAGTTCAAATTCTAGTGCTAGTCTGTTGCATTCACTGTTGCATGAAAAGGCATTCCTTTCTTTTCTCATCAGCTATGGTGGACTCAATAGCAAGGCAAACTGGGTTCACTAGTTTTAGGCGCCAACCAATCTAAGAGAAGGACAATTCAAAACAAGCATGAAAAGGAATCTTTTCTTAGGCTATCTTGCCCTAGCCAAACTCAATTCTGCAGAATAGAGCGCCTCTCACCCTTAATTGCTTACAGGAATCTTGATTCTACATGCTTTTGCTAGAACCTTACTACATGTAGTATATTTATAAATAGTAGTAATATTTTAAAAAAAAAAAAAATTCTGTTCCTAAGAGTTTTACTGAGATTTGGACGCATATATAGACTTGAGTTTATTTACTCGTCACAATCTACCTACAGAGCTTAGTTTTCCAAAGTAGGTGCCCAGTTGAGTGGTATCGAGCCTAATCAGTACTTAACTTCAGTGTTTAGATGAAAACAAATGCTTTTATCATGACTTAAGTGTAAGTCCCTGTTTATGTGCTTGAAATCAATTATTGATGAGGCAGCAGTTTCACCAGTTCCATAAGAACTGACCAATGGCTGCAGGCCATTTTGTCTTCATATTATTGACTGAAGACATTAATACTCAGTTGAGAACAAGTCAAAAATTCTTGGTGGTTAAGTGCTTTCACAGAACAGAAAGAAAACTTTATATCATAAAAAAGATATTGTATAATTTTACATTGAATAAGAAATCTTGTCTCTCAGAAATCTTTAAAACACAAGCAATGAAAACACAAGGCAGTTTTTAAAGTTGCTTACATTCTTATATATATATATATATAAGGACAATATGAATTAAGACAAAAAGTGAGAAAGTCCAACAGAGGATGAAACATGTTAGCTAAAATGTTTTCAATTTGGCTACATCTTAGTAAGTGGTAATTTGCAGGATCTTGCAGCTATTTTTTAAATTTGTTTCACATCATGTCAATGAAAAAAGTGGAATTTTCAAGTGTTAAACTCCAGACCATTATGCAGGAAGTTCCTATTCCTGCAGAAGAAAACTCCAAAAGAAATCCATGGGTGTATGTTGTAACCTAGAAAAGGTTACTGAATGAGGAATAATTGAAATGGAAGTTGGAAATGAAATGGTAATCTTTATAACATCAACAAAATACAATACTCGCCAGCAGCATGAAGTAGGTAAACCACTGCTAGTGGTGAACTATTAGACAGCAGGTTACCTCAACTTTCAATAGTGTCCAATGTATTTATGAGGATTGGGACATACCCATTAGTGTTCATAGGTATGGTATATAAAAGTGTATAATAAAAAAACATTGAGTGACAATTTCCTGTCATCATAAGCAACTCCAAAGTGGTATGACAACTTTTAACACTGAGATACCCAAGATTGTTCTAGTTATGAGTTCAATACCTGGCCACAGCATAGGTGAACAAAAACTTGGAAAGTTGGAATATTAAAGGGAAATAACTGTAATATCCAGAAAAGGTATGGCACGTGGAACTAGAAAAATCTACCCCGGCGAATGAAATAAAGAGTTTGGCTTGAATTTCCAATGTATATCACCTGAAGAAAGTCGGAACATACAACATTCTGAATATGACAATAAAAATGAGGACAACTGTCTGAAAAATGTAAATAGTGTAGATGGGGGAAGCTGTTGTGAATTTTTTCACTCCTGTCACCAACTATTGGGTTATGGTTAGTTGTCTTTCTGGTCATGGGCACCATATGTGATATTTCACTCAGTGAAAATTTTGCTCAATGATGCTTGTCCAAGTAGCAGCCAGTGGATTCAATCTGGAGATCAAAACTGATGTTCCTGTGTCCTGATTTATCCAAAAAAAAAAAAAAATAAAGTTTCACAGACCCAGCCAAATGTCCAGTGGAATTCCTATTGCACACACCAACCCCCTCCCCCCAAAAAAGGAAAATCGATTTTCTTCAGAAAACAAAAAAAATTGCTTTATTTTACATTAAATTCCACATGGCAGTTTTATTTAATGTCTATAAATTGGGAGTTAGAAATATACAGAAAAATAATAATTCTTGAAGCAAATAATATCTGTTGCAGTGCTAATTTTTCAAGCCTTTATCCTGGAATGAGAGAATAAATGGAGAGAAATTAAGTTGTTCTTCATAGATTAATATTTTCTTGGTAGGTAATTGTGTGTCCATTACAAATCTTGTTCATTCAGGAATTGTCCATGTGACTACACATGTTGATTACAATATGAAATGGCTATTATTTGCTTCTGATGGCACTCAGCCTAAACTTATTTCCAGTCATCTCCGTCATTTATATCAAGGATTATTCAGGTCAATAAAATACATCTATTGTTCAAAAACCAGATGGTCAATTGTTGCCAGCCAAGAATTTTATTTGTTAAATTTTCTGGCCAACTTTTTCCATAAAGATTTTTGATGAATCATATTTCAAACATATTTTTAGTCCTTTGATAACTTCTATGACAAAGTTAAAGCAGGCCAAGCTCATCTGTCTGCTTCACCCCTATAAAAGTAGGGGTGAAGTAGGCAAGGATTTACTTAGTAAGATATAGTAAGCCATTCATAAGTTATCCACTGGTTCAAACCTTACCATGGCATTCCATTTATTCCTAGAGGATTTCATTTATTATAACTAATTAACATTTTAATTAGTTGTTTTGGCAATTTATCCACTTTCCATTTGATCAATAGTCTTTCCTTCAGTTTTCACCTAGCTCTACATTTTCAAGTAGAATATCACTTGTCACTTAATTCACTGGTCACCTCAAGCCTCTTTGGGCCGTTTACATGCTTCAACATGTGGAGGGATCATTATCCTGTTATAGATGTCCTCTTTTTTGAAAGAATTGCAGCTGTTTACACCTCTTTTAAAGAATTTGGTTTTTGAGTGCATAGATTATACCAGTTTGGCATGTTTTGGCATGGCCATTTGGACACAAGCTAATTTGGTGCCAGACTTTTTAGTATAGAGCCATGCTTTGCACCATTTTTTTTTTTTTTTCACAAACTAAAATTTCAACACACTGTCAGCTTTGCACAAGTATTTCATTCTTTTGTCATCTTTTTAGATTTCTTGAACGAAATACCATCGTTTTATCAGTATGATATCTGAGAAGGTACTAACAAAATCTGGTTAAGAAAAATTTGCACACAATGGATTCCTTTATGTCTTTGACAAAATAAGCAAAGTTGACAGTGAGTTGAAATTTTGGCATTGTAAGCAAGAAAATTGGTGCAAAGAACAGCTCCATACTAAAAAGTCTGGCACCAAATCAGATAGCACTTAAACAGTCATGCCAAAACACCAGCACTCAATTATCCCATTCTGGACTATACATCCTATTCATCAGATCTTGTTCCATCTATTTCCTACTTCCAAATCTTAAAGTGAGTTGGAAAAAACTCAAGTTGAAATTCCTATATGACCAGATGATAGCTGAATGGCTCAATGATTGAAACATTGCGACTAACAACCAAAGGAAATTAATGTAAATGTATTGTAATGATAATAATTGTTCATTGCAGAAATATGTATATGTTTATATAGAAGATAAATAGAAGCTATATATATATATATATATATATATATATATATATATATATATATTTTGTGTGTGTGTGTGTGTGTGTCTGCATGCATTGTATAATCACTACGTATGTATATACATCAACCCCATCAAACATATTTATGAAAAAAAAAAATGTGTAAATATATATAACTAGTCTATCTATTTATTGCTAGGTTTGCTGCCAGGAAAGTTGGTTCACTGTGTCATGCTAGCTAATTTTTCTCACCAGATTTATAAGTCTACCACTTGTCCTTGTTTTGAATATTGCTGCCACATCTGGTCTGGAGCATATTTAGAGATTCTTGATAAAATACAAAAAATCTGCAATGTTATTGGTCCTGACCTGGCATCTTCAATCACTTTCCCCATCACCATAACAAAACTTCCCTATGCCTTTTCTATGAATACTTTCATGGTAATTGTTATATTGTACCTAGACTTTATGAATATAAGTGCAGTGCTAGATTGATGGCACAGTCTTACAGTTGAAATGGATAGATATAACAATAAATTTCATGCTAGCACTTTTTTCTCTTGCATTTCTGGCTTGTAGAAATCTCTTCCAGCCTCTTGCTTCCAGGTCAACTTTGATCTTTTATAACATTTAAATGCAATATAAATTGTCTTCTTGTTTTAATTCCAGTTCTTTTATTGTTCTCTCTCCTTAAAAAGTGATTTTTTTTTCTTATTCTCTCACATTGCATCTTTGTGGCTTTATTGCCTTGCTTGGAGTGAAATGATTAAGAAAAATATAAATAAATAAAAAATGACAACATATTTTGTTGTCCTTAGTATTAAGAGGTTTTCATATGCGAGTCTTAAAATATAATTTTTCATATTAGCATATTAATATGTAGTAATTCTTGGGGGGGGATCAGTTTATTACTGAATAAGGAGAGAAAACTGATCCTCCATTTTATGTCCACTAAGAATCTTATATTTATACATATTCACCCATAGTGTAACAAATGACAGCATCTTTTGTTAATTGAAACATCAAAAACCTCTCACTGCTCTATTGTTATTTCTATGGCATGTGTTCTGATGATCAGTACTTGGTAAGTATCTAGATCGGTGATGGCTTGGGAATATCAGGTGCTGTAAGCTTGGATGTGTGGGTGATGTAATGGATAATGCCTCAAAATTGTTAATCAGAGAGCTGAGTTCCAATTCTGGTTGGGTTCATTATATTCACTTATATGCAAATAAACTTGGGAAAGTTATAAGCCCACATCTTCTCCTTCAGCTATGGCTTAATAGGAAGACGTGTATCACTAAATCATTATAATCCAACCCCCACACAGCCTCCCAAAATCTTACAATCTAAAAATATTTTAAATAACCTGGAAAGGTTTGATAATCTGTAGAAAACATTTCAATCAATCAATCCATTAATAAGCAGTAAGTTCCACTCAGACAGTTTCTTTTCAAGAACTGCTGGCAGGTTGTTTTCCTAATCACTACAATCTTGACCTTGTCAAGTCTAGAGTTAACCGTTATCTTTCTTTTGTAATCCTATGAATATCACTTCTTATGCTTGTACAATACCACAATAACTTTCTACCTTGAGTGGCTTTTGAGCCTTGTATTTGGTGAACATTAGTATTAAAAATTATTCTTGTGATAGTCTATTCTTTCATGGAGTTGGACTTTTTAACTACAGACTTTGTAAACATTTTATCCCTGTCAAAGACACAGGAATGTGTCTGTAAAGCTGTGGTTTAATTGGATGTTGTCTCCAAGAGATGTTAAGTATAGCTCTCAGTATCCGAGTGCAAGTTTCATCAAGTTTAGACTCTAGGGTTTTAATTAATTTTCAGGCAGTTGCATGAAAGAATCTCTGCTTGAGGTTGTCTGGTAGATCAGATTTCCAGATTATATCCATTTTATTCAAAGCAACCCAGGCTTTAGCTATGTGAATTTTCCTATTCTTTTTAGTAGAATTTAACTCATTTCCTAGGTATGCAAAAGATTTGACAAATTTTATTGATCCAGCTAAGAGTTTGTATTAAGCCTTGATAGTTGAAGCCTATGAATTCAGTTTTAGAGACATTGACACTGTCCAACATCATTGGCAGCATTTTCTAGATGATGTAAGAGTACTGTGATATTGGTAATGGTGTCTGCAGTGACAGCTAGGTCAACTGCATAAGTCAATAGCTGTCAACTTTTTTTGCAGTGATAATGTTTGTCGGGGGAAGTTCTCAATATATAGTCAAGCATGATAACAAAGAGAAAAGATACAAGAGTGTCACCCTGAAGGACCCTTGCTTTGATGTTGAAGAAGTTAGTATCTCTGGGGATCTAACCAAAGATTTGGTACTTTTCTTTGCAGGACATGGCAAGCAAGCATAACAAGACCTTGTGAATGATTTACTGCTCTGGACACCTAGCCATGGAGGAAGATGGGTTGGTACCCAGCAACCACTTACATTGACCAGCTATGTTATGGCACAGAATGTCTCCCTGATGACATTCTGACCTTAATGGTTGGTGTGATAGACTAATGAATGTCTGAGCTAGCTCAACTGAATAATATAAAGACACAGGCATCTGTTGTTACCAGCACAACAATTCTATTTGTCTCCTGTGTGGGATGCATACAGATCTGTAACAATCATAGAAAATCTTCCTAAACCTTTGTAAAGTCAAGCTATAGTATATACCCTAGATATGTACAGAATATATATGTATACAAAGGAGATTTTAATCAATCATTTTATACCCCAAAATAAACAAAATGTATGAAAATAATGACGAAAAAAGAACAATCTATATTATAAAAAAGAGCTGATTTTCTGTCCATTACACACTGTCTGCATGTGACTTTGCATGCATGTGTATAATGTGTATATCTGTGTTGTACATGAGTGACTTAAATGTGCTTGTGCCATTTAATGTACACATAAGCACATGCACATATACATAAATACACACACATTTTGACTGAGTTTGAAATAAGACATTAAAATAATATCGCTAGTCTGGAATACTACTGCCCCGGGCTGAGCAATAGAATAATACTGTTGGGGACAAGAAAAATAAAAGGACGTCTGTGTTTCCATGGCTAATTTCCTTTTTTTGGCTGTCAACAAGACCCAAGTTACAAGGAAAGAGTAAAAGCTAAAATCATTTTATGACTCCTATATTTAAATTGAATATATTTCGAAATAAATGTAGTATTTTAAATGAATAAGCATAATCTTGCCATCAGTGAAGTACCAAACTAGTTTGTTTTTAAACACTGTGATTGCATTGAAATCAAAACATGTTTACAGTGAAGAGGAATAATTATTGCTCTCTGACAAACCCACCACCAAACTTCTGTGAATGTCAAAATATTTATACGACTTTCATCTTTTCTTATTTATCCAATTTCCACAAAATAAACTCGAAACACAAAAATAATTTATTCATCTTGTATAATTTATCTATTCCTTGTCGGCAAGATCACCTGCCTACACCAAGGTTAAAACAGCTTTTAAATATTTTTAGGAGAATCATATTTTTCAGGGACCCACTTTTCAATTTATACATGCAGTTTTTTTTAAAAATGCGTGATGATGTCCAACTTTTGTGTAACTTGCGCAAAACCTGCACACAGTCTTGAAGAGTACTTCTTGTGTTGTAAGTTTGGTCCTCAACTATTGTGGCATTGTATCAGACTAAGTGTTATAAACATGCACACACAGGAGATTAGTGAAATAAAACAAGGGAAAAGAAAAGCAAGAAAACTTATGAATCAGGTAATAGGTAAAAGAGAAAAACTCACTAAGTGGAATATCTATTTTTTACCAGTTGAAAAAAAAAAAAAAAAAAAAAAAAAAAAAAAAAAAAAAAAAGGAGAATAAATTCAATTTTGATTTTATAACCTCAAAGGAAATAAAATTCTTTAAAAGATACAAAGATGTAAATAAAACAGATTATCTGGATACATACATTTAGTTGTATATCTTTAGAATGTTTTAAGTTTCTAGCAGTTATTGAGAAGTTAAGGTGCTGACAAACAGTTATTTATCTAGCCTGAGGTCTTGAATAAAAAGGTGGAGTTTGAATAAGCAAGGAGGTTGAAAATCTTTTAAAAATGTAACAAGCAGGGAATGGGAGTAGAAAAATCTGAGGAAAGAGTAGGATTAGTCAAGAATTTAGTTTATTTGAATTTATTTAAATAAGCTGAGTGAGTTTGGAATAACGTGGGAGGTTGGAATTTAAAAAAAAATTAATGAGCAGAAGTTTACAATTATTACAGACCTGAGAATATATAGACTTGTTAGCAGTGATGCTTGGTGATGCTCATGGCCAACTCCTTGATTGTATGCCCCCACTAAGACTCAAGTAGGGGGGCCTATAGGGCCTAGTACTGACAAATGTGAGAAACAAAGACATTTTAAATATGTAAAAACAGATGAAACATGAAATAAACACTTTATTCAAATTAAATATAAACTAAATTTTTATTTTACTTATATTATTCTGATATGGATGCCTGGGGCAGTAACACACTCTGCCCCACCTTCTACATGCTACTGCATGTTAGAGAAGAGCTTCTCAGAAAACTTTCTATAAAAATACCTTGTTTTGATCATTTATTAATGTCTGTGCCATTTTTTTAGAATTGAAAGATTTATAAAAGCTAAAGTTTAGCAAAATCTTATATTGGTGAAGGCAAGCTCACCAAATAGCATTTTTGCTATGATATGAAATTGAGTCCAAGTGATGAGTGCAGTAATATATAGATTATTTGATGCATAAGATGAAAATGAATTAAAAAAACAAATAAAAAAAAAACACATGAAAATAAAGGCACACAAGCCAATTTCTAAAAAATAAAAAAAAATTGTTACTTTACTTTTTATGTTTTAAAACTAATGTATACAAGAGGAACAGTCCAAGATGTGAGCCACAAATTGGAAACATCAAAATCCAACAAGTACAGAAATTTAACCATCTGGAAAGTGTTTTAAGATATGGTGAAAAATGTGACACTGAAATCCAAATGTGCATTGGAATAACAAAAGATGTCTGCCAAAATCTAAGCAAACTGTTAAGAAATAGGAAAATTTCCTTAGAAACAAAGAAAATAGTGCTGAACTGCTATGTAAAATCAATCATGGCTCTTCACAGCTTCTTGTCTTTTGCAGATCTGAGTAAGGTTTGCCATCAATGGACACACAAAAGAATGGTGTGTCAAAAGTACAATTTTTCTCGACTATTACTGTATACTCCCTTGGCAATGTTTATGGTTTTAAAAACTGTTTAGAATTTTAATAACATTAAAAATGTTACACACTATTTGGTTGTTAGATTATTTATTTACAAGGTTAATTTTATATTTAGAAAATTATAAAAATATATGAACCAACTAGAATGCAATATTTAATATTTTATAAAGATTTATTATTCCCCATCTTATGGAGAAATGAACATGGAAAGAGATTTTTATTCATAAATTTATAAAAAATGTCTGAATAAGGAAATTTAAATAAACACAATGATGAGTAACTGTAATTATAAATTTTGAAAAAAAAAAAAATTTCTGGCCATTACTTTCATTTGTCCTCACTACATAAATTCAATAAAATAGATTAAAAGCATTAATTCCTCTCAGTTAAACATTCTTTTAATTTTAGATGAGATCAAAAACACTCAATATTTTGAGCATGTATCTATTCATTGGGTAGACAAAATTTTCCTTGAGTATAAGTACAGAAGGTCTAATTTTTACCATGTATTTCTATTGTTTAGGCATCCTTGATCTTAAATCATGATTATTAAAAAAAAAAAAATGAAAAAAAAAAGAAAAATTAAAACAAGAAGTAATCAGAGATACAAAATAAAGAAAATGTATAATGTCTGTTCTATAGTGCAGGCATTTTTTAATAAAAAAAATTGTTTTCATATTTCTTTATAAAATGGTAAATAATAAATTTTGGATTGTAGTTAGGTCACATATTTTTATAATCTTGTAAATATAAAATTAATCTTGTAAATAAATAACCAAACAGCTAAATGATGTGTAACATTTTTGCTATTAAAATTATTATTGCTGAGGGGTGTAAACAGTAATATTTTTTATTGCCAGTTTGTCTTTTTGCTTGCCCTCCTAATCTTTATTCTTCCAACCATTTACACAATCTCACTAGGTAGGTTATTCACTGCTTTCTTCTCTCTTGCCCTCAATATGCCCTGTGAGCATCAGATTCTCCAAGCCCTCTTTCCTCATTATATGGCCAAGAAATTTCTATTCTCTCTTTCTGATTCTAAGTATGTGTCCTTTTTGTTTCCATTTTTTCTTAAAACTGTCATTGCTCACATGTTCAGTCCATATTCTCAGTATCCTTCTGTAGAACTACATTTCTGTTGCCTCAAGTCCTATCTTCATTTGTGATGAGATTGTTCAGCATTCACTGCCATAGAGGAGTATCAATATTGCATGTTTCTAATGAAATTTTCCTGTTTCTTAATACTTTGCTTAGCTTTTAGAAGCCATTTTTCTCTATTCCAATGCACCTTTGGATTTTGGTATATGTTGTTTAATGGATTGAAGAGATTTATTCCAGTTGAAGTCCCTGAAGGTGGATAACATATCTTTTTCTTTCCAATTAAAGTTTATCAAAAGTAAACTTTCAGTGTTCCTTTTGTTTTCGAAGTCATTAAAATAGTGAAGGTAGAAATCAATGAAGCCCAACCAACATTAACATCAAACACTTATTAATATCACCGTGTAAAATATTAGGATGGAGAAATAATAACAATTAATCAAATCAGTTAAAGAATTAGATTTATTATTCCAGAAATGGTTCTGTACATAACCCCAAATGCAAGACTCACAAAATAATAATAAATAAAATCAACAAGTTATTGTATTGAGTTGTCCGATAAATTTCTTCATCCCCCCCAATGTTATTTGGATTAATGCATGAAACTTTTTTTTTAATGTAATGTTTTATCTTTTTTTTGTAGCTCTATTCTTCTTCTACAACTTTTGTTTAGTGTTTTTGAAATTTGATTGAATTTTACCACTTTTACTCTATATGGGCTGCAAAATAGACAAAAATAAACATTTTTAACACCCACTTCTCTTTACCTTCAATCAAGGATCAAAAACTACTAAAGTTGCTTGAGACATTTGCAATGTGTATAGAGAAGGTGCTATTACAGAAGGAACTACACAGAAATGGTCTTCATGCTTCAAGAGGTTCTGGCAGACCTGTTTAGTTCAATGGAAACTGATTGAATGAGTTCATCCATGAGGAAGAATAAATTACTGACTGATTTGTTAAAATTGTTGATGAATAATAAAATTAAAATAAATGGAAAATTGAACAAATTTATCTGACAACCCAATAAACTTTTGGAAAATAAACAGAGAATAATACTGTGAGGCAAATAATACAACAGGAGTACTTCAAAGTCTGATTCAACTTTGGGACTCTACAAACAACTCAAATATGAAATAGCAACTTGACTGATTCAATTCTGTTCAGGAAAAAAAATGGAGAGAGTAGAGGGAGGGGACACAAACTAGGACTCAGCGAAGGCATAAAAATTCTTTTACAGTTGGTTTAAGAGAGGAATAAAATCAGAGCAAATCCAAAAAATGATACTTTAGCTGTATTCAATGAGAGAGAGAGAGAGAGAGAGATGAGTAGTTATATGCAATCTTAAGTTTAAAGTGGATTTTTAATTATACTCAAAACCAGGCAAAATATTTTAGATATTTGTTGGATGAAACCAACTTTGGCACTAGGCCACATTTATGGAGCACCCTGTGAGAAACAAACTCCCTGGTAATAAATTCCGAGTTTAGCATGTTAACCATAGCTATAGAACTCTATGCAAAAGACCAAGCTATATATAATTCTTTAATAGAGCAGTAATCAATCAACAAACTTTTAGCTCAAAATTGGATTTTAATGGTAGGTGTTTATATTTCTTATATATTTGTTTTACAAAATTTACAAATAAGATAAATATTTAATTTTTAAAAACTTAGGATTCACTCTTTTACTTAATTAAGGAATTTATTTCACTTAAATTACACATACTTATCTGTATGCACTTAATTAAAATACATTGTCTTTCTGATTTAGAGCCTCTGTTTCATGTTAGCAAGGGATAAAACCATCTTGTTCCCACGTTAAACAAATTTTACTTTTATAATTGTAAATTGACTAATTTTATGAACTAACTTGAAGGACATAGCCTTTTAACTCCATCTACTTTGTGTTACACACTTGTGTTCTAATGAATTGACTATGTATTATATTAAATAAGTTAGTATTTATTAAAATAAACCTTCAGTGGAGATAGGGGTAAATAAAATTGGCAATTAAGACTTTCAAATAGCTTTCCAGTTAACTTGCAGAAACAGAGGGAATTGACTTTGTTGTGTTATGCTGGCACAAACCATAGCAGTATGATCAAAATTCTTATTATTTTAGGATATTTCTCTTTCTTTTTAATATTTTCATTCATGGATTGATCAATTGATACAAAATCAATTTCCAATCTCAGATCAAAGACAAAAAACAAAACTCTTCCAATAAGGTTGAAATGAGTTCTAGCTTTTGAACATTTTTGTTTATTGATGTCTTAAAGAAAATGATCAGGATATTCCTTAATGTCAGTGGTTGTTACCATCTAAGGTAGCTCAGACAAATGTTGTTCACTTTTAAAGAGACATTTATGATAAATAGGTTAGAAGAATTATTCCACTGGTAAGACCAAATTTGTAAATTACTGAACCTCAATAATCAATACAATACTTAATAATTATTGTCTAAAATGTGTGAAATAACTATAGTTTTAAGGATTTTCTATAATTAGCCATAGGCAGTTATAATTGCCAAGACAAATTTCTTTATTCTGTTCTTATGATTATCATCATTGTCTTAATATACTTATTTATCCTATCTACCTATGTGGAGGCATGGTGGAGTAATGGATAGTGGCTCGGATTGAAGAATCGGAGAGCAGAGTTCGAATTCCAGTTGAATCCAGTACATTCACTTGCCTTGGGAATGGTATGAATCCTTTTCTTCTCCCCCAAGCTATGGCTAAATAGCAAGACAGACTGGGTTCTGTAGCCTTGGATGGTAACTGGTCTACCTCAGAAAGAAATGGCAACCCACTGTGGGAAAAAATCTGCCTCGTCAGTCATGTATTGAAAGATACATGATCGCCTAAGCATGTATCATGCATGGCACATAACTGACTGATCTATGGTATATGTGATATATTTTCTAAAAAAAAAAAAAAAAAAAAAAAAAAAAAAAAAACCCGAAAAAACAAAAACCTTAACATTACTGTCAAATTATTTAACTACTGTAATGAAATCATGGGGTTAATGAGAAAAAATGTGAACTAATGAATAAAACAAGCTTAATTCTCTCATATTTAACCTTACATTTTATTTCACTCCATTACTTGGTTAATTGCTCTTGGCCAGTGTGCGGTGCAGCCCACCAGACCTCACATCTAAACATGGACCTTATATTCTTGTTTGCAATATCTGAGAGAGTACCCTACTCCTTTTGGAGCAATTGTTTATATAATTGCATGTATTACAATTCCTTCCCACGCTTGCAAAATCAGATGCAGCATTGAGGTCACACAACTGTGCACTCTTCAGCTGGGAGTTCATCTAAGTCAAACTCACACCTGGCTTTCTTTGATGGTCTGGTGTGATACCGAGCACAAATTCTATTCTGGCAAAATACTACACTACTAACTTACATATTTATTAATGCAATCTTTTTATTGTTTTATTGAGATAGAAAAATCTACATTAATCAATGAAAACTTTTGACAGGGCTATGATATCCTTGCTAATTATCTACTATAATTGTATATGAATTTTCAGATAAATCATAGGTAATAATTTTTGATTAGTGTTTTAGTCTCATTTATATTCCTGTTTTGCAGTTCACAGATTGTCAATCTATAATTGTTAATATGCAGTATAGAATGGAAATTATGAAGAAGCCCCCCCCCAAACTCAAAACTGCTTTATCATCTAAACTGAAGATTAAGCAAGTCATCCAAATCTAGCTATTAGCTATCATGTCTACTTCAAGAATGAAACCTGATAACTATTACCAATTACAAAAATCAAACAAATGATTTTAGACATTATGCCAGTTTTTCCTTTTAATTTGGCTATTTTATTTTTCTTTAATTATGTGTCCCCACCAAAGTACAATAAAGTCTTTAAACAGAAAAAAGAAATCATGTGTTTATTAATTTTGATTAGCTACAAATGTTTCTTGAAATTATTTTCATTCTTGTGGGTGTGTGCACATAATCTATCAAAATTTGGATAGATAAAATTTGTAATAGTTAACTGCAAGAAAAATGAATATAGCATGCAGAGTTCAATTCCTGCTCAA
Organism: Acanthosepion pharaonis; assembly: GCA_903632075.3. Classification (NCBI taxonomy): domain Eukaryota; kingdom Metazoa; phylum Mollusca; class Cephalopoda; order Sepiida; family Sepiidae; genus Acanthosepion; species Acanthosepion pharaonis. The sequence continues at coordinate 321,665 of CAHIKZ030000999.1, read as the reverse complement.
TTTCATTTTGTTTATTTTGTGCTAATATCCTAGGAAAAGGCATGAATCAATCTTCCTCTATGGGTTAAGACTGATTTCTCTTGCCTTGAGGTAGCAAGCCATCTAAAAGAAACTGAATTTAAAAACTAGGCTGAAGACAAATAAGCTCCATCATGCAATTTTGTCCAAAATACACCATTGTTGCTATGGCTGCAGTACATGTGGGGCTTTAATATGTTATGGGACACATGATGTGAAAGTTACACATTTTTGATAAAATGTTATCTATAAATTTTAGCCAGCTACCATCATGTATATTAATGTCTAATTTATGAAGAAATATGCAAATTAAAGAAAAATTGCTTTAAATGACAAACACAAATCAGAAATTGTTGTAAATTTATGTAATAAAGAAATTGTTTAAAATGTAAGCAAGTTAACTAAGCCCAGACCTGAACTGAACTGAAAATAATATTTTAACTGTATAGTTTATCTGACAATGATGGTGGAGGGTTATCTAAAGTTTTAAGTTTGATATAACTTTTCAATATAGACACACATACACAAAGAAAAATGTTATGGTTATACCACCTTTGATTGTGTATAACTTCAAATGGAATAATTATTCAAAAGATTATGAAGACTGATGATGTCATGTAGGACCATTGAGTTATTGCAAGTACACTGGCATAAGATTGGTAACACTATGTACTCAAATGTCAATGTTTTTTTCACTTTCATTAGGAAAATAGTTGTCAGGGTGACAAATTGGACTACCTTTGAAAACTTAGTATTACTAAATTTTGAATTTTGCTACTCACAATATTTTGGGCTACTAATGAGAGGAAATTTAATTCAAAGTTTAGTAGCTTTGGGTTTTTAAATGAAGCTCAAGCAATCCTGGTTGTTGCATTATGATTGAAATATTTGTTAAAAAATAGAGACCAAGGATTGCTTTAATGAGTAAATTGTTTTTACCTGATTTAGCACCAAACATTTAGCAATTAGCATTAAGATTTTTTTTTACAAAGAAGGAATTAAAAGACATTGAATTTCCTAATGAAAATTAAAAGAAAATTAAATATATACATACAAAAAAAAAATGAATAGTCTAAAACTCTTTCTACACATAGAATATCAGAATCCAATTTCTGTAATTATATTTTTAAAATAATGCTTTAGCTAATGTTAGACAGTGGTGTGCTGGCCCTATTATTGAAGAAAATGAATATTTGTTGAAATCTTTTCTTTTATATAAAAAGAAGTCAATGCATTATAATTGTCTGCATTTAAAGTTTCTGAGAAACTCTTAAAATTGCCTTGCCAGACATCAATCTTTTTGTGCTTCATACAGTGTCTTTTTACTTTGCAAAAAAGATTTTCAAAAATATTAAAAATTGCAAGTTTTCATGTTATTTATAAAGAACCATTGTTCTGAGAGAATACATAGTCAATGGTTTCCAGGTCATTAAAATTGAAAATTTGAGGAAGTGTAAAAAATATTTTTCTTTACTTGCTGGAATTTAAGTTAAGTAAAATCTTGCTCATTATATTCTTTAAATCTCATTAAATATTTAAAATAAAGAGTTCTATGTTAATATTTTCACAGAACTAAATAGGCAAGAAGTGACAAGGATATATCAAAGGAGTATGTACAAGGAAAATATTTCTGAAATGTTGATATGATTACCTTGGCCTAGTTTTGAGAGTTACCTCCCTTCTAGACATTGTTCTCAGTCAAATGAGCTTCTGGCTTATATAATTTTAATTACATTTTAAGTTATAAAAAAAAATAATTTTGGAAAAATTTCAAGAAATTATAGACCAAAATCTTAAGATGCTCAGTAAGACAAAATATATTTTTCCAGTTAATAAAATAGATTATTTTGTAAATTCAGAGTTAGGATTATTTAGAAGAGTAGTGTGTAAAACACAAGTTCAAACATAAATTTTAATAAAGGGAAAGACTTTAATATTCGGTCATTATATATTAAAAGGTAATATTTACTAATAAGCAGACCTGAAATTCCCATGACTGCTGTGAATTTCACACTTAGCAACATCCTCATGACATGATTTCCATTTATCATGAGAAAAAGATATTTCTTAAACCTCACACAAACAAGACAGACACTGCTTTTTTAAATTAGATCTTAAAGCAATTTTAGCTATCAGGCAGTATGGATCTTGTAAATACCTTAAATATGTTAAGATGTGTGAAAGAGTGATCAGACTGATATCCTTATTGATAGCCATGTTGAATCAGGTTTTTAAATAAAGAATCTATGCCATTACCAGTTGAGCTTTACAGGACATGATATAGTTATGTAATTTCATTTGAACTTTTTGTAAACAAATGATAAGTCTGTTGGTGTGTGTGTGTGTGTGAGATATATATATATCAAATTTAATTTTTTTTTTTAAAGAAAAAAAACTTGTCTAAATTTTTGCTTGGGCTTTTTGATATACCAATTTTTCTTTCTAGACAATTTTGTTTATTTTACTGCAAATTATTTCATACTTTTTTTTTAAAAAAAATGGTGATCTGAAAACTAACATCATAAGCTATATTCATTAAATAATGTAAATAGTTTTCTTGAGCTACATGAGTGGGTGCTGAAAGGTTCTTGGTCCAACTGAAATCTGACCAAATTATCTCAGAATGTTTTTGAAATTCCTTCTTCAGTAAACTGAGAACTTTTGAGCACCCTCTCTTGGGTATGACATATACTGGAGAGATATAAAAAAACATTTTTTTTAAAGAAATTATCTTATCTTCCTTAAATTCAATTATAAACGAAATTTGTTTTATGCTTAACAATTCTGGCTTATGTAAACAAATTATTAGCAGGTAATGTTGAACAAAACAAGGTTTGATTGATTGACTTTTTTTTTTTTTTTTTTTTTTACAGCTTATCAACTCTTTGCAGGTTATTTAAAGCCATAACATATTTTTAGATTGTAAGAATATTTGAATGATAATAATAATTTACTGATACTAGTCATAGTTGTGGGGAGGGGAGAAAAGGTGGATTCATATCTTTCCCAAGAGTATTTGTATGTAAGTGAATATAACAAAACTGGCTGGAATTGAAATAAACTCTTCAATTTCCAATTCCAAGCTATTATCCATTACATCACCTGCACATACAAGCTTACAGCACCTGGAATTCACAAGTGGTCACCCATCTGGTACTGACCAGGCTCAATATTGCTCAGCTTCAGTGATTTTATGAAGAACTGGAAAACAAGGTTCATAGACTCATCAGGACCTACCACCACTCACTCCAATATACAATCAATACTACCAAAATTCAATTATTTTCAATTAAAAAATAAAATCTTACAGATACAAATCAGTAAATATATTGTTCTCAACTTTGCAGATATTATGCTTTTTACAAATTAATTTTCTGGCAACTGTCTCTAGCAAGTCAATTGACACCATTTTACCAGTTGCATTTGCTCACTTTATATATGTGAGTCACATTTTGGTTGCAATAAAATATTTTTCAATTAAGCTATGTACATTGTGTGTGTATTTTTTCTTTTTGTTTATAATACTATTTCCCACTTAATAGACTACAGTGTAGTGTAAACCTAACTTTTATGCACTGGGAAATCAAATAATTAGTATCACTTGCTTTTTTTGTGATATTCACTTTATTGCAATGTCCTGGAACCAAACCCACAATATCTATGAGGTATAGATATCCTATATACATATATTACAAATGAACTTTCAATATACGGTATCTTTTTCTGTAAAAAATGATTAACACATTAAAGGGAAAAAAAAAAACAACAATAGTGAAACATCTTAGGTTGCAATCCAGCCAACATGACCCAAATTATATAAACCGACTCTCAAATAATCAAGTTTGGGATACAAACCAAATATATCTGGTCTTTTAAGGGAAGACAATTTCTCTGATATACTGAATATATGACAAACTTTATTGTATAAAAATGTAGTTAGGTTGCCATTTCTAATTAATCAAGCCTATTGTATTCACTCAAGAGAACCACTGAAACAATGTAATGCCCTTCAAACCCTGCCACATGATGGGATGACAAAAGGATGAAGTTTTGCTTGATGAATGATTAATTGTAAGTATATTGACAAAACCAACCAAGTTAGATAGGTTTAACAAGCTTTCTCTCAGTTGATTAATCAGTTTTGTAAGATCATTGATTAGTCACTTCTTCCTTTCCTGTCAGAGATCCATATTATTTTAAGTGCATATAATAATGAAGGCCAACAGATATAGATTTTCACTTTTTCAAAAGAATTATCATCCAAAGGACATCAGCAGACATAACTGGAATTGAGACACTCTTGAGTGTGTGACAGAAGTAATTTAGTTCAAATTCATCACTCTTTAATCATTTTTTTAATAAGAATTTTACTTACTATTAAAGACTGTTTTGCTAGCAAGTGAATGTGTATATCAAATCTGGATTTTTTTTTCAGATTTCACAATTTGGTTGTTCATTTTGTTTTTGTGGAATTGCAAAAGAAAAATTAAATTGAAAAATTTCTCCTTTTTGTCTGAATTTCTGAGATGAGAAATTATTATACATAAATATATTCTCAGTTTTTCATGGTCATAGTATTTCAGCTATTTTTGACATGTACAATTATTATTTCTCAGCTTGGTTGTTATGGTCATAATATTTCAGCTATAATACCCTTTGTAATGCACTGGTTATATATAAGTGTTGAATAAATGAATACACTTATCTGGTGGCTGTGAGTTCAATCTCTGAGTCAGGCAGTGAATATACTTTGGACCAGTGGAATGAGAATTGGCATTACAAGGCTGAATTAACTCTTACAAGAAATCCTTTAGCATGGACAGTGGAATGAGAATAATGTATTCCTGTAGATTGAAAAGGTTTAGTTTGAAATTTCCAAATACAGAAGATATGAAGAAGCTGGATGATACAATGTCGGAATCAGTGTGTGTATAACAATGAGAATGAGAACACCAGTTTGAATAAATCAGTGTATCATGATGAAAATTCTCTCTTGTAAACATATTTGATGTCCACCTAGCAACCCCCACAAAATAATAGTTACAGACAAGGTTTTTCTTTGGGGATTTACTAGAAAATTAACAAAGTCTCAGTAAGTAATTAACTGGTTAATTTAATCATTTTGCTATTATGCATCAAACTTTTATATCTCCAATATAAAAATCCTGAAACCATATGATTATTTTAAATTTAATTCTCATTAGATAGAAATCTATAAAACATCAACAAATAATGGAAATAAAAATAATCAGACATAAGATGTAAAGTCACATTTAAATTAGATTGGATGTGATTTCTGGCCTCCTTAAATTGAGAACAAATTGAAATCTATTTATGATATTAATTATTATTCATAAAAAAAAGTTCACAATATTTATCTACTAAATCTTTTGCAATGTTAGTGCTCCTTAGGGTTAGGAAAAGATAATTGTATTATTCACAGAGCATATATTTGTATAAACATTAAAGATGACAACTAAATTTTAAAATGAAAAATTTTCTATACTGATACAACTGTTAATCCCATGATCTTACAATAACTGATAGCCTAAATACTCTCACTCTCTCTCTCTCTCTCTATATATATATATATATATATATATATATGCATGCATACTCTCACTGCTGGAAAAGTTTTTTTTTTAATATCATAGATTGTTAAACAAATATTAAAAATTACAGGTTACCTACTTAAAAAATATTTATTTAAATTATTTTATATTATAGCATGTGAACAAATATCAAAGTAAAATTATAACATAAAAAAGTCATATTTATGTAAGTTTTCTTATGATAAAAACTAAGAGATAAACTCAGTAAATATTTTAAATTATCCTAACAAAATCACCCTTTTTTTTTCTCTTTAATACTTTGTATTATTTAATACTTATTTATATATATATATATATATATATATATATATATATATATATAAAAATTTTACTCATATGTACAAACATGACAAAAGTGAGAAAAAAACAAATTTTAGCTAAGAAAAAAAAACCTTATCTATTTTCAGAACATTAGACTATAACATTTATTTCATAGAATTATTAACAGTTGTTTCTTTGTAGTAATTGTCAGAAATTACTTTATTATAGTAAATATATTAAGTAATTAATCAGAATTATAATAAAATATATAGCATATAATTAGTTTAGTGTGGGTAACGTAACAGTAGTTTGAAAAAAAAAAAAAGAAATTTGCAAGTTAAATTTGATTTCTGGATGAGTTTGTTACATTCACTTTTGTACAAATCCCTTTGGGAAAGGTATGAATTCATCTCTACTCAGTGTAAATAGCAGAACAGACTAAGCTGCTTAGCCTTGGTTGGTAACCAGTCAACAGATGGATAAACACTCAATAAAAACACATCCCTCAGCAGTCTAGAATGTGTTATCCTATGAAAATGCACAATGACTGAAATTCTTAAGTTATGTGACCTGCACAATCCACTAGTCAGAGACAGTATCTACTTTTTCTTTTATTTATTCATATAGGAAGTAATTTTCTGGCAGTTCAGAAATTTAACTTTTTTTTAATGACTTTAAAAATATAAAACTTATTAAACTGTGAAAAGATAATAAAATATAAATATATAAGGAAGATTAGTAATGAGCAATGCTTCTGTTCTCCTGTTTCATTAGAGAAGAACTATATTGACTTGAAAAATTAGAAAATAACATCTTAAATGCTTTAATTTTAACTGAAAAATTAATCAGTAGAAAATATAAAATGATCTTTGTTTTTTTTTTTTTTACTGTACCCCATATTGCAAACATGCCTTATCAAAATTTTCACATATATTTCATATAGCAAAAGCCCAAAATAATTTCAAAAGCACTGTAAAGATTCCAACATTTAAATTGTTCATATAATGAAGGGCACTACCTGAAAATTTAATAAAATAAGTTTGTTTTTGTATTTAAGTTAAAAAAAAATCTTGTTGGCAAATAGCTAAGCTGTAATTACAGGCATATGTTATATTACTGTCATCGGTTGATATATTTATAGGCATGCATGTTTTGTAAAGGTTTAGGGGAGTCTACTAGATAAATATATATTCTAAACAAGATAAGAAAATGTGTGTTATAAATTAATTCTTTTGATAGTCATCCCATTTTTATCCACATTTCTTAAATTAATCAACAAGATAAAGTCAACATGGTCTTCATTTAAGGAAGAGAAAGAGATTAAGTAAGTGAGAGTGAGGTTGAAGAGGAGATTAAGTAAGTGAGAGTGAGGTTGAAGAGGAGATTAAGTAAGTGAGAGTGAGGTTGAAGAGGAGATTAAGTAAGTGAGAGTGAGGTTGAAGAGGAGATTAAGTAAGTGAGAGTGAGGTTGAAGAGGAGATTAAGTAAGGAGAGTGAGGTTGAAGAGGAGATTAAGTAAGTGAGAGTGAGGTTGAAGAGGAGATTAAGTAAGGAGAGTGAGGTTGAAGAGGAGATTAAGTAAGTGAGAGTGAGGTTGAAGAGGAGATTAAGTAAGGAGAGTGAGGTTGAAGAGGAGATTAAGTAAGTGAGAGTGAGGTTGAAGAGGAGATTAAGTAAGTGAGAGTGAGGTTGAAGAGGAGATTAAGTAAGGAGAGTGAGGTTGAAGAGGAGATTAAGTAAGGAGAGTGAGGTTGAAGAGGAGATTAAGTAAGTGAGAGTGAGGTTGAAGAGGAGATTAAGTAAGTGAGAGTGAGGTTGAAGAGGAGATTAAGTAAGTGAGAGTGAGGTTGAAGAGGAGATTAAGTAAGTGAGAGTGAGGTTGAAGAGGAGATTAAGTGAGAGAGAGGTGGAAAGAGAGTAAGCGAGAGAGAGGTGGAAAGAGAGTAAGCGAGAGAGAGGTGGAAAGAGAGTAAGCGAGAGAGAGGTGGAAAGAGAGAGTAAGTGAGAGAGAGGGGGGAAAGAGAGAAGGAGAGAGAGGGGGGGAAAAGAGAGTAAGGAGAGAGAGGGGGAAAAGAGAGTAAGTGAGAGAGAGGGGGGAAAAGAGTAAGGAGAGAGAGGTGGAAAAAGAGGTGGGAAAAAAGGAGAGAGAGAGGTGGAAAAAGAGTAAGTGAGAGAGAGGGAAAAAAAGAGTAAGAGAGAGAGGTGGAAAAGAGAGGTGAGAGAGAGGTGGAAAAAGAGAGTAAGTGAGAGAGAGGTGGAAAAAGAGAGTAAGTGAGAGAGAGGTGGAAAAAGAGAGTAAGTGAGAGAGAGGTGGAAAAGAGAGTAAGTGAGAGAGAGGTGGAAAAAGAGAGTAAGTGAGAGAGAGGTGGAAAAAGAGAGAGTGAGAGAGAGAGAGGTGGAAAAAAGAGAGAGAGAGAGGTGGAAAAAAAGAGAGTGAGAGAGAGGTGGAAAAAAAGAGAGTGAGAGAGAGGTGGAAAAAAAGAGAGTGAGAGAGAGGTGGAAAAAAAGAGAGTGAGAGAGAGGTGGAAAAAAAGAGTGTGTGAGAGTGAGAGAGAGAGAGAGAGAGAGAAAATGATTGTTCCTAATACTTCTCTGAATTTCTAATCTTATTTTTTACCCATCTAACTGAACTGCAGTGACTTTCTACATATTACTGGATCGTTCAACTGCATATAAAACTAAAAAAAAAAAAATAGTTAACTGTTTTAAAGAAAAAAAAATCTACATAAGATAACCAAAGGCAATCAACAAATTAGTATGTATACAATTATCTATTACAATTTTCTTTTAATTTCTCTTATTTCAGCTTTGCTCTATTCATTTCTGAGTAAGCTAATTTGAAATGAGAAAGATCACAATCAAAAGGGAAATTACAAATGCTGTCAAAAGTTTTGAATAAGATATACATGCCCACACAAATTTTAAATGCAAAATTTTAGTCAGATTCTAGGCAGAGAGACAGTAATGGTAGAAGTTTTATAAAATAGAGATTCTTTGATATCTTTATTTAGACAGTGCATATTGCGCACACATAAAAATCAATTACAAGCATTTAGAAAAATGGAAAATGCAAAGATTTAGTTGACATTTTATATATAATTTCTAAAGAATTAATGTATTTTATTTTTTATCTGATATTTTTATTACTTCAAATGTTATTTTAGTGAATACCTGTATTGGAGTAGAGGCTCTGTTTTTATTTAAACAGTATTTATTTTGTTTACCAGCCTGCACAATTGAGAAAACTTATTACAGAATTTATTTAAGCCTCAGATACAAAACTGATCAGATATGCCTTTCAAGAGAATCTGAACAAGTGTGTTTTAAAGCCAAATAGAACCATGCTTAATTGTGGAGCTCTTCATCACCGAGTGGTTAAGGAATACCGGATCTGATGGTGGTTTCTCTTGCAAAGGGGAATCGGGTTCGTATTTCTTTTAATAAGTTTTAAGTGTGCAAGTATGTAGGTGAAATAAATACTATTAAAAAAACAAAAAACAAAAAAAAAAACACAGATTCTACTCAAATACAAATATACACTAAAAATAACATATATATATATATATATATATATACACACACACACATGTATATATATATATATATATATATATATATATATATATATATATATATATATATATATATATATGGGATAATGATATATAAATCTTTATATATCAAGAACAGTTTTGAAAGAAAAGATGTATGACAAACTTTTCTTACAATTTGTCATATATACAAGTTTAAATCCATTTATCTATAGGGTACTAATTATAGTGCAATGGTTAGCAAGGCAGTTCATATTAGTAAGTTTAATCCTTACTGGGTGCTCCACTATTGTGGTTAGTCTAAATCAAGCTTAGCAAATAAGTGTGTGTGTGTGCACACACACAAAGGTTTTGTAGATATTATCATAAGATATGTTTGAGTAATTTGATTAAACTTTGATCGCTCAGTGTTCGATCACATCATCTTTAGCACATTAATATTCTGCAGATGATATGAATAAGCCTTCAGAAATAAAGTCTATTTCTGGTAATTCATAGCAGGAAACATTTGTTATAAATTAAAACCCCAAATAAGCACAATCATGTATTTTTTAAAATACTTACAGACCCACATAAACAGAAATCTAAATTAGACAGCTGTAAACCTAAATGCCAATCGAATTTCACACAAAAAATAAAATAAATAAAAACATTGGTGGTCTCATTTAGCTGATGACGAGTAACAAAAAAAATTACTCAGAAAAATTTATCTGAAAGCAACACATCTCTTCTTATCAATACAAAAAATATACATCCACTAATTTTTCTTGTCTGTAAATTATGTAAACCAACAAAATTAGTGTATCTTTGTGGGATAGATTCTAATGTTTATAATAGCAAAAAGAGGATAAAGCACTTTTTATTTTTATTTGAAGATCCTAGAAATAAGATTATTTTCTGAAACTATTGGTTAATGTACCTGTAGCATTAAAAACTATAAAATGATGGACTCACTTTCTATAAAATGCAAATTTTAACATGGGAACAAAAAGAGTTGTACAGCTTTAGATTGGCCATTTTTTTAATCCTTTGAATAGCAAACCCATAAACATAGATCCCACACATCAAATAAAATTAGATAACATTCAGAAAAGTATATTCATGGCAGTAATGTGTAAAATAAACATGTCAGTCCAAAAGTTGATAATAAGAGGCTTTCTACTCTATGAATTTAAACCTGAATCAAAAGCAGCCTATTGAGTATACACAATGTTTAATGAAGGTGAGAGTTTATATACTGCCTAAAATCTTTTGGGTTTTCAACTGGAAATTAGAATTTATGTTGAGACTAAACTGCTTCCAACATGTCAGTTGCTTGTATTAAGGTTCAATGTAAGTGATATTGGGAAAAAAAGATAGGTAAATGGATATTCCATGCAGTTTGTAAAGAAAAAAAAAAATCTAACTAACTTTTGGTTAATTAACGTTATTACAGAAATTTTTTAAAGGAAAAAATTTTAAGATTTATAATAAAAATGTTTGAAATTTATAAATTTTATTTATTGAATTCATGACAGCAGATTTAAAATTGATCTTACTTTCTATCCAAGCTGAGGATTTTCTGCTGCCTAATAAAATAAAAGCAACCAATTTCGTTTACTCTATTTTATTGGCCCATGATACATTAAAAGTGTGTGCGTGTATGTGCAATATTACACTGCAGTAATATGCTGGTACCACCAAGCACTGAAGGTAGGAACTATATAAAGAGGACTCAGAACAAGATGAAGCTAACAATAGACTGACAAATAAAGTAACTCTTAAGATATTTTAAAAGTGGGTCTGTCTAACAGCTTACTTTTAGGTAGGATTATTGTATCATTAATTAACATATAGCATGGGCAGATAATAGCTACTTTGCATCTGATTAAAGAACTTAAATAAAAAAAACATTGGATATTTGAGAATACTGATGAATGGCAAGTTTTTACCTTATGCATTGGAGGCATGTGTATATTTATATACATAAAATTAGGAACAATAAGATGAATAATAAGAGCAAGGAAAAACGTACTAAAAATGGGATTATATGATGACTGTACTTTTCATATTTGATGCTATTACCATAAAATATTTTAAATATTTCAATATATCAGATTAATGCAAAAGTCCCCATTTTTTAAAAAAAAATCTATATTCATATAAATTCATAGCATCATTATTCATTCATCAAAGTATTTTTCATAGTTTTCTAAAATCTTATGTCCCCTTTCAGGTAAATTGTTTATTTCATTATAGAATGATTTAAGGTTTTGATTTGATAAATTTCAGAAACATATCTTTTACTTTTATTCAAAGATTGTGTTGGTCCAAGTTCCAGCAATTTGTAATAAAGAATTTCTTTTGAGTATCAACAAATACAGTGAAGAACTATTTTCTCCAGTAGATTCTACTTAACCTTAAGTAGGAAATGTTGAAAACTGTCCTTGATTTAGCTAGGAGCATCTCTGTTTTAGATTCTTGTAATAAATTTATTTTTCATTGTTTACAAATAACTTTCAAGCAAAAAAAACAAAACAAATAAAACAAAAACAAAACAAACAAAAAACAAATGAATAAAAAAATAAAAAAAAAAAACAAATAAGCAGGCAACTGTTTAACTGCTGACCAATATTTGTGCAAGTTCATGTGAACTTGTTTCTGTAAGTTGTAAATTTTTCCTAAGCAGTGTATACAATTGATTAATTGTATCAACAGTAATGAACTGAGCATTCTCCGAATATGTTGCCAAGACTTTTTTACATCAACATATTTCTGTTTTCTGTGTTACTTACAAAAGTAGTATATAAATTAAGTAACTTTCCAAATTCTTGAAAAGAGAATTTGAACTCTTTCCCTTTAGACTAAAAACTCCTCACACACACACACACCTTCATTCACTTAAATCAATTATGGGGGCAAAACCTATTCTGAAATTGACCAGTTCTAGCTGATTTAAAAAAATGCTCAATACCTAAACTGCCAACCAATTTTGAGAACATTTCTTTTAAAAAGGATAGAAATGTCTCACCTTTTGGATCTTCGGGCTGGTTTGGTTAATAAATAAATAACCAAAGTAGTTTGAAATAAATATATGTGCTTCATTGAATGTAACAGACAAAGAAAATCTTTTTTTTTTTTTATTAAGTTTTTTTTAAGTAGCTAATGAATTGGTCAAAAGCACTTGGGACAATACACTTTCTTAGCCACATCCAGAAAACTGTAAGCACATTAGAAGAATTTAACATTTTTCTTGTCTGTCATATTCAATGAAACATGTATAAAGAGATTGCTGCCCAAATATATATATATATATATATATATATATATATATATATATATATATATATGTGTGTGTGTGTGTGTGCATGCTTTTGTTTATTATTGTGCACACAACTTTTTTCCCCCCACTTTTTTAAGGTGGTTTAGTGTCTGAAGTAGATCATATACTCTATTAGAGACAAAAATCTTCAAAATTTGAGAATTTAGAATCAAAAATTTTACAGCTGATACTCAACTATTTGTAAAAACTTATTTGATGCTAACCTTATATTTTAAAATAAAATTTTCAGATATCAGAATAAAAAATGTCAGTGACATAAATACATTTTTACAGCTCCTACTTTAGCTAGGATCAAAAGCATTAGAGGGCACCAGGAGAATGAAGCAAGTGGATGAGAAATTTTATTGAGCAAAAGCAGAAAGATTTGGATAGGAAAATGTCAAGTTGATCTTAATGTCAGGCGACAACCAGTAGAAGTATGGTGCTGCCTCAGGTTGAGTGGCACTGCTTTGGGCATGGAGGCAGAGGCAGTTAGTGTTGGAGTTAACCTCATTTCTACTTGGTAGTATGCAATTGTAGAGAGAAAGGGCACTGCTACAAGCAAGTTATACTAACTGAAATCGATTTGAGATCAATTAGTCACATAGCACAGTAGCAATCCGGGGGGAATGCATTTTCTTTTACAGTTAAATGATGTAACAAAATAGTGTAAAACTCAGCTGATATATAAGATAACAGGTTTTCAAGTGCAATGTTGGTAACATGCTAGTAAAATCCTTTGCAATAAAATCATGTTGAAACTAATTGCAAGGTTCTATGCAGAGAGCACCAGATAAATAAGAATTTGAAAATTTTTGTTGTTGTACATAAAAAAAACAGAAAGCATTGGCAAATCAGTTATTAAAAATGCCTTTGGCAATTGTGGTGAAATGATATGGTTTGAATCCATGGTGATTGATTTACCAATAAAAAGCAATTTTGATTTCATAGTTGTTTCTGTGTTTAAATTTAAGATCTAAAAATGTCACCAGGTTTAATAATTAATATATTAATATATATTAGCTTAAATAGTGTAATTAAATTAGACATAAATAGAGCTATAGTCCATTTTAACAATATGCAAGAAAATACATCAATCAAAAAGAAGATAATTAAAATTATTAAAACATTTTGTTTTGTTATTAAAAACAGTCATTAGTTTAATTAATTTGTATTTAATTAGTTTGTAACTTAATTGATGCTTCAAAGAATCTCATATATCAGTATGATGCAATAACAGAAAAATGTATAAAAAAATAGCAGTGAATTTTACAGGATTTGTTGTTTTCATTTGATAACTCACAAATCAACTGAAACTTTTATCTTTTTTATAATCTTGACTTACAGAAAGCATAATTTACATTAGACATTGTTAATGAGTCATAAATGAATTTCAACTTACCTTTTACATTTTTAATTTGGTCATGTTATTCCATTTTACTTTGTGAATGTTCCAGATTTTCAAAATAACAGCATCTTGAAATAAACTTTATTACTGTTGCATAAGACTGGAAATAAGGATTTCTCAGAACTGTGTTTACATTGAATTTAAGCAGTTTTATTATTTTATACTGTATTTCTAAGATGGGCTAAATTTTATATGATTATCAAGCAACTGAATAAAAAAGGATTTTGTCTTCAAAGTTACAAAGTGAATTGTACAACACAACTTATTATTACTTCCATTTTTTTGGGGGAGAAAAATTCAAGACTATAGAATTAATGCACCCAAATTGCCTGACAAGAGTCTATCCTCCCTCACAAAGTGTAATAGAAAAACAACCTTGTTATAATAGTGCTATATTTTCCATGTCGGTTCCTGATACATCAAAGTTCTACCCAAAATTTAAATGTTTTACAGACATTTAAAAAATTTTTTAAGGGGGGGAGAGTGTTGTTTTTTTATATATATATATATATATATATATATATATATATATAAAATGTATATATAAAATGTACTCAACATTGACATTATTTTTTTTATAAAAAATTAGTTTGAAGTTTTATTTTTAAAGTTTGAGAAAAATCTGATATTATAAACTTAGAAAAAATATAGTTATCAAAATAATTATATTGTAGCCATTTACTCCTGTGAGAGTTTTTCATTGTTAATAGAAACATAACATTTATAAACAGACATGCTTTTTGTTTATAGGTACAAGGAAAAAGCAGAATTTATCTATTTTGTTTACCTGTATAAAATGCTAACCTTGATTAGAAATTCCTTTCTTCCAGTTAGGGGTTGTGAATGCATTGCTCCAAAATTGAGGAATTTGCATTTAAACATGAAGTCTGTAATCATATTTGAGAATTGATCAAGAAAAAATATTTTTAATGGGTTGGTTTTGTATACTGGGATTGTAATGATTAGGCTGTAGGATCAACAGACAATGTACCAATGCATAATATAGACAGGTAGAAAAAACAATATTGCAAAGCATAGAAATTTCAACAAAATTCTCCATAATTTTTTTTTCTTCAACATTTTAAATTAGTCACAAAGTCATCATCAGGAAAGTTGAATATAAAACACATTGACAAACTTACAAGCTTTAACGGGTTGCAAAGTTTCTTTGTATCTCTCTCTCTCTCTTCACAACTGAGTTGCTACATTCCCAAAATGTAAATCTGTAATAAGCAGGCATCACTTGGTCCCACTTTAAAATTTTGTCAAAAATCAAAATGTGTTGTATCTAGTATGAAATGTCAGTTGGTAATATTGGTAGAATGATTTCTCTTAATTACTTTTATAATTAAGAATACTTTTACACACACAGACACCCTGGCTGGCTGCTTATTTTCCAGTACACCTGTCTGCTATAGTGGCTAGCTAATCCCTATTGCAGACACCTGCTTAGACACATTTGTGTTTCTTCAACACCCACAGAGCTAACCTATGATTTAGTGTAACTATGCAGACCTTAATTACAGTTTCTAGGAGAGAGTGCATAACCTGGCATGATCAACAATTTTGAACAACACCAGTAAGCTTAAACTCTCAGTCAAGATGACTTTTGACTTTATGCTAGCACAACCATTGATGGGTTTCAAACAGTTCCATTTACTCAATTTTACACACAAGGCTTGGGTCATCCGGTGCTATGGTTTCCAGGCACTTCCCAAAAGTGACCACATACTGAGATTGTCTCCCTAGGCTATTATTATTATTATTATTATCAAGAAGTCAGCTTCTTGACAAATCGACTGTTTAACCCAGGTCTCATGGCTGGAACACTAACATTCTAACAACTTGGCCACATGCTCACTACACATACATACAAGCTTCTCAATTTTTATCTCCATATTTGATTATGTTCAACCTTCCTAATGGTGAGGAGTATTAAATAAACAATTGAAAGATTAGCAAATAGAAGAATGATATTTTTTCAAAATATTTTCATTATGTTCACCATACATGTATGAAGATTTAAAATCATCAGTCAGGAGTGCAAAGTAAGTTGATCCAAGTGGAAAAAAAAACAAAAAAAAACATTATTAATATTAAAGAAACAAACAGATGGAGAGAAACAATACAGGATTTGTGAAGGTAGGTCCACGACAGGGAGAAAAAAATATATGGAAGGAAGAGGAAAATGGTATCTGAAAAAAGGCACCCATTTTTTTTTTTGGTTTTCATGAAGTTGGCTGTTCAAAATTATACATATACCTATGCATATAAACATAGGTAAACCATATATTATGTATCTATATGTATCTATGTTATATGCTTTCAGAGACAGAGGTATACATTAAATCATATAAATAAGCATATATACATATGCACCCACACACAATACATCACGTGAATATTTAAATATATTTGCTGCTTTTCTTGTTAAATTTGAAAACTAAATGAAGAAATTAACTCCCAATATATTATTTGTAGGTAACCAATATTTGCTTAACAAATGAAAAAGTTGATTTTATTAATATTTTACTGTTCACATCCTTGGCTTATCAATATTTCTTTATTTTTTTTTTCAGAAAGAGCAACTTTCATCTTTTATATAAATGAATACACAAAGAGGCACTCGTGCATATCAATGTGCACACACAAAAATTAACAGGATGACACACACAATTTAATATTGTTTGTAATTGTAATTTCTAGTTATTTATTCCTAAAAAGGAATTACTTGATTGAAGAGCAACAGTTGTAAACATGCTTGTCCAAACTGGAGACCCAAAACAATTCAGTTATTTACATGAGAACTATTCCTTCATCTTTGTTATTTTGGCCATTGTGCCCTTTGGCCTTTATCAGGAGCTTTTTGATCCATGTAACCTTCAGGGAATTTTGAATTGAACCCTTTATTTAATCTATGAGAGTTGATTGTTTTTGTTCTGACCATGTGTATGGATATCTTGTCTAGTTCCTCTTTAGTACTGGTCAATTACTGCTTGCTCTGTTTTCACAGAGTTCAAGTATTCACAGCCTGGCCCAGGGATTGAAATCACAATTACTATATTACCAAATTCATGAACCAATGCTTTAATCAACCAGGCTATTGTTTTGAGTAGAGAAGTTAAAAATTCCATTTATTGACAAACACCTGATGAAGGCTGGAGGGTAGAATGACCAAAATGTGATAATAACAACAAAGATGAGGAAAATATTCCAGATGCAAATAATATAAAGAATGATAACTCTTTATCTCAGAAATTCCAACAGAAATGAATACAGTGTAACTAACTTCTAGGATGATTTTTATGTCTGGCCATATGTTTCTGTGATTTTCTTTGACTAAATAATTCCATTCTCATCTTGCAAGAAACAGTCAAAGATATACATATATTTATGGTGGGTAGTCAAATGAAATATTACCACACAGACACACACACACATATATATATATATATATATATATATATATATATATATATATATATATATATATATATACACACACACACACACACACACAGGTCTATTTGGAGACTAATATATTAATAGACATACATTTTCCTTAAAGCAACCACAAACCATTCAAGTAATAATTCAGTTTCTATATGATTAATTTTAATTCAATACAAGAAACTATTTTGTTATTTTGCCACTAACTTTTAGATAATCAATACAAATTTATATCCAATAGAAATTGGAGGTTTTATCTGAATATAAATTCATCTTTATTTTGTAAAGCTTATTCTATTTTTCTTTTTCTAAATTCTTTATTCCTAGTGTTGACACAAAGTGTGTATGCGATCTAGTTGAATGTTTATGAATATTCAAATATATATGTATAAAATGAATTTATATATTTATATCATATATTATTAGTTGAAAAAAAAAATTAAATCTCATTGTTTTATTTGTATTAGATGCCATGTGTATGAACTGATCTATTTTAGAGTTTTTTTTTAAACAAATTTATACAGCAGTATTGCAACATATAGAAACCTGATGGACATATGGGTACATAATCACCCAAGTTAAATTTACAGACAAAAACAGAATGTTTGTCACACTCACATCTATATTCAGTACACACACAATTCATAAGCATCCATAATACTTTAGTAATTAAAAAATGCAGTCACACAGTGATACCTGTAAGCAAACAAGGCATACAGCATACATATTTCAAAGAAACCTGTGGCATGTAATAAAAGTTACCTTCACCTTAGATTTGCGTGATGGTAAAAAACCCTAAATTTGTAACAGCAATTTATAAAAACTTAAAAAAATAAAAGAACAAAAAACTGTATAGTCAAATTAATATTTTTATCCAATCAAGTAGTTTAATTCAGTAAGTTCTCAGTCATCAATAGGCCTCAATTATTTGTTACCAAATTCCTTGTTTACCAAACATCTTGTGCATCAGAACTCTCAGGAACAGTGAATTTAAAACAAAAAGCAGAAAAATCCGGTTTTTTTTTTGGTTTTTTTTTACACACATTATTATCATAGTTATTTAATACAACTTCTTTGTTACAGCAAAATATTTTTTAAGATGTAATTTTTTTTTTTTTTTTTTTTTTTTACAAATTTGTATTTTCTTTTCCTTTAAACAAAAAATGAGAGGAGAAAGTTATCGATGCAACTGACACATACAGACACAGTGATTATCAGTAAAACATCATTGTGTGTGTATATATTTACATCTGTGAGCGAGAAAGAGATCTACAAACAGTGGCCACTGATATACATACCAGATGTGTATTAAATGTATTTTTAAAAAAATACAGCCCACACCCATAAAAAAATGCAATAGAGAGAGAGAGAGAGAGAAAGAAAGAAATTCCCTGTCTTATTTGTTTATATGAAAAGAAATGGTAAGTTTAGATATGGTCAATTTAATGTCTGAACTTCAGAACAGCTGGACTACAGTGCCTAAGCCCAGTTAGTAGATTCCTCCTCTTTACTACCAACTAAAGTTTAATTAGTCAGGCTTGTTGTCCCTTGACCAATGAGAAGACATTGACAGAAAGTGATCAGAGAGATCAATTGGATTTAAAATGTGTAGATTTGTGATTAGCCTTTTATTTTGAGTTCTTAAAACCAACTCAAAATCTTAAAGCTTAGAGAGGAAAATTCAGCAGTTTGTAAACTACAGGCATTGTGAGTCATTCAGAATAATTTCCAAGTGTAAATAAGAACTTTATATTCAATATATCATATTTATAATTTTAGCATATATATATATATAAAATACTTAATATTTTGGAAATATATTGTACCTGATTTATTTCAATTATTTCATCAAATACACATTTAATATACATGTGTATGTATATACCTTTATATGCAGCAAATATATCATTTAGAAATATAAGTATTAAATATCCAATGTATATATATTTTGTTAAATTCCTTTATAAATCTTATGACAGTTGTTTATGCTTTAAGAGAGGATTGAATTTTTTTAATTTGCTAAAGAGAAAAAAAAAATCTGCTCTAAATAACTTTAATAAAAGTTACAGATCTTCCCAATTTTATAGAGAATTAGTTTAGCTCACATTATTATCTTTTTTTTTTTTTTACAGAGCAAATCCAGGAAGAGTTGTCAGAACAAATACAAGGCATAGATGTCAGAAGTGGAAAAAAAAAAAAAAAAAAATGCAGCAGACAGGTGGAGAGACCCTAACCCCCCCCCCATCCAAATGGCTCTTTCTCTTCTCTGGTGTCCTATGCCAGTAGCCAGTACTGAAGGCAGGGTCAGAGAAGGGGAACGCACTGTATATTGCTGCTGTTGTTTTTATTGTCATTGTCTTCACTGGTAATCAGTTTGGGCTAAAGAAGTTGCTTATCACAGAGAAAAGATGGAGGAAGAATTTGATGAGACGCAGGGAGCAAAATTTCTTTCCCAAAATATTAGAAGTCAAGAAAGAAACTAAACAAATAGGCAGATAGGGAAACATATATACATATGAAAATGTGTGTGTGTAATTATGTAATTATGTGGGTAGGTATGCATTAAAAGTTCAGAATGGTATATGTATGTATATAGGTGGTACAAGCTCACAAGTGTATGTATATGAAAATGTATGAGGCCATAGTTGAATGTGGTTGCAAAAACGGACCTGACTATTTAGAGGCATAACTGCACACACACACACACAAACACACACACACACAGGTGTAGATCCATATAACTGAATGTGCAATTTTGTGATTATATGTTCTTTGTAAACATCATACAGTCACTGTCTACACATTAAAATTACATATATACATGCATAATCTTAGTGTGTAAATGTAAGTTCCCTGTGTGTGCACATTGATTTATAAAATATACATATGCAGATGCATATATATGTGTTTCAGTAAATCAGTGTGTGTGTGTGTGTGAGTGTGTGTGCATAAATAGACAATGTGAAAGTGGGCATTTCTATATTAAATGATTGTGTGTATTGTAAACATTATGTGAGATTAATACAACTTCTGGCCTGTAATATATTTTACATATAACTCTGAATGCCTACGATTGTCAAATTGTCTGTCTACATATTCTATTGAATAGAGATGTATATGCATTCTAAAACATTTGTTTGTGTATGCTGTGAATACAAGTGCATTGCATAACTGTATTTACAGTGTATTTCTGTACATAGACATTCTATAAGTGCATATATATACAATACATAATTCATGTATGCATGTATACATGCATATATATATATATATATATATATATATATATATATATATATATATATATGAAATCACTTGACATTGACTTGTGGATGCATCTGTATATTTGGATCGTATATTTATTGCATAGCTCTGTGTGTATATGCATGTGAATTAAATGTAGATATGTGTGTATGTATGGGTTCTCACAAACACTGTCCCAAAAGTAACTGTTATGAACTTGACAAGACATGTGTATGAATGTGTGTTATGGGTACTGACATAAAGAGTGAGATAAACACAAACATTTGGGGAGGAAAAAATTGGGAGCAAGAGAGTCAAATGCTTTGTAAAAAGCCTTCCGTCTCAGCCAAAATGAAAGAAGTTACAGAGATCTGCAGAACCAGAATGGTTATTTTCACACATTTCTAGTTGTGCTTGTCTCTGATCCACTCCCCAACAGATCCACATTCATTCAAATTTATCTGCAGTGGGCTTCACCAGGAGAGCCCTTTCCATAGCTGCTGCCAGTCATCATGGTGGTGGTAGTAGTGTTTGTCGTCATTATGATCGTGGATGCGGGGGTGGTGGTGGTGATGTAGTAACCCATTGTATCCAGTTGCTATGACGATGTTTTGGAGTCTGTGTTTCCGCCTTCTGTTGAAGGACCTGCAGCACAAGCAATTCCAGATTTCTGATCCTCATCTAAAAGAGAAAATAATTATATTATATATATATATATATATAAATAAGAATAGGTATTTTAATAAGTATAAGAAATCACTTGCTGCATTTGGAAAAATCAGTTGAGATAAATGAGTAACTGAACTGAACCTCAAACTCAATCAAGACCTCTGTCGACTATGTTATCATTTTTGCCAAGGGTAAAGATTTATTTAAATTAAAGCAATCAAGCATTTTCCCCCTTTTTTAAAGACAATGTTGGCATCATATCACAACTGACTTGCAATACATTTCTTTTTACTCAGTGTTAACCAAAATTCTCAGAAGAGTAATTATTCATAGTGGCACAATCTTTTCTCTTTAAGTTCTCTCCTACCTGCTTTTTTCCTATATAACAGAAAAAATAGTCAATTGAAAGCCTTTAGGTGATTATTTTATACTTTTTTTTTTCGTGACAAAAAATATTTGCAAAATGTTTTTAATTTCAGTGGACAAAGACCAATAGTTACATTGTAAAAGAAACTAAATATTGAAAAGAAAATGTCTTTCTCTCAAAAAGTGTATGTGTAGTATTCATGGGACATTGAGTAAATCCAAATATTTAGCAAGATGCTAAAGGCTACAAAAAAAAAAAAAAAAAAAAAAAAATCCATTTAAATCCTGATACCAGTTGGTGGGAACATCAACTTTTCTTCTCAGGACACAGGTGATCCATTCTCCAAAAATTACCTCTCCAGTATGCTAGGAGACTCAAATTTCTGATTTGTGGTTAATAGCAAAATGTCAAATGTGATTTAGTCACTTTATATATATATATATATATATATATATAGACATCACATGGAAATATGAGGATATAAGAGAAATGAGAAATAGAAAAAAAATGATAAAAATGTTTTATTTACCAGAACATTTCAACTTCTCAAGTTCATAAGGTAAATCACTGGTGCTCACTTTTGCAAGCCCATCATGAATAATGTCTGGTACAGCATTGCGCCGACCAGTCCGTCCACTGGCAATAAAATCCTGTAAGTGTGCATTGACATCCACTTCAGCCATTGTGTCCTCTTCCAGACTGCCAGATGTAGAGAGTTTGCTGAAGAGAGAGAGAAAGAAAAAAAAAAAAAGCCACAATATTAGGGCTATCAAAAATAAAATAGGTATTTCAACTGCACTAGCAAATCATTCTAATCAAGTTAGACAAATGTAACATATTTTTAAGAAAAGTTCATGAACAACCATTTCAGAAGAGAAGATAAATGATCTTTGATTTTCTGAACAATTAACAGATTAAACAAAAATGCAGTATTTTGGCATTCTGATTCAGAGAGAAATATTGGCTATGCTACTAAACCCAAGTCCTGATACCATTTATAGTAAAACCTAGTCCTGATGCCATTTAGCAATAAATTCTTGTTTAAAAATACTAACCCATATATTAAACATAAACAGCTTTTATATTAAAATGTGATGGCAGGCAACTTTCTTTATAACAGACTAATCCAATTGTAGTCATGAAAAAATGAATTTAAAAGAATTAACAAGAGGGAGAAGAAATATTAATAATGATAGATTAAGTTTGAACTGTTGCAATACTATTTTTCAAAATGTCATTCAAAATAAGAAAATATGAAGGATTAAATTTGCAAGAAGCTAACCATAATACACTTTTTCATTTAAATAAAAGGTTTATGTCTGTCATAAATGTACGTTATCCACAGCAAAACCAAATATTTCCTGGTTAATAGAACAAGCTAGATGATGGAAGTAAAACTAACAAGATGATACAATGACAAAGATTGAATTCTAAAAAGAAAATAAGTTTTATTTTAGGTTAGCTATTCATTTGGAGTCTATTGATGTTTAGCAACAATGTATAATGAAAAATTGAACTACAGTAGGCATGAAGAAACAAAAAAATAAATTACTAAAAAGACATTTTATAAAATATGTAATGAAAAAAAAAAAAAAGCAATAAATATAATATCATATTTACTCAATTTAAACTAATTTCCATTTCAAGATTCATTCATATTCTTTGTACATATGTAAAGATTTAGAAGTTAACAACTAGGATCGAGGATTACCCCAATGAAATCAATGACCACATATATAATGATCAAGGTGAGGACATCAGTGCAGTTGCGGTCTGATCTGAAGAGAGATGGTCTCCGCCAGAACTACTCTGCTCTCAAGAAAGGCTATGCATGAATGAATATCTACTGAGAAATGTAGAGGAAGCTGCACAGGTACTCAGCTGTGCATTGACCCTCCAATTATACACTGTCATGAGACTGATGATGATGAAAGATTGAGAATCCTGCTATGGAATGTCTGCATTTCTCCTTGTTTAAATAAATTTGTTCACAGTATGTGTTATTTGCAGTTCAACCAAGCAGCAGCAACAAAAAAGATTGTTTACTGTCAGATTTTTAAGGGCCAAAATTTAGTAGCAGGGTATTATGTTCAGCATTTGGAACAGTAGTAAAAGCCAAGTCTTAAATACTTTTACTGAGTATATTTAAACCTCAGAGGAAGCTAATGGGAAAAAAAACAAAAAAAACTTCAAACTGACATGTTTTCCAGGGATTTCCAAAAATAAATATGAAATATATAATTTTAGGAAATTCAATCAAGTAGAAAAATATTGTAAGATATTCTGTTAAATTGGGAAAGGTATGAATCCTCTTCTTCCCCCACCAGCTATGCATAAAGAGCAGGACAGACCAAGTTCTATAGCCTTGGATGGCAACTGGTCCACCACAGAAAGAAATGGCAACCTACTTTGGGAAAAAATCTGCCTCGTCAGTCATATATTGAAAGATACATGATCACCTAAGTATATATCATGAATGGCACATAACTGACTGAAATGAATGGAAGGAAGCAGCAAGAATTTTCCTATGCAAAATTATTTAGGTATTTTCTTTTAATTGTGAACGAAAATCATAACAATTTGTTTATAATAAATTGTGGGCCCCATGTAATTTTAAGCTGCAAGGCAGCATAGATAAAAGAAAACTGAAATTAGCACAAATCATTTAAAGAAAAAAAAAAAAAATAAGCAATTCAAAATGCTATCTAGAAACTACTACAACATCTATATATTTGCTATCATATGTTGATAGAGACTGCTACTGTGTGTGAAAATTAATACCAGGCTTGGTTAGACTACAATTATATCTGGTATTTGAATGCTAACAGATTTGGAAGTGTTACTAGACTGGATATGTACAAGTATATAGTTAAATTTAGGAAAACCTGTTGGGTAAGATTGCTAGTCCGGTCGGAGGAGTGTTCCTGTCTTGTCAAGGGCTGTTTCAACACTTAGGGATTTGCTGCTATTTAAGGACACAGTATAGCTACATTTATCCTGAAACTGCTACCATGCCTTAAAATTTATATGCTTGGCTGGACTAATTTCATATCTAATTGGTACTAGTCTTAAAGAGAGGGAAATTAAATTAATGGTACTTAATACTTTCATATCAAAGGTGGTGTTGATATCATTTTATGTCGGAATAATTCAAATGCATCAGTGTTGATATGTGATATATCATGAGGACAACTACTAAGACAGCTGATAAAAGTCAGTAAGTCTCATACACACACCTGTGTGCATGTGTGTGTGTGGGGGGGATATGATATATAAAGTATATATTGGATTAATGGTTGTTAAATGAATTAATAATTTAAAGAATGCAGTTTCAATTAAGAAAGTAATTTATTAAAGTGAAAATGTATGGAAAGTGCACTAATTTCTGAGTATTCCATAGTGAATTTACATCCAACATCATACATTTCACCTTTCTTAATAAAACTACTGTTACAATATGGAAGATTTACGAATAATAGCAATATAAACAAAAATAAAAGTGGAAGAAAGCTCAATGAGGTTGTACTGCTAGACACATCAAATTCCAGAAATATAAAATTAAAATTAAGTGTCCCTACATTTTTGGTATTCTTTTGATGTATATAACTATAACCAAAATGTTTCATATTTCATTCCTTCTATTTAGATATATGATTCTATCAGTAAAAAAAGAAGTTTTTTTATTTAATTGAATTCATCCCAAGCAAGGCAGTAAAGCCACTAAGACACAAGGGATTACAGGGTATGGAAGAATTAGAAAACAGAAACATTACTAAGGAGCAAGAACTATAGAAGAGTAATCAGGAAAACAGTAGATAATGACAGATTGCATTTAAATTTTTGAAGATTAACATTGACGGGAAAGCATGGAGCTGGAAGGGTGTTCCACAAGCAAGAAGTGCGAGAAAAAGAACTGTTAGCATAAAACTTATGGTTACATCTAGCCAGCCTTACTGTAAATTGGTGAGACCTTGTTGTCAGTTTAGTACTGCATTTAAATTCATAAAGTCTAGGTACCAAGTGAAGAGCTCACCCAAACAATTACCATGAAAGTATTTATAGAAAAGACACAGGAAAGCAACTTTAAAGTGGTGGGGAAAGTAACTGAAGCCAAGACACCAGGTCAGGAAAAATAATATTGCTGATTCTTATGAAGGATGAAATGTGTCACACATTAATTTTTCCATTCAATTACCCATCATAGTCATTTTCCAAGTGTAGCTCAGATGTGACACAAAGCTGAAAGTATGGGGCACCCAGTGAGGATTGAACTCACTACTCAGTCATAATTGTTCTAGCAAGAGAAGCTTGATAACCATTATACCACCTTGAGGTGCCCAATCATCCATCATATATTACTGTGTTTGACTTATTCTAACACTTACTTTGAGATAAGATTACTTAATGTTACCTGAATTTAAAATGTCTGATCTTCATTAACTTTCAGGGATACTAGCAATTTTTTTTTAATTTTTAAAATAATGTTTTGAATGGCTCAATTTTCTTTACACCATCACTTAGAAGAGATTTTATATATATATATATATATATATATATATATATATATATATTAGCAGTAGAGCCTGGCATTGCCCGGGGATGTAAACAGTAATAGATCAAGTATCGACCATCATAAAGATTGAAAAATAAAATTGACAAAGATTATTGTTTAAGGTTGACGGACACACATGTCTTAATTAGTTTTTTTTTTTTTGTTTTTTTTTTTAAGAATTGGTCAAACCCAAACTCAAACAAAAACATTGTTTTCAATCGTTATGAGTCTACCGATTGAATAGAATTTTATTATAAACAATTGTCTTGTAAATGGAATTTTTAAAGCATTCTGAATGTAAAAATAAAGAAAAGAGTGTGCAATACAATAAGAAACACTACCTGCCCCCCCCCAAAGTGAAGTTGTTGAAATTGGTTGAAAAATGTAGGAAATCCAATCCCATATATAAATGAACACACACACACAAACAACCTGGGTTTTATAATAAGTAAAACTTGATATGAGTTGTCCCCCTTTCCTTCTCGCGATGCCTCTTAATCATGTTTTCAAATTGATTTTGTGCAAAAACAATTGTGTTTTTCCAATTTTTGGCGCTGTCAGAACCACCGCAAGGTGATTTTATGTAGTCCTGTGAAGTTTTGTTGAAATTGGTTGAAAAATGTAGGAAATCCGATCCAATATATAAACGTACAGACACACACACACAACCTGGGTTTTATAATAAGTATGATTATATATATATATATATATATATATAATCCAAGCAATAAGCTCAGTAAAAAAAAACTCAGACAAAAACTCACAAAATTCAGAAATCTTTACTGACATCAGTATCATGTAAATTAGTTTGCCCTTTGCAGTGATTTTGAGTGCTCTCTTATAACTATAAGAAAGATGCTGTCATACCAAAGACCTTGCATTTATAAATAATTTGTTGCACTGTGGAGATGTGCTCACTAAATCATTTTGATAGCCTTTTGTAGCTTTCTTCATCATTATAGGCTTCAGCTATTTGATTTTTTAAAGTTCTTTTGATCTTGGTATATATTTTAAATTTAGTATCTAACTGCATCCATTTGCATACACAATGAATTATATTGGTTGACTGCAGTATACACAGCTTACCAAAATAGATGATCCATTTTGCTGTATTTTTGCTTTATATGGTTGCCAGTGCAAATAATTTTTTGTACACATGTAAAAATGACAGATTGTAAATGTAAGGGTTCACTTACTTTTGCACACCTTAATTTTTAATCAATATTTTTTATTCCAGCTTGATAAAAATTTTTTGAAAATGGTTGTGATTCATTTAATAACGGTTTCTCTTAATGAATATATAGTTTAATTAAAATCTGTTGATTTTCTGGAAAAAAAAAAAAAGAGACTTTTTTAAAAATATTATCTTAGGGGTTCACTTACTTTCACACAGCACATATACGTATGTGTGTGTGTGTGTGTGAGAGAGAGTCTGTACATGTGTCAATGTAGTTGAATTTTGATCTAAAATTTTCAATATATTATATTCAATTTATGTTATTAATATTAATACATTAATCACTGAATTAAATACATTGACAAAAAAGATTACGTTGAAAAAATTTTTTTTCTCCATTAAGTAAATATTTTTTTCATTATTAGATAACGGACTCATGATGTACATACATGCAACAATAAAAATTACATACTGGCTATTTCTAAACTTGCAATATTCTTTCCTTGAAAATGATCAAGGATGGCTGAAAGTACATAGATCTTAGCATTTAATTTTTATAAATTGCTTTAAAAATTCCCACTTGAAATAAAGTGACTAATTTGACATAAGAAACTCACTGAAATGCTCAATAGACACTTTGTTTGCATTTTAATAGAACATATTTAAATGAAGGATTGCTGCCTATATATATTGTTTGCCCTCCCAGCAATTATTTCCTACTGCCAAATTCAGTTTTAAAAGTTTGACATCCCACCCATTGAGGAGTAAACAATTTCATTTAAAATAATCCTCAAATGTCATGCAAAGATGCACATGCTGACACAAACAAGAGAGTGGAGAAGGATGTGGTGAGAACTTGGAAGTTGACATTTGACAAACAGAAATTTCAAAAGGACAAAGGTGAAAAAAATAATGACATAATGGCAAATACCAGTCTTCAACTTACATCTTTAAAAAAAAAAAAAAAAAAAAAAAACCCTGTCCAAAAATTCAAATTTTAAACAAGAGGATTTAACCATAGTAAATCAAAATTCTTAGTCAGATTAGATTTACCTAAATTCCATGGGCAAAAATAAATATATTAAGCATATTTTTGGTCTGTTTACACTTTAAAGTAAGAACAAAATTTAAAACCTAGCATCAGTAAATTTGACAGAGACCTCTAATAAAATAAGACCAATGATGAACTAAGTTATTAGCAGAAAATATCATATTCTAGTATCATCCAGTTTCAAAATTACCTTCAAGATTTTTTTTTTTTAACTTGGACATTTAACAGTTTTAAGAGATTTTTAAATTTAAGAAGCATGACTTTTTTTTGCAAATAATCCTCTCATTAATATATAAATACAAATAGCTTCCCAGATGAAAGTATATTCATACAAACATATGCATGTCAAAAGTAAAGGCATCCTTTTTTTCAATTCTAAAGAATATTATGCAACTTAAAAATGTTTTTATTCTTTCAGGCTTTGATGTACATTGAAGAGTCAAAACATTATCACCAGCAGTATGTGACAAGAAAAACAGCTACTGTTTCATAACAACTGTGCATGTTAGAGTCAAAAGTATATAAACAGGTAAGCCATCATTGATTACTTCATTCTGATATGCTGATTACCAGAGTTATAAGCAAGATTTGAATGACTTTGATAAAGACCAAATTGTTATGAAACATCTTGGGTAGCTATCAACACTAATCTGAAGAGAAGGGAAAATCAACTACCAACAAGGCAGTAGGTGATCAAGACTTATTGATACAAAAAGTAAATGAAGGTTTTTTTTTCTGTCAAATATAAACCAACAGAAAGGCTGTGGCAGAAATTGCAGTGAAATAAGAAATGTCTTAAACATAAATCCTTATCAAATATAGGGATGCACGGCTACAAGCCAGTTAGAATAACCATGCTAACCAATGTCAATTGGTTAACAGAAATGACATCAATTGAGAAATTTCAACAACAGCAACAACTAAAGTGGATATCACATGTAACATAACAGAAAATAATGATATAATAAAAATATTGACATTCCACACTATTTCAAACGAAAGGTTAGGAACGAAGTTGCCATCAATACTGGAAAGATCAATAACATCTATTGGACTTGAGAAACCTCTTTTCCTGATACATTGTTTTAAGAGAAAGATTTTATAAATTTCAATGAAGAGTGACACTGGCTGCTTGGTCAGTGAATGCTGAATGTTTCCTTATAAGGTAATGGTTTATATTACTCTTGCTGAAAGTGTCTTCAATGGGAATGAGAGCATGCAAAATGGACCTTGTAAAAATGTAAGAAATTTGTCTGGTCCAATGAATCGTGCTTCTTTTTGAATAGGGTGGATAGCAGGTTATGTATACATTACTATCATGAGAAAGTAATACCATCAGAGTGTGCTGTGGGAAAGCAACAAGTTGATGGAGGTAGTTAGTGGTTTGGGTAATACTGTCGAGAAATACTGGGTTCTATCATTTATTGAGTATCACCTACCTCAATCAGGTACAACTATTTATGTCAAAAGTCTTCTATGATGGCAGTGGTAGGATTGTTGCACTGCAAATGTTGAGCATGAATGACAGTACAAAAACATGAAGATGTCATGGTAACCAAACTCTTCCGATTTCATTCACTCCATAGACCCTCCATGACATAACTTGAGGCAATTGAAAAGCTTGCTACTAACATCTTGACATGAAATCTCAGAAGAAAGATTCAGATGTCTTGTCTGAGGGGCCAAAATCTTATGAAGAATGTGGTTCATAATATTTGGGCTTATTAGTTCATTACACTTGCTGAATTTTCAGAAACTGCAGATAAACATGAAAATTTTTTGTAGGTATTTTTAGACATTTCCTTATATCAAAATTGAAAACAGCCCCAAATAAGTTTAATCAAATTCATGTCAAGAGACTGATTTGCTCATGAGAATTGCATAACCTTTTCCTAAGCAAGGAAATGGAGACTTTTTTTTTTCTTTACTGTGCACAACTTTCAATTGATACTGCTCCTTTTGTAGTTGAGGTATTGATTTGAAACTCTAGATATGTGACTAAAAATAGACTGCTTTGAAAACTATTTGTGTTATTCTAAAGTTAATTGTGAATATAGTGAATCCTCCTTTTGTTTTATAATTGTTGATATCAGCATATTTTTGTTAACGTGAGAATTTTTGTAATTTTAGAAAATTATTTATGGTCTGACTTTAGCCTTCCAATGTAGGTACTTTAGGAGCTCAGTACACAAATATTTCAAAGTACATTTAGCATGAATTCTTTGTATTGTAAATGAAGCTATTACATTGAAGAATTTCGTTTTATTTTTCAAACTCTTAGGTTTCATGATATCATTAATTCCAGACAAAATGAAAATTTAAGATAAAAAGGTAAAATAATATTGCAAAATTTCAAACAATTCAAGTCATTATTTAGAGGTCTATGGCATTTTAAAAGTGGTGGGCAAAATCATCCTCACCTGCTTTTTACAATTCCAAAATAACCTGTCTGCCATTCTCAAATCTCACTTGTATAGTATAGATTGTTGTCCTCTATGAAAAAGATGCTGTTTATGCCCCTATCACTACAGTATAAGTACATATTCTTCTGCATTGATACTCTCCATACACAAATTTTGACTGACTGGTGCTTTAAATTGCTCCATACATCATGAAAAATTTAGTGAAAATTCATTATGTTTGATGCTGGGCTGCAAAAAAAGAATTTTCAAGTACACTCATCTGCTGTTTGAACATTGAACAAATAAGGTTTAATGTGATGAACATATTGTACTGATGTTCTCATTGCATGAAGACACCATCTGGTTTCAGACCAAGACAAAATGACTTCTTTTCTTTCACTAGAGAATTGTTATGATGCACAGTTGAAAGAATTTCTAATTTTGATGCTACTGGTACATTCTACCTTTGGATTGACCAATCCTTTTAAAGTCTGGCAATTACTGTCTTCCAGGAAGATGAGAAATTGTGAAGTATTAATGTAGTTACTTCATTTTTAATCCTAAACTGAGTAATTGCCAATGAGTATATCTTGATTAATGTCAAATCAGAGTAAAATAACAGTATACCATCTTTGTACAGTAATATTGATTCATTTGTTTGTTTTTACAGCTTATCAACCAAAATATATTTTGAATTGTGAGATTATTTTTTTCTAGCATTAACCAGTTTTTTTTTTAAAGTAATGATTTTTTTTTTCAGATATAAGTCCTTACCATTGCTGAGAAGAGGAGATAGATTCATACCTTTCTCAAATTTGTAAGTGAATGTAAGGAACCCAACTGGAATTTGAAATCAGCTCTCAGATTTGTTATTATGAGCTGCAATCCACTACACCAGCTGCACATTCACTTTTGTACATGGACATATTATGAAATCAAGTTAAAATCCTTTAGAACTGAATAAAAAAGTTCAAATTTGTTTTCATTATTATACAAGAGAGTGCTGAAAAAATTAATTTCGTTTTAATAACCATAAACAAACAATACGTCAAAACAACCCTTATTCCCCATAGCTAAACACTACAATCAATCAGGACACACATTAGAAAACTGCAAATGTTTAATAGATTCCGATTTTACTTCCACATTCACACATGAAAAAAAACATATTGGATTTTAAAATTAAATACACATAAATTAGGGTTGAATAGGGACTTAGGTGTTTTAAATCTTTATAAATATTTCAATAGCTAAGCAATTTCTTTAGATATAGTAAAAAAATATTTTTAAAATATTTATGACAGTTAGATTTAAGTTAGGAATATCTGAACAGTGACGTTCCATATCACGTGACGTCCGCGTCTCTCGAAGGACGCTACTTGCCAACAAACAGTAATTTTAATTTATTTGTAACAAACAGTTATTTCTGATGAAAAATTGAGGACAATTTGAAATATCAAATATATATATAAATAAATAAATACTTTCATAAAATAAAACATTATAATTTTTAATTTGAAACTTTTTTCTATATATACATATTAAGAAAGTATACGTGGCTTCTCATTATGCTATATATATATATATATATATATATATATAAAAAAATCAAATAAAAGTGATGGGACAATTAATTGGAATCAAGAATCAGAAATATTTTTAACTTTTTGAGTATCGGAATCAATTTTTGAACCTAACTAAAAAACAATTCATTTTTTTGTTTTTGTTTGAAACTTATTTTCCAAAAAAAAAATAAAAAAGTAGATAAAATATTTATTGATTTTAAACTATCAATAAAACTAAAATCTATTGATCATAATAACAGCTATTTATTTTACTTGTGTAAAAAAAAAAAAAAATGATAATAAAATAAAAAAAAAAATGATAATAAAATAAAATAAAAAAAAAAGGAAAAAATGTGCAAGTTCCTTAGTTCCATAAAGATTGCTAGTTTAAAGTGTTTTAGTTCAAAATAAAATTTTTATTTTTAATTTCTTTTTAAACACTGTTAATTTACCCATTTAATATTATAAATTATTAATTTATTATAATTATAATCAAAATCATGTAATATAAACGCAAAATGAATTCATGTTGTTTTGTCGGGCACACTTTTAAAACAACTTTTATTAATTTTTAAATTTATAAAAAAGAAACAAAAAAAAAAATGATGTGTATGGAATTCCTTCCAATGTCACATTTGATTTCTTCACATAAAAAATTGGCCTTGTGTCACAAATGGTCCTTGTGGTGAGGCCATTAAATTACAACAATTTGTTTTTATAATAGTTTTAATCCATAAAATCCTTTTTTAGTTTTGGTTATTAAACAACTTTATTATTGTTTATGCAGCATACTACATGAACAAAAATAAATCTTTTCAATAACTGAGACTTAAAAAATTTATACAAATTTTATGAAACTTAAATTTGTTTCTACAAAAATTCATGTATTTGTTAAAATTTTATAGCTTTCAAAACAGATTTTGATCTTTATTTACTTAAAAATAGGTGCCACCATGAATTTAGTATACATAAGTGTTAAAATGAAAGTTAAAGGATTAGAGGTACCTCCCTCCACGAAAACGCTAAAATAAATCAGCATACCATGATGAAAACATGCTCCGAATGTAATGAAAACATAGTTTTATCATCAAAATCTTTAT
This sequence comes from Acanthosepion pharaonis, assembly GCA_903632075.3. NCBI lineage: Eukaryota > Metazoa > Mollusca > Cephalopoda > Sepiida > Sepiidae > Acanthosepion > Acanthosepion pharaonis. The sequence goes on along the minus strand of CAHIKZ030000999.1, from coordinate 287,938 downwards.
TGCTATTAAGATGAAGGATCAAAGTATTTTTATTATTTGATTAAATTTTTTTACTCCATTTGAAATTTTGATTAAAGAAACTTGTTTTTCTTGTGTCAGTGGTTGTACTAACTTTTAGCATAGCAAATTTTAACCTTTTTTCCAGTCAGACATATTAAATTGGAAATTCTTGCAAAAATCAAATAATTGTCAGATATTAGTGAAATTTTCCGGACTTATTCACAAGTGAATTAAATTATTTTTGAATTTTTTTTTTTAAATAAAATCTTGGTAAAAAATTTTTTTTTACATATGTTACCCCCAACATACTTAATTTTACTTGAGAAATCTGTTTTGAATTGAAAAATAAAACTAAGACATTTAATTAGAGAAGCTTTAATTGCTTTTATGAATAATATATATTGATAATTTCATATGATGGTTTGTTTTTTTCCTGTAAGGGGTGTGGTGAGGGACAATCCTTAAAACATGTGACCTTTTAATGATAACGTTACAGGTTTGGACATCCATACTTTGAAATTCTGCACATATATCACATGCAAAAACAAATCGAAATTCTTTTAAAAATATTCAGTCATCAGATTGTAATGAGCTTTACAATTAGCAAATATAGTTTTATTTAATAACAATATTTTCTGAGAGTTATCTTACTGAAAATGAATTTTCAAAGATTCAAGGACTTTATAAATTATTCAATTTAAAATCTAAAAAATGAAAACAAATCTTGTAAAAAAAAGTCATTTTCAATTGGAAAAATTTTTTTTTGTCAGACAATATAGGCTTTAATATATATTATTCATAAAAGCAATTAAAAGTTTCTCCAATCAAATAATGTCTTAGCATTATTGTGTTTTTTATTTTTCTATTCAGAACAGATTTTTGGTAAGACAGGGTCTGATTGTGAAAAAAAAAAAAAAAAAAAAAAAAAATGGCGATTTAAATTTTTCAAAAAATTCTGCTCTTAACTAATATAGTCATTAAAAATTACCATGTTGAATTTCTCAAGTTTTCATAAAATTAAGTAAGTCTGGGTAACTGCTGCACTTTAATTGCAATAGAGAAACTTTACTGCTGACCATCAACATGGCTGATGCTAGATTCATAGATAACAACACACTGTGCCTTCTTAGCTTCCTGTTCTCAACTGACTTGAAGTGGAATGCCTACATTGAATCAATAGTAGCATCTACTGCAAAGAAAGTTGGGTCACTGGGTCATGCCAGGTTTTTCTCATCAGAGTCCATCTTGCACATTTACAAATCTACCATTTGTCTGTGCATTGAATACTGTTGCCATATCTGATCTGGTGCTCCTGCTATTTACCTTCTTGACAAAATCCAAAGAAGGATCTGCAATGTAATCAATCCAGACTTGGCATCTTGATTTCAGTTACTTTCTTACCTATGTAACACGGCTTCCCTCTGTCTTTTCTACAAATATTTTCATGGCTATTGCTCTGACAAGCTTTTTTCCCCTGGTGCCTGGACTACTTAAGTGTGCTACTAGATTGGCATCTAGGTCCCATCCTTTTACTGTTGAATTAGTTAAATTTAACCATCACTTCTACTCTATCAGTTTCTTTTCTCGCACTTCTCCCCTGTGGAACTCCTTCCATTTCCTTGCTTCATTAATAACTACAATCTTCAAAAATTTAAATGCAACATCAATCACCATCTTCTATGTTCTTGAACCCTGTTCAGCTTTCCTCAGTCCTCTCTATACCCAGTCTTGAAATGTTAAAAAAAAAGAAAAAAAAAAAGATTAAAATAATTTCATTCATTTGTGAATAAGTCCTGAAAATTTCATTAAAATCTGACAATTATTTGATTTTTACATGAATTTACAAATTAATGTGTCTGTCACCACAAAAAAGAGACTAAAATTTGCTATGCTAAAAGTTAGTACAACTGTTGATGCAAGAAAAACAAATTTTTTAATAAAAATTTTGAATGTTCTAAAAAGGAGTAAAAAATGTAATGAAATAAAAAAAAAAAAAAATGCTTTGATCCTTCCTCTTAGTAATAAAGATTTTGATGATAAAACTATATTTTCATTATATTTGGAACATGTTTTCATCATGATATACTGATTTTTTTAGTGTTTCCCTGGAGGTACCTACTTAAAAAACCTAAAAATTTTATTTGAAGTTTCCTGAAAAAAAATCCTTTTTCACGCAAAAGTTTATATTAAAAAACCTAAAAATTAATTTCCATCAATAATGGTATTTAATTTTATTTTACTAATATTTTTCTTTGACATAATTGAACAGGAAAGTTACATTATTATGGCATTTAAAATATTTGGAACTTTTTTTTCTCATTTATTCCTCCTTGGAGCCAAACAAGATGCATGCTTTATAAGTTTTTCAGACCCCCAATTATAGCAAGCAGAAAAGCACAGTTTTGAAAATTTAAGATTTTTGATGATAGCCAAAGTAAAGTCATATGTCAACTGTAGCTTGGTATATAAGTGATTTACATAAAGAAATTGTTCTCTTTATTGTTTAAACTCTTACCCAATTTTTTAAATAAAAAGGATATCTAACTTTATTTCACGAGCATTTGTATATATTTTTCAACTAAATGTTTTATTAATAAAAATAATTTGTTCATTAAGTTTCCAAAACCAACTGTAGGGACTGAAAATAATGAATTTTAATCATTGTAGGTATTGGTAAAAATAAAATATTGGATTTGTCCCATCACTTACTATATATATATATATATATATATATATATATATATATATATATATATATATATATGCACAGTGTGCAATAGATAAATTATCATCTAAATTACACAAAAATGAAAATAACACTGATATCTCATTTTAGCAGATATATTTACCAAAATTACCTTGAAATACTAAAGAGTAAATTTATTTAATAAAAATCACCACTGGCTTCAACCACAGTCTCCAGACAATTTTGGCATCTTCTGATTGGTCCCCTTGTGAATGCTGCCATAATCCTTGCCTTCAGTTCATCTTTGGTGTTACAAGGAGTTTTGTTGGTCTCTTGCTCAACTGTGGCCCACGGGGTTGCAGGCTGAGATGCTAGGTCACCAGATATAAGGGGTGATATGGTTGGAGAAATTGCCTGACAGCCATGACTGGGTTCTCCTGCTTGTCTGGCATGATGCAAAATCCTGTTACCAGACATAGGGTCTTCCAGCAGCCACCCTCTTGACAGGGCAGCACTACCTCTTCAAGGCACTTAAAGTAGGCCTCCGTGTTGAGTCTGAAGCCCCATGTGAAAATGAATGGAAGTATAATGTTACCATCACTTGAAACACCTTCCTAATCACCATTACACTCATCAATTCTTTCTGAATCCTCTGCAATGTCCTCAGATTGACACCCAAACACTCTGAAATGTTTCTATTGGAGCTTCTGGTGTGAATGCCAAGCAGTACAGCATGCCATTTCCAAATTTCTGATGGAGTGAATCGTGTCATGGTTTATTTTTCTCACAGATGGTGCCCAACTGATACTGCTGTGCAGTCAATAAAATCAGAAACAATGTGCATGCTCAAAATGAAAAATATAAGATGGCGACAATTTGCCCATTGCACCATATATATATATATATATATATATATATATATATATATATATATATATATATATATATTGCATTTTATATGATAACAAATTCTAATGGAAAGAATCTAATATTTGCCGTATGGAAACTACATGTAAAGATAAATTTTCTTGAATACAAGGCAAACATAGAAAACTATATTTTAAATCAATTTATTAATCAAATATTGAGTGCAAAGATATCAATCATTGATAACTACAGAATTAAACAATGCTATCATTTCAAGAAAAAGATTTTGAAGTTATAAACCTGGGTAGCAATGTCAATTTTACATGTATGGTTTTTACAGTTCTTAGAAAAATATTATCTATTTTGTTTTTTACAATTGCAAATGTTAGGCAGCAGAACTTCACTTTACTAAGTCAGAGTTTGGTCTTATGGCAATGAATCAAATGGCACAATACTGTTTTAATGCTAGCATTCCAATAACTAATTAAGAATTGATCATTAATAGTATTTATGCTTTAAAAAAATACTGAATACCAAAATAAATTGATCTGGTTTAAAAAAATAATGAGAATGTTAAATTTTGATGATATATGGTTATTTTCTAAGCATAGCTTAGATGTGGCACATGGCTGAAAGTATGTAGCACCTAGTGAGGATCGAACTCACTTTTCAATTGTAACTGATCTAGCAAGACATGCTTGCTAGCCATTATACCATGCCGAGGTACCCACAAGGCTGAAAGTATGGGGCACCCAGTGAGGATCGAACTCACTACTCAGTTGTAACTGATCTAGCAAGACAAGCTTTCTAACCATTATACCACGTCGAGGTGCCCTATTTTGATGATATATGATCAGTTTACATAGAGTATTTATTTCAGTGCTCTATCACATCTTAGAGAGGACCATCCTCCTTTGAACCTTGTGAACTGGCACTACAAAATTACAAACAAAGAACTATAGCAAATAACAGAAATTGCACTTGAGGATTTTCAAGAACAGCAACAACTAAAATGGATAGCACATGTAACGAACAGAAAATGATGACATAATTAAGATGTTGACATTCCATAATACTTTGAAGAAAAGATTAAGAAGGAAGCCTCATCAATACTGGAAATAGGGATAACAGTTACTGGATTTGAGAAACCTATTTTACTGAAAAATTGTTTTAATAGAAAAGATTTTATGAATTTTAACTGAATGCAACAGTGGCTGTTTGATCAATGGATTCCAAAGGTTTTCATATAAGGAAATGGCTAATATTACCATTACCACCAAGGACATTATTTTATTCATTGTCAGTTATATTTTGCCTGGGAAAAGTTCCTAGTCATGATGTCTGTTTGAAAATATGACCATATCTTAGTTTTCTTTGCAGTTATTGGAAGGTGGTGAAGCATGTGTCTAGAACCAATAAACTAATATTTGTTCATCTTTTCAGATGACTGAAAGTTGCTAAACTGGTTAAACTTAATTTTAAATTCCCCTATACTTTTACTATTCAAAGATGTTATTGGTATATGAAAGCAAAGGTGAGGATGATTCTGAGCATACTACACATAAACATCAATAAAGATTGGGGAAAAAAAACAAAGCATAAAAACATTGTTAGATGTTTTCATATTATTATCCATAATCAATGCTGAATGGTTCATCATCTCTCATTGCAGAGTATTTTTTGACAAGCAATATGGCTTTCATCTCTCCAGGTCAACTGCTGATGTACTGATGATAATTGTGGAAAGAGTTTAACATGCTCTAGATAAACTGGTGAAACCCAGACTGTAGCATTGGGCATCTCAACAGACTTTGGCTCTGGCTCTTCTTCACAAGCTGAAAAGTCATGGTGTGTCTGGACACATTTTGGAACTGATCCAGTCTTTCCTATCAAATTGTGAAATGAAGGTTATCTCATCTAGATCCTTTTGTAATAACATGGATTTACCCCAGGGCTCCATCCTAGGTCTGACCCTGTTTTTTAAAATTTTTATTAATGACCTTCCTGATGATATCAGCTCTCAACTTGGTATTTATGCTGATGACACAACCATTTACTCCTGCCTTGATAGTAAGTCTTATCAGTCAGACAAGGACAAATGGCAGCCAATGTTCAAAACGATCTCAAGTCCATAATTAACTGGGGCAAATGATGGCTTGTTAATTTGAATGCCTCCAAAAGTAAACATCTCTCTATTAATCATCTGAGAGACTCCTCTCTGCCTTCCATCAGCATGGCTGATGCTAACCTCCAGGAAACTGACATGTGCCTTTTGGGGCTAATGTTCTCAGCAGACATGAAGTGGTAAAACTATATTGAATCCATTGCTAGGTCAGCTGCTAAGAATGTTGGTTCACTGTATTGTGCAAGACAATATTTTTTCACCAGAATTTATCTTACATCACTGTAAAACTACCATTCGTCCAGGCTTAGAATATTGCTGCCACATATGATCTGGTGCTCCTGCTATTTACTTTGAGCTCCTTGATAAAATCCAAAGAAGAATCAGCAATATTATTGGTCCTGATCTGGTGGCTTGGCTTCAGTCATTTCCCCACCACCATAAGGTTGCCTCTCTGTGCCTTTTCTATAAATACTTTCATGATAATTGTTCAGATGAGCTCTTTGTACTTAGAGTACTTAGAGTTTTTGAATTTAAGTGCAGCACTAGACTGTCATCGAGATCTCATCAATTTAACAGGTTACATCTAACCAGCTCAAAGTGAGCTGGCTAGATGTAATCTGTTATATAGGAATAAAGTGTTGCTGCCGACACTGGAGTTTGAACACAGATCACCAGAGAGCAAATACAGGCGATCCCATTTTGAATAAGTAGATCACGTGATTGTAAAGAAAATGTACATATGGGAATTAGTGTGGCATCTAAGTGATCACTATACAGTTTACTATTTGGTGGTTACTTTTTGAGCAAGTATTATTGAGCAAGTACTATTAGTGCAAGTGTTATTCAAAGGTGTCTGACACCAGTATTGTTCAAGAGCGTTACTATAGTTGCATCTGTGATTACAAAGTCTCTACTACAACAAGCATTACGTAAGTGACAAGAAATATTTGTTGACATTACAAAAGTGGCAACAAGTATTTGTTGACATCACAAAATAACTGTAAGTTCTATGCAAACAGTTTCTTTTCTTGCACTTCTTACTTGTGGGACTCTTTTCTGACTCCATGCTTTCCAGACAACTTTAATTTGAAAAAATTTAAATGCAATGTCAATTGCTATCTACTTTCCTCCTGATTACTCTTTCCTCTTCTCAGACATTATTAATGTTTCTATTCCTAATTCTTCATACATTGTAACCCGTTGTGTCTTAGTGGCTTTATTGCCTTGCATGGGGTGATACAGATTTAAAAAAAAAATGACTTATCTTTGTAACAAAACCTTTAACTATGTATATGTTCAATATATCAAGAATTAAATCAGACTAAACTGAAGTAACTTGACAGTCTATGTTCCCACAAGCATTTTTTCCCCACCTTATCCATTTATTTTGGTATGTTTCATTCCTTTTATGTGAGCTAAATTGCTCTGTAAACATGTCCCTGCTTGCTCCAACTTTATGAAAACATCTTTATTATTCAAACCTGATTCAGAAAGGCTAAATCATTCAACTATTTTGTAATCATAATAGAATCAAAAGCTTTTATACAATTCATTTACATCTTAGTAATAAACTATCTACTTCAGGGTATAAGAGTTCACACCCAATTGAAACAGGTCATCTCAGTGCTAAACATTTATGACCATTCAATAAGTTTGCTGAAATTGTTAACCACAATGGCGTATTTGCCAAATATCATGCCAGCTGCTCTTGGATAATCATTGCTTTCACTGCCTTCATCGCCATTTACAAATAATTTCAAATCACTAATACATTGCCATAATAAGATTAGGCAAATAGATTTCTAAAGATATCTTATCAGCTGTTCCAAAATTAAAAAACCAATACAATTCTCACTAAATACCTCAGCTACAACCAAGTTCTTAAAGAATAACAATCATCCTGTATACTTGTCTATTGTACTTATAGCATACTTGAGTTACTTCTGCCAAAAATTACTTTTTAAATTATTTGATTTTGTTTCTAAAGATAAACTATATTAAACAAAAAATAAATAAAAATTATCTCTTATAAGAACATAAAAAAAATTTATTCTAGTAAAGAGAATCACATCAGAAATTTTGTCTAAAAACTTAAAATTACAATTGAAATGATTTTGAATTATAGAGATATTTTTATGCTACATTTTTGTGTATATAATGGTTGCTAAAATTTTGATTAAGTAAATTTTAAATCTTGAATTTCTGAAATAACTGATGTAATTTCTGATATATCAGACAAATGAGTAGGTTTTCTTTAGGACAGATTGACTTTTCTGTAATAGTCAGAAAAGTATCAAAATATATTTTAATTATTTAAGTGGCTATTGTTTTCATTCAATAATCATTATTTTCAGTTGAGATGAGTTCTTGTCATGCTAGAGGAATGTGGATAAGTACTGCGCCTTAACCAAGAGTATTCTGGAACAGAAAATATAAAAGCATTCAATTTGTAAATGTTTCATATACCCATAAAAATCAACATAAGGATGTATTTTAAACCACTACCTAGTCAGCAGGTAGAATGTAATGTATTCTATAACCTCTATAAGGTTGAAGAGCTTCTAAACTTGGCATTAATATTCGAAATGGCTCTGTAAAAATCTACGTAAGAATCGATTTAAAAATGAAATTTTCTAAACAAGGTAATACACATCTAAAAGAGGGGGGGGATGAGTGAGAGAGAAAACAAAAGGTCACAATCATCAATAATCACTGATAATCAATAAAGCTCCAGCAATTGGATGCACTAGACTTGAACCTCATGATAAAACCTGAGAAGAAAAAAGAAAATGGAAAATTTGTATGTGCACACATTTTGTGGAAATCAAACATGAAGCAAAAAAGTGAGAGAGAGGGAAAAAGTCCAAAAAAAAAAAAAAAAAGCAGTTTTGCTTAATCCGAAGAGTAGAAGTATATTCAACCAAGTCATGGATTGAAAACTAGTAGTGCCTTTTCTTTATGAAAATTTGAGAATTTGAGAGGTTAAATTTTTTTTTTTTAAACTAGAAGCTGTATTCATCTAAAGGCTGAAAAACAGCCAAGCTAAAATACTGATAAAAACAAAGATAAAAGTATTTTACAAATAATAAAAGACCATAGAATGATAACAATAGCACATTTTGTAATTTAGACAAAATTTGATAATTGTTGAAATAAGTATTGCAGTTTCTCTTTCCAATGATTAAGTATTACATGAATTTCTAAAAGTTGTATGAAATAGAAATAAAACTAATGATAAGCATTAATAACATTTTCAATTCATATGATATTTTTGTTTTGTTTAGTTATTTGGCAAAAATCACAATCTCTTGTAGATTATTGCATTTATGTAGGATTGAATTATAGTGAAAGAAATTTTGATATCATTGCTCTTACTCTCTTTTATATTATGTTGAATTGGTGATTGTGAACATGAGTGGTAGTTAGGAAAGAAGCAGGTTATTTTGGAGTTCAAGCCTTTTCTAAAAAACAAAAGGTAGCAATTAGAATTTGGAACTCCTTTGGTGGTTTCCATTTCTAATGTCTAACCAATGAGATTTTATACTCCTTATCATTAAAAAGTAAATAAAAATAACCCAATTTACAGTTGAGCTGATTAGATATAACTAATATAAATTTTATGCTAACAGTTTCTTTTCTTGTATTTCTCACTTTTGGAACTCCCTTCTGCCACCATGCTTTCCAGACAACTTTAATTTGAAAAAATTCAAATACAATGTCAATCACTATTTACTGTCCTCTTATTACTTTTTTTCTCTTCACACTTATTATTAACTAGCAGTAGAGCCCGGCGTTGCCTGGGGATGTAACAGTAAGAGATAGATCAAGTATCGACCATCATAAAGACTGAAAAATAAAATTGACAAAGATTATTGTTTAAGGTTGACGGACACGCATGTCTTGTTTTGTTTTTTTTTTTTGTTTTTTTTTTTACGAATTGGTCAAATCCAAACACAAACAAAAACATTGTTTTCAGTCATTATGAGTCTACTGATTGAATAGAATTTTATTATAAACAATTGTCTTGTAAATGGAATTTTTTAAAGCATTCTGAATGTAAAAATAAAGAAAAAAGTGTGCAAGACAATAAGAAACACTACCTGCCAAAAAAAAGTGAAGTTTTGTTGAAATCGGTTGAAAAATGTAGGAAATCTGATCCTATATATAAATGAACACACACACACACAAACAACCTGGGTTTTATAATAAGTATAACTTGATATGAGTTGTCCCCCTTGCATTAATGCCTCTTAATTGTGTTTTAAAATTGATTTCATGCAAAAACAATTGTTTTTTTCCAATTTTGTCAGAACAACCGCAAGGTAATTTTACGTAGTCCTGTGAAGTTTTGTTGAAATCGGTTGAAAAATGTAGGAAATCCGATCCAATATATAAACGTACAGACACACACACACACAACCTGGGTTTTATAATAAGTATGATGTTCTATTCCTAATTCTTCCACACCCAGTAACTCCTGGAGTGAAACTGATTAAAAAAAAAACTATCAAGATGACATGTATGAATGCAATAATTTTAAAATTTCTTAAAAAAAACCATTGTCACTTATTAATTTTTTTGACTAGAATTTCTTTCATCTTAATTTCAGTTGCTTCTTATTACAACTTCCAAACCATCAGCTTGTCTTAACACAAAAGCTACCTTCACAGAACTTTCTTGTTTAACAGTTATTAAAATCTAATCATATAGATATTCTTTATCTTCTATTGCCTGATATATTGCCTTCTTTATTTACATATATTAATAGTCAGTCTGAGACTTGTAATAAAAAGCAACTGAAATTAAGATGAATAATTAGTAATGGTAATATTAGCTGTTGCCTTATAAGGAAACATTTGACATTCATTAACCAAGCAGCTAGTGTTATTCTTGGCTGAAATTTATAAAATGTTTTTATGAAAACAATTTTTCAGGAAAATAAATTTCTCTGTTCACTAACAGTTATCACTCTTTTCGGAATTGATGGAAGTTTCCTTCCTAATCTTTTGTTTAAAGTAGTGTGGAATGTCAAAAAGTTTATAGCTGAATATGAATGCATTATTGTAGTACAGTGATTACTTTACAATAATTGTATTAAGTCAAAATGATATGTTTTTTATGAAACCTTTATAGTTATCAATAAAAAAGTAACTTGTTAAAATATTAAAAGTTTTGAATTGTAATCCTTTAGCATGAAAATAGGAAGCTGACAGTAGGTACAACTTGCCCAAAGGTGAATTTAAATTGTACAAAACAGGTTTCTGCTTCGAGAAGATATTTCACACGTGTCCTTTATTCACCTTTATTTATCTGTGAATCAGGTAGAAGAATGTATTCTGACTTGTATACCTATTAGTAAGAAACTTTACCAATTATAGCACAAAACCGAGCATGTTGACATTTTGGTAGATCACATGATTACTGATTGCAAATTTATTTTTAACTCACAAAATAAGTAATCCTGGGGGAAAATATCAAAATTACAAATTGAACTAACAAGAAATACTTTTGCAAATCTTTACAGATAAGTTTTAAATTATCATTTAATTTTTAAGTTTGCAACTTTGACAGAATTAAACTTACAGCCAGATTCTACATTAAATAAAGCACACGTTAAAACTGGAGAATGAATGGAAGGGTGGAGGGTGGGATTAAAAAAATGAGAGAAAAGAATAATTAACAAAAGAAAAAAAAGACATTAAAATTTTAAAAATATTTGTTTAAATTATACAGGATTTTCATTTGCTAGCAGTAACCAAGGTAAGAATTAAATACTTAAGGTTAAAAATGTATTTGAAATTTTGAAATTGTGAATTTCTTAACAGAAAAAAAACAAAAAAAAACAAAAAAACAAAAAAAAAACAAAAATACAAGTAAACTAAAAACAAAGAAAAAAAAAAAAAAAAAAAAAAAAAAAAAATAAAAATATAAAAAAGATACAATAGTAGATGAACAAAAAAATGCCCTGTTCACATTCAATGAAAATTACTGTAGTAAATAAAAATGAAAAAATTTCTTTACATTTTACACTTACTTAAGGAAAGTGGGCCTTGAGAAGCCAGTTTAAACACCTATTAAACTCCAATTCCTGAACCAGCTGCTAAAAAGGAAAAAAATATAACCTGGGTCCCAGAGGCATAGAAACTTATACAAAATATAATTATTTGGTGGTGTTGGGGATAGAGAAGCCAATCTCCTGTTGAAATTTATTATGACATGTTGCCCACATGGAGTTTGGAGTAGAAAGGTCAAGTTGTTATAAACTGATACAGGATACCATAAAATCTAACAGAAAGTGACAACTGCAGAGTGATGAAAGTTTTATCGCTTAGCATTGTGTAAAACTTGCCATTCAGAGCATATGCATCAAGTTCATATTACTTAGATAAGAAATTTTCCAGCCTTTTTACCAATGCAAATAACATTGACTTTAGTATCATTTAAATAATTATCTTCCAGAAATATCTAAAAGCATGAATTTGAAAGAATACTTAATTATTATCATTTTTTATTATTATAAAGATTGTGATAAATAAAACAGATCCCATTTATCACACAAACAGCTTAATGAATAAATCATTTTTGGCTAGGCTGGATTAAATAAAGCATTTTGATTTCAGACATTACTTATTGGATTTTCTTATTTTATATACTATATCCCTTCAGGAAGTAAGTGATAATGACTCTCTACAACTTCCTCCCCTGCCCCTTATCAGCCCTCACTGTCCTTATTCTGCAATCCTTTCAGTCAAACTTGTTAAGTATGTGTAGGGGAGTTATAATTGAGTAAATAATTAAAAACTCCCCATATATATACATATAATTTTATTACACAACAAAACCCCAAGTTACCTTATATGGGGATAGATCAATTTCAACCAACACAAAGTACAACTGTCTTATTCAACCCCGGTGTATGGAATTTATTACCTGTATTGTATATGTAGAAAATGAGAAACAGCAAGATGTGGAAACAACAAAATGAGTATTATTTATTATCTGCTTATTATGTGGTGTTGGTGACACAAGAGACAGTAATACTGAGTAAAATTGTGAGTTTGGGGTCAAATCTGAATCAGAATCCGACAGAATAAGATAAAAAAAAAAGTGTATACAGTCTTTCTCGTATGTTTTTTCATATATGTGTGTAATGAGTGTCCAGATAATTTAGTTGGAAAATAAAAGAAGTGTCTGGAGTTTTTTTAACTGAAATTTTTGTTGAGTGTTAAGAGATTAATGTTACTATTGTGGCCTGAAAAAGGAAAGGAGCCAAAATTTTTTTCAACCCCTGTGTTGACGGCCTGTCCAATAGTAAGGATATCATTTGTTTGTGCGTGAAGAGGAAAAGTGATATTGATTCTCATTGGTTTAGAAAAAGTGAATTAACAATAATTATAATTATTTTTGACACTATAATTAATTTTTATTTATTCATTTTTAATGGACACAACAAAGTGACTGTATAATTTTTTTGTTTATGTATTTTTTTTATGGACACATGTTATTGTAGACCCAGTGAAGAGTGTAACTTTAAAAATATATATATTTTAATAACTTTATTGGCCCAAAATTGATTAGTCAAAGTCAACAATCTTTTTTTAATTTTGTTATCTACATAGCATAATAAATCTATACCTAGGAATTTCAGCACTTCAGTGTGTCTGTGTGTGTGTGTGTGCGCATGTGTACAAAGAAATATAGACAGTTAAAAAAATGACAAACAAGGAGAAAGAAAGAGCATTAAGAGAGCAAAAACAGCGACAGCCCAAGAGGAGGGAGATAGTTACATACAGTACTAGATTTGGGGGAGGGGGGGGGAGTGCTGCTGAAGAAATACACAAATATTTATAGAAATGGTAAGCAAGCTTGTCATACTAGAACAATTACAATTGAGTACAGAGTTCGAACCTCACTGAGTGCCCCAAATTTCTAGACTTGTCCCACATCTAAGCTACACTTAGAAAATCACCGTATTTATAGAAGTTCAAGTGAAGGAAGAGAAAAAAAGTGACATTGACAGATAAAGCAAAGAGAGATATCGACAAAAAGCAAAGAGAGACACTGACAGATAAAGCAAGGCGAGAAACAGGCAGTCTAAGGAGAGGAGAGCAGAAGACAGAACAGTAAAATAGTGATGAAGGTTTATTTCTGCATAAAACATAAACAAAAGCCATCAACAATTTCAACTGTAACTAAAGAACCCAGTTGGTACAGGGATCATTATTCTAACCTTTAGTTATACAGAAACAAATAATTCTGTTATTGCATGATTTACAACTTGGCAACAGCAAACTTAGATTTCATTATTTGATGAGGAGATATTTATTGATTTTTTTTTTTATTATATTGTCTTTAAGCACAGGAAATCAATCAGATTTGCTTTGAAGATGTATCTAGGAAATATTTAAGCTTATATCTTTTTCTGAACAAATTCTGAAAAAAAATGTTCCTGCACAAAACAAATAAAAATGAATGAGTTGTTAATTATTGAACATCCCTAACAACCAGTAATTCCATTTTCTTTACAAACAGTACCTACATCATTAAATTTTGTAAACGCTGAACACATACATATAACCTTGTAATTGTAAGGAATATTTTATTAATAACTTTTTTTTAAACATGTTAGTTCAAAAGTGAAATAAAAAAAAAAGGTGTTAAGGATGATTAATTGCATGAATTTGCAAATAGGAAAAGGAGAATGCTTAACAATTAACAGTATTTAAGGTGAAGGGTGTAGCCCAGCTTACAGGATTTGGAAAGGTTATGATACAAGAACATAATTTACTTTATAGACAAAATCAGGAGAAGGATGTAGTCAGTATTTTACCAGAAGCATTTTGGCTGTAATGATAGACAAGAACAAATATTACTGATGTGCAACAAAGTAAGTCCAACAGACGTTTAACCATTATTTCAATTGTCTATTTCAATTTCATTCGAATTTTGTGTGTATATATACATTTATGTGCACACAAGTATATTTAGACAGACCTAAAATTTTTTCATAAACTTTATATAAATAAAAAAAATCTTTAAAATATAATATTATTTATTACCTAATAAACTTTATATAAATAAAAAAAGAAAATCTTTAAAATATAGTATTGTTTATTACCTAATAAATTCCAAAAGATTTGGATATGAAGTTAAAAAATAAACTTGAGTTATGCTTCCTACATCTCATTGAACCCAAATTGAAATTATCAAAAACTTAAAAAGGAGAAAATATGTCAGATTATTTCCAAACTAATTTCCTGTAACGTGTGATGGGCGAATGCATAATGATCAATGTTTAATAATACTTGTATTGATGTAAACCAAATGGGTAAAGATATTTTAAACACATTTTATTGTGAGTTTAGTTAAGCCTCATCACAAAAATTCAGTTTGACAGCATTTGTTGGGGTCACAATAAGCTAAGAGATTTTGTCATGTATTCATATATATAAACTCAAGAGTTGAAAGTATGGCTTAACACACAAATCTGATAACCTAGTGACCAAATGAATAAAAACTTGTACGGATTAACCAGATAAAGGACAAGAATAAAGAGATAAGCAATTAATTGAAATAACCCTGATATTAGCTCATTAATAGTGTAATGTAATTGGCAAAGTCAATACTGAATAAATAAGTGAAAATACTTTTGAAAATACTGACAATTTATTTGTTTCTGTAAAATATAAATAAATAAAAAACATGCTATTGAAAACTAGCTGGTACCTGTTGGTTCACTGATGGCAAGATCATTACATTTCAAATGTAAATTGTGTGGCCATTTAAAATACATTTATTAGAAAATATATTTAGGTTAAATACAGGAGGAATCATAAAAATGACTTCTAAGGTCAGTACCTTTCAGTTTATACTCTTTTCTTGTTATCCCGGGGTTGTAACCAGGTAGAAAGGGAAATTAGCCTTTGCAACAAAGATGTCTATTTCAATTTCATTCAAATTTTGTATGTATATATACATTTATGTGCACACAAGTATATTTAGACAGACTCAAAAAAACTCTCACAAACTTTATATTAAAAAAAAAAAAAAAAAAATCTTTAAAATATAATATTATTTATTACCTAATAAATTCCAAAAGATTTGGATAAAATCCTATAGTTATCTGATTTTTCGGAGGGTTTAAAATTTTATTAGAGTTTTTTCTTTTTTTTCCGTCTCCAACTTTGATTTCATTACTCAGCCCATGGTAGGGATTGTCCAGATTCACTGAGGGAGGAATTCCAATGTCTTATTTCATACTCAAACAAATTGTATGCATGTGCTTGAGTGTACATTAAATAGTGCAAGTTAATGATGCACAACAGAGACATATGCTTATACATTACATACGTGCATGCAAAGTCACATGCAGATAGTGTGTGATGAACGGAGAATCAGCTCTTTTATATTATAAATTGGGACCAGCAGAAAAATAAGATGGTTTGATGAGCTGGATAAGTTCAGAATATTTGAGCATCATGATATACAGGAGAAAAACACTGGCAGACCATGGAGATTTGAGCAACAGTCTTTAAAAGAAGATTAGTTGTAGAGACCAGCAACAAATCTACTACAAAACTATAAAGTTCATTCCCAATACAATCATTAAAACAAATGAAACCTGCATTTTAATCAGAATGCTGACAAGGTGTTCATATATTGGGTAGATATAAAATTAGACACCTTAAAACATTACACCTGAACCATCTCAATAATAATTAAAAGCAAAACAGGTTAGGGATCATGAATATGAACAATTATCTCCAACATACTGTTCATGTATTAAAAAAAAATCTATTTCATAAAATTCTCAGTCTTTAATGTTGCAGAGATTTTTCTTTTTAATTCAAGATTATAAACTATTAAAAATGTTTAGTTTGCCAAAGGGAGACTGTGTAAAGGTGACTTAAAACTATGAAAGACTATGAAAGACAAACAGATTTCAAGTGGAACTTATATATACATTCCAGCATTAAAGATGCTGGAAAAATGGTTGGCTCCTTGTACCACTTCAGAAATATCCAACTTCTGCCATCCTGTATCTTTACACGACAGATCAGACTAAAAATAGAGTATTGCTGCTATACATAAGCTGGATTGCCCAATTGTCACTTTCCAGCCTTGAGAGACTTTAAAGTTTTTTTTTGTTTTTTTTTGCAGCCTAGTAAGCAATTAATTATTTTTCACCTGGCAGCCCCTTTTCCCACAGATGTAACATCACATGTCTATCACTACTTTATCAATATTTCTATGAAAAATGTTCTGATTAGCTACATTCCTTAGCTTCATATGTTCAGACCTTTACAGCTAGGACATGCCATACCATGTACACAGAACTGAATCATCCTCATTCCTTTCATATTGCACTGGTAAGGAAATTCTATTCAAACAACATCTTCTCCAGAACTTAATAATGGTTGCCACAAAAATGATTTTATTTTTTGCTTTAAAATACCAAGCCCACAAAAGCTAATATTAGCTAAATCAATTCTTCACATCCATGCTTTAATAGAGACATAATGTAATATTTGAATGTAATTTTAGCAGACAATTCTTCAAATGAAATATGTACTCTTCTAACAGATTAATATGTTATATAACAAATGGTTTTACAATTTTGTCAGCTATGTATTTGATACATGCTTTAGTTAACATGGCTTTCACAATAACTAGCTACAAAGATATTGGAAAGTTAGTATCCTATCCCCAACTCAAATACCTACCCTCTTTCCATCAATTTTTAAAGGTTCAAAATATAATCTAAATCAAATCTAAGACGTGTCAATTCTTTTGTCAGTATTAAAACTACTTTTCCCCAATAATGGTTTTCACTTATAGAATTTGATCCAGGCCTAATTAGAGGGAACAAGTAGTTATGAAGGCCAATAGGTTAAATGCATTTTAATAGATACTCAAAATTCTATTTATAGAATGTACAGTATAATTATTTGCAAATGCTATTTATCACTAAGCTGAATAATAATGATTATTATCAACAACAATTATTGCTGTTGTTTATATTGTTACCATTATTATTATTACTGTTAATAATATCCTCCCCGATTCTTAGATGTTTTGGACAAGTGATAATGATTATATCCCCAAAGCACAATACATTCCTTAGCATATGAGCTGTTCCAAGCAGTGCTGCCACCTGTGCACCCACAATGATGTTATGTATCTCAAAGCACCCCATGAGGTAGAAAGATTCCTGGAAATTGTCCTGAGTACCCCCCCCCCAAAAAAATAACTTGAGCTCCAGCTTGGTAAATTTCTCCAATTTTCCTTACCAGGTCTTATTACTTCTGTATTTTTGCATGTTCTGTCTTCACAATGTTCTTATCCCAAGGTACTGCAATGGCTATCAGGAACCATTCATGACTGCTCTTGTGTACAAGTGTGATATCACAGTGATTGCTCTTCAAGCACTTGTCAGTCAAGATGGTCATATCCAATATGAGCTTCACTTGTTCATTCTCTGCTACTGATAGTGGTGAATGCTCATACCACTTACCTACACACTTGAGACCATACTTTTTGTATATTTCCCAATGTATTCTGAGGGTTGTCATGGCGTTGTCTGTACATTTTTTGTGGCAGCCGTGCAGCCACTGTAAATATACTCTTCTTTTAACTGTGATTATCATTTATTATTATAGTATTGCCATTGGTTTGACATTACAACTACGAGAGAGAGAGAGAGAGAGAGAGAGAGAGAGGACATTTAAAAAATTTTATCTTATTCTTCTTAGTTTCTCATTAAAAGAACTCATGGAAACAACTCTGTAATTAGCAGTTAACAGAATTATCTTCCTTGGATAAACCTTTTTGTGAGTGGATGTTAATTTATACTTTATTAAAAAATTACTGATAACATGATTGAACTGGAAATTACTTATGGTTGTTTTTTGTTCCAAGCTGTTCCAGCAATTTTTTAAAAAAATATTATTGCACTAACAAAATGTGCACTACTGCTGTTTTTACTGTTACAATAACAAATATGAAAAAAAAAAAAAAAAAAATATATATATATATAAATTTTTATATATCAAGAACAATTTTATGAAAAATGTTTCCACTTTGCCATAAGTAACAAACATGCAGAAATCATTATAATATACATAGTTGGTAGTAAATCATACCATGTAATTGGTAAACCAAAATCAAAATTCTGGTTCTTGCTGCTAACAATCCAACATTACCACTGGCTAGTTATCTCAATTATGATTTTACCAGTATATTACAGAAGTAGATTGCAAAAAAAAAAAAAAAAAAAGAAATAAGTGAGGTACTGTAGGAACCCTCATTAATGTAATCAAATACATGTACAAAAACTCCTCACTTTCAATTCAGAAATAAGTAGCAGCTTACTACCATGATTTCTCCTAAAAATCTTGAGTTAGCTAAATTTAGGCAAAGTCTGAAAAAAAAAAAAAAAAAAAAAAAAAAAAAAGAATAAATAAGAATAAAAATTAAACAATAATGAAATAAGGAATTTAAAAGAAATTAAAATTTCACATAAAAAAAATATTAAAATCCTGACAATTGCAAATCGAGTCATTTCAGTTTGTATTGAAGCTGACAAAATTTAATCTAACAATTTTCTAAATATTGTATTATTTTTAGTTAAGGCTGGTTTCAAAATAAAGTAAACTTGAACAGATGATATCTATGCTATATTCATAATAGTTATTAAATACACCTGGGTAATCAATATCTTGATGTTCCTATCTTGTGCCTAGATCAAAAGTTTCCAGCTATTCCATCATTTTCTTCCAATACCTTTAGCTAACACATGGGTGTCTATCTTTATTGGAAGAATTCCACAAAAGCAGATAAGGAGCTTCAGTAGCAATATTGTACAATCTTCTTTAATAATTACATGCATACAGCATTCTTCTTTTCTGACATTCTTTTTACAATCAAAATGCACGTATAAAGCTGGTTGAAAACAATTTAATTAAAATTATTTCACCAATATAATAAAATTTCAGATAAAATTAATTTTAATGTTTTATTTATTTTATATATATATATATATATATATATATATATATATATATATATATATATATATAATATAAGATTAGATTGTGCTACTAGATTTGCATCTAGATCCCATTCTTTACTGAAATAGCTAAATGCAACTGCCACTTCTATTTCAATAGTTTTTCTCGCATTACCCACCTGTGAATTTCCTGTTTAGCTGTTTCCCTATAACTACAATCTTCAAAAATTTAAATGCAACATCAATCGCCATCTTCTTGAATCCTGTACATCTTTTGTCTTTTCCTCAATCCTCCCTATACCTCAGTCTTTTCTCTCACTTTTCCTCCCTGCAACCCTCTGATTATTAGTGGCATTTCCATCTTGCTTGATGGTGAAATGATTAAAAAAAGAAAAAGAATTATTGAGTTTAATAAACAAACTTTATACAAAACATCTGCACACAATCTGATGTTGGTTGACAACCAAACACAAAGTGTTCCATGGATATGATGTGGATATTTCAATATTTTTAGACTTTTCAAGAATAATTAAATCAAAATAAGCCAATAAAATGCTTTGTAAAAAATAATAAAAACCTTGGTTGGTTTGAGACAAAAACCAAATGTTTGCAAACTTGTCATGCTACAATGCACACATAATATATACGTGTATGCCTACCCAGATTAATAGGATTTAGGGTTTTTCACATACAGTTTCTAATAGTTATGATCATTCTGCTGAATGATTTCATCTATCTGCAATTTTAATACAAAATATAAAGAGCAAAGACAATAGATAAAAATTAAGTGAAAGAGAAATCAAGGTGATATCTGCTTGTTCTTTCAACAGCCAAACATGCCTTCAGGGTGTTGTTTAAATAAATGATATAGTATATTGTAGCAGGTAAGGTTTTTTTTTGTTTTTTTTTTAATTAATGTTTATCCAATAAAAGATTCAAGAGCTACTAAAGGAAGTTTACTGAATGAGGTAGTTAATGTGAATTTAAGTGTAGGAAGTGAATATCATGAAGATATAGAAGATAGATAACAACTAACCCTTACACGTTTAAATACAACGATAATACAGAAACTGAAGTTAACAAAACCTCTTGATAGGAATAATATAAATTTCCTGAAATTGTGACCTTGTAATCTTAGAGCTGTTAGAATTCCAGACATAGAAAATAAATTATACTTGCTGGCATATATAAGACATGCCTCACATCCACAATGTTAGAAATGATCATAATATTTGGATAGGTATTTATATATAAATTCTGTTTGAGAAGTACCCAGCCATTTAATACTAACAAGAAAATGGCCTACCTAGGAAAATAGTGCCTTAATATCCTTCAAAATACTACCCTGGAGACCTCCTACATTTATCGTAATGTCTATTTAACTTTTCAAAATAATTTCCAAAGTTCCCATCAAAGATTGCCATGAGCAGCTTCATTGCATTCTCTTTAATCTTGTACATGTCCTGAAATCTACTTATCAACAGCAATTTTAGCTTTAGGAAAAGCCATAAATTGCTGACTGTAATGGGTTTGAGAGACCTGGGTGATGCAATGTTTTATCAAAAGCCCTCCACAAAACAAAGAATGAGCAGGCACATAATCATGATGAATGCAATGTATGAGGTCACTCAATGGCACCTTACTGCCAATTGAGTCACTCCAAGTGAGAGTCTATTCAGGCATTCACAATAAATGCACTCTGATTGGCTGCCAAGTTAAGTCAAGGTTGCACTGTTGATTCTCAAAATGCCGAAATACTTTTTGAACAATCCAGAATACTTTCAGATAATCTAACATTAGCAAAAAAGTTTTTGGTTTTGTTTTTGGTTAAATAGTAGTGTACTAATACGATTTTTTGTTTTATGGTATAGGTTGCTGTTTGGATTGATGCCTAACAAAATATATTAAACTCACAATACACTAATGCATGCTTAAGTAACTTTAAAACACTAGTTTTAAAAAATCCCCCTGCCACACACACATAAAAAAAGAAGCTAAATACATGTTTTAAGAGCATTAAAAGTTACTTTTCCACCTCCATCTCCTACTGTGAGCAAGATCTAAGGGAGGAGATGCCAACTCAGGAAATGTATATAGATATATTTATACCACATGAAAAAAGAATATTAAAAAAGTATCTAAAAAAATTTCACAATGCTGAAATGTTAATTTTCTTTTTCATTCTTTTATCATTATTTGATTTAGTTATATAAGGTAAGGTCTAAGTTAGAGTAAATAAATAAATACCCAACAAAAAGATCAAAATAACACCAAAATCAACAGTAAAAGTTTAACTTTAAAAAGGAAAAAAAAAATTCAACAAAAGATAACATTAGCATGACAACTATTTTTTCCTTTCACCTTTTTTTCTTGACTTAAACAAATTCATTGCTCTGTGCATCTTATGCTGGCAGCCATTATCACCAGAAATTCTATGAATCAAATTTTGATACTTAAAAACATACTACTCACTGGCTCAGTCATTCATTCTCCCCACCCCGCCTCACTTTCTTTCACATTTGTTTTTCACTCATTCTTTCTTGTCATTTGTCAGTATTTCTTGTCTATTTTATCTTATTTTCTTGTATTTGTGAACTAGAGTAAAGAAAGCAAACATGTTTGATGTAATATATTTGAGAGCAACATGTACAATTATGTTACTTTGCAGTACAAATATAAAATTACTGTCCAATTAATAACACTGGTAAATATATGTCCATTTTTACTCCCAAAACTAATTCTTACAATGTAAATATCAAGTAAAACGTTGTTTATGATTATTTTCTCAATATGCATAATTTTATGTGTTTCTCTTGTCCTTAGTTTGCAGCAATGACAATCTTGACAAATAAAACAATACAAAACTCTAGGAGTTGCTTCCCTTGCTAAATGATTGCTAAACATTCAATAATCCATGAGGGTACAAGATATAACAAATGAAATAGAACCAAGATTGTATGGAAATGATAGGTGATTGCTTTATCAGTTGTAAACAATGGAATATAATGAAAGATGTTCTTTCATTCTGAAAATAATGAACTATTTCTAACACAAAATTGGTAATATTCTCATTCAATTCCCCTCAGCTAGCTTTCATATCTGCAGTAACTTCAATATCCACCATAAAGAATGGCTAGTCCACTCCAACAAAACCAATGTTGAAGGCAGATATTGCAGAGGATTCTACATTGCCTATGAACTAACCCAGGGCGATCTACCAGGGTCCTGGACATGATAGGACATCAAGCAAACCTCCTCAACCTCTTCCTAACCTCCTGCAATGATAAATGATCATCAAAAGTTTTATCTCCACTAGGCATGTCAGACCATTCCCTAATCAGTGTCCAGATTGATGCCAAACATAAGGCATTTATTGATGTGCGCCATTCCATAGAATGATTTTTTTGCTATGCAAAGGCAGACTGGGACAGCTTTTGATCCTACATGGAAGAAGCTCACCTCCCAACCTTCTTCAAGCATGTGTCACCAAAACTGCTGCCCTTGTCACTGATTAGATACTTTCTGAAATGGAAAGTTTAGTATTCCCCACTAAAAAAAAATCCCAGCAAAAACCAAACAGTCTCTGAATGCACTACAACCATAACTCACTGAAACCACTACTTCAATATCAATTGCAAGGAGTGATGTAGTTTGGCTCTCACTGCATTCATAACTGCCTGCAATTGCTGCAAAAAAGCTCTAGAAAATGCCAAGTGCAGCTATGCATGAGCAGTCCAGACCAAGGTCGAAAAGAAACAAATTGAATCCCGTGAATTCTGGAAGATCACCAAACAAATCATGAACAGAGGCAAACTGGCTGTGCCCGCAATTATAAATGGCCCACAAGGTTATATCATCCTTGACAGATAAGACTAACCTCTTTGCCTACATCTTTGCTTCTAACTCAACATTAGATGCCAAAGACCATTTTCTCCCCCAAGTTCCCACGTCTCACTGAGCACAATCTCAGTAATATTACCATCACAGCACAAGAAGTTTTTAAACTTATTAAAGTTCTTCACCCTAAGAAAGCCACTAGTCCAGACAAAATTCCAATGATTATCCTTAAGAATATCATCCTGGAATTATCTATAATCCTAGGAAAGTTATTCAACCGCTGCTTGAAGCAGAAATCCTTCCCAAGCCTGTGGAAAATGTCAAGCGTATGCCCTGTTTTCAAGAATGCAGGTGTGTGATCTTCCCCCTCCCAGTACAGATGCATCAGTCTCCTCAGCAAGCTGATGTCCTAACTACTATCACTCTCAGAATCAGTGAGGCTCTTGATGGCAAGCACACCTCAAGGACCATAGCACTAGATATCTCAAAGACCTTCGACAAGGTGTGGCACAAAGGCTTACTACACAAGCTCTCAGTTACAGAATAAATGGATAGGTCTTCTCGATCATAAAATCCTTCCTAACAAGTAGGACTCTGAAGGTAGTTATTAATGGCCACTTCAAAGCCTTAGTGGTCAACACAGACATCCATCAGGAGTCACTCCTTGGACCAACCCTCTTTTTGATCTACATAAATGGTCTGCCTAAGAATATACTATATATTTGTAAACATTTATGCTGAAAATATGACTCCATATGGGTGCACCTCAAAAAACTCGATGGTCAGAGATTGGGGACTGATCTCTGTTCCTATCTTTCACAAACTATCCAATCGGGTAAAAACTGGAGTACTGTTGTCATGTTTGAGTGGGAGCTGCCCAGACCTCACTCTCCAGCCTTAATAAGAGTTCAAAAGCATTTCTGAGCCTTTGTAGGTGACAAATTATTCTCCACTCTTCAACCTTAAGTGGGGTCTGGCAAACCTCTCGTTGTTCTACTGCTACTTCCACAGAAAGTGCTCTGACAAACTACATTCCCTGGTATCACCAAGTCAAACCTTCCCAGTAAGAACATGCCATGCCACTTACGTAGTAGTAAACCACCCACATTCTCTCTGTATTCCATCAGTGAGAAGTAAGTTCCACAAGAGCAGCTTCTTCCCACAAACCACTGCCTTGTGAAACTGACCCCCAACAGAATGTTTCCTTAATCATTACAATCTTAACCTGTTCAATGTTAGGGTTAACTGTTATCTTCCACTCCTATACACACAAATGGCCTCCTAGTGGCACCTGGGCCTTGTAAAGGTTGAACCTTACTGTTTAAAAAGAAAAAAAAAAAAAGAAAAAAGGGAAGTGGTGGGGGGACAGGTAATTCCTTTCAGAAGATAATGTCAAGTTCCTGAAAGAGAGTAGCTATTTTCTAACTGTGGAATCAATAATATAAGGGTCAGCAACTTCAACCTAAAAGAAGGATTTAAAAAAAAAAAAAAAATGGCACAGTTAACTTATTTAACATTCTCTTGGGGGTTTGTGAAATCTATCGCTACAAATTAAACAAGACAGTTAATACAGGATTTGTAAAACAATATCATAGTAGGTAAGATTTTAAAATTTAATATTGAACCACAAGTCCTGAGACTCAAAGTTCAAACATAACCATAACCCCATAACTGATTTTACAGGAAAGAAAAATAGTTGATAAGCCTTCTCTAATAAAATCTGAAAAAGTAACCTTAGAACAGAATCTTTTTTTGATTGTATTTGATTTTTTACCATTTGTCATCTTCCAGTAGTCATTTCAAAATTTTTTTTTTTTATTTGGGGATGATGGTTTGATAGGTGGGTCAGTTGTTATGAAGGTATCCTGTACCTCCATCACAAGCTTATAGTGTTGAATAGAATGTTAAGTAGCCACTTTGTATAGTGGGTGAAAGACATCAAAAGTATTGCTTAACTTGACAAACATTAGTAACATTAGAAAACTAATTAGAGTAAAACCTGCTACATGAAAACGTGTAAATTATTGTTGGAAAAATGCCAGATACAAATAGCTGGTTTCTATTTGATAATGGCCTTAAAATTCAAATCTGATATATAAGTTATAGGCAATTATAAAAAGATTTGTGATAGTTTAGTGTTTACAGAAATTAACTAAGTTCAAACCTGATAAGTAATAAAAGTAACATATCTTAAAAAATACTAGACTAATCTTAAAGAAAAAAAACTTACTGCCTTGATTTAATCAAGCATTTCTTCTTTTTTACTAAGCAGACCTAGTATTCTCAAATAGTTCTTATTTAATACCAACCAAACTGTCTTAATGTTTGTGCCTAATCAAAAAGCATTATTTAAAAGACTCTTTGATATCTCTTGCCTCAATGTCTTTATATTATTAATTCCTTGGAACAGAAAAAAAACAAACATACACTTTTCATAAAAAATTATGACCTACTTCAGATTTTATAGACGATAAATCTATTCTATAGAACTTTGTAATTAAGCTATATGTTGAGGTGAGCAAAGATTTAATTTCTGCAATAATTTGGTTAACTGCATTGCCTACAAGGAGTCATACTATTTTCAGATATTTACTTTGCACAATATCATAGGAAACTGAAAATAAAATATGACAATTGGTATATTCTGTGTAGTGGCGAGGAGTCATCGGTCTCCAAATCTTCATTTGCAGAAGACTAAAACTTACATTATCACAATGGAAACTGGAGCAGAAATCTCTGCTCCGTCAATCATAAGGCTGTATAAGTGACAAGACTTCAAGATAACTGGAAATTGGAGAGGATGCAAAGAAGTGATTTAAGAAAATATCATGTCTGTGGCAAGCAACCACAGTATAAACTTGCTAATCATATAATCTAAGTATAAGGATTCATTCCTTATATGTCTTGGTATGTATCTTCAAGGTAACTCAAGACCAGTTTAATAGAACTTTATAAAAGTTGCCAAACATTTTTAAAGTATAAGTAAAAATAACAAAAGTCCAAAATATATGAACTTTTCATTATGACCAAGAGCTGAATTTTTTTTTATTGAGGTGGGGAGAGGGAGAGAAAAGAATTGTTCACAGAAGTATAGTAATCAATACTTTATTTAAAATATCAGTATTTTTCTGAGAATTAGCCAAATTTTAATTTTTTCTCCCATTACAAAAATAAATTACACAAATAGAAAAGAAAAAAATTAACCATTCATTAAAGCTGACTGACAGCATGTCATTAGAGATGAATGTGTAGGGTGGGTGGGGGTACTCACTCTTCAGTTCACAAGGGGATGTAAATTAATAAATGTAAGTATTTGTTTTGTTGTAATTTCTAATACAAATATTCAGCCTTGGTATGAATGTGCTGAGTGGGTGCTTATTAGCAGATAAACAAAAAAACTGTTTTTATATACACTTCAACTGGTAGTGGGGAGAATATTGAATTTTACTTACGTTAATGTGCATTGCAACACATTACGTAAAATTCAAAATAAATTACATGTTTTGCTCATTGTAGGGATTATTTATGTCTCAGCAAGACTTGATTTTATTAAACAAAAGGTTAGATATATCTATTAAATTATCAACATCCAGACAAATGTATACATACAACAAACCAAGATGGATTTGAACAACAATCAACATCAAGGGGAATCAAGTTTAATAGATTAAGGCATCTAAGTTATATAGTTACTTTATTGAATACTCTAAAATAACTAAGACATCTCAAATCTTTTTTTAAAGAATCCTTTTTTTTCAACCTATGGTGTATATTCTAAGAGGCAAATTAAGTTTGTAACAGCTTGGTTATGAACATTTCAAATATTTTTATAAATGTATCTCTTAGATTTCATCTGATAAATTACTAAAAATAAAATCACTAAGCATTTTAGTAAAAGTTAGTTAGCTAGGTTATCCTACTAATGTCTGGCCTTAAAAACAAACATCTAGAAATTTATCTTCACTTTCAACACAAGACTTATCAAAAATTGTGGTAATAATAATAATAGTAGTAGTAGTAGTAGTAGTAATAATAGTAGCAGTAGTAAAAATGTTTAAAATATGTCAGTGATTCAAGCTCTCTCTCACTCTTATTTTTATTTTGTACATTTTATTTTTCAATTTTTTTAAAAAATTTCAACCCAAGTAACTTTGCAAGGATTTTGAAAAGGACTATGACCAGACTAATCTTTGAAGAAGTAACTATAGACTGAATCAAGAAGTGGGATGGATCCTCACTATCTTCAACTAAACGCCTACACAGTTCTATAAGGAGAGAATCTTAAACCTCAATGCACAACAAAGCAAATGAAAATAGGTCAAGCATAGAAAATGGAACCGTTATTGTCAAAGATTTTATTAATAAGAAAATAAAACAAAAAGAACAAAAGTTTTATCCACATGGCCAGATGCATAGAAAACAAATCTTTTATCAAACTTTTGTTTGATTCCGCTTAAAAACAGGAAAGAGTTATAGAATTATGATTTGTATTAATTTTACATTATTTAGCTATGAGTGCATAGTTTACATATCCTTATTTAGGAGGCATATGATAGTTTTGAAGAAATAATTATAATTTCAAATCAGATGTTGGAATTATACAGAAGTTATATTCCCTTGAAAAAGGGCATACATGTCGAAACCCATCAATCATGCTTGAATAAATATAGTCTAAGGAGGAACATTATTTTACTGTAACAGAAAGCAGTGACAAAGATCGCAATCTAGCCTTGGTAATAGTAAATAATAATTGTGAAGAGTAATGGTGAACAATCTATTTTCTATAATTATTACTCAGGCAATAACATCAACAGTATTATCAGTTATGATAGATGGAAACAGTCATCTTAAATGAAAATAATTCTAAAGAAAGGAATACAACAAAAAATTCTGAAAACAAAAGGAAATCTTTGTAATTAGGTTGATTACAATGTTCAAAAGAGAATGTAAAAATTTGGTTGAGTATTAGAAAACAAAATGGATTAATGTCTTTTTGTTTTTTAAACTTTGAATAATAATATCAATTACTGTAGGAGGTTACAGTAAAATGAAGTCTATTTTATGTTTAAGGAAGGCTATGCTTTGACTGCTTAAAATCTGTGTGAATAATCCAGACATAGCTGGCAAATTAAATTGATGACTTAACAACCTATAAATACAGTGGATGTGAACCATGTTGGCAAATCACAAGTCAATAAGCTAATCAGTTTGTAAGGAGAAAGTATTAAGTAATGATTCCTAAAAGAAATCAGTTGGAAAGGAAGATGAGAGAGGGGCAAAAAAAAGGAAGATGAGAGTAAAAAACAAAAAATAACTAGATCAGTTGAGAAAGAGATAAACAGGAAAAGTAGGGAAAGAGATGGAATAAGAGATATGGAGAAGGAAAAAAAGAATGACAAACTAAGAGCAATACTGAAATTCCTTTTTAAAAATAGAATTCAAAATAGTATGTGTTTTCCAGTAAGGTTTGATAATATTACTATTATTACTATACTTTTCGGCTCTTAGAAAAATGAATAAATACACAAATTTTCTTGTAGTAAATATAAAAATAATTATCAACCTTGCAACTTACTTTTTTTAAAACTAAATTATAATGAACTACTGTGACTAAGAAAGCAAATAAAAAGATTACACAAAATTCAGTAAAAGAAACTTTTGATTATGATGTCTCATGACAGCAGTGAGTAGAAGAGAGAATGAAAAAAACGAGAATAATGAAAAGAGCAGAAAATAAATTGGGTTTGTATTTAAGTTTGTAGATAATTCCACAAAGAATATTTGAATCCAGACTGCATTAGAGAGATTTTAAAATACTCTCTACTTTCATATTTCTCCTCCTGTAATCTTCAACATGGTTCCTCCATCAAGCCAATAAGATGTCAGCAAGAACCAACGTCCTATCACTGGAACCCAAGAACAAAGGAAGACATGCATTACTCTGAACATGCAACAAGATCTTTTAACAGAACAAGACTCACACTTTATTGATTCCATCTGAAAATGCTAAATTATTTCTGTGCATTGCAACTGACAGGAGTGGGAAATAAACCTACACCATGTTTCTCTTCATCTTTTTTCAATATGTCTGTTCTGTACAAGCATTTGTTAGAAGCAAGTTGGGAACATGTTTCTCCTGTCTTTTAATAAAAAACTTGTTTTTCTAAACTATCATCATCATCAGCGTGGAAAATATCTCCAAGTATATATAACCTATCCTGAAATGTTCCATCTGTTTTTGAATATCTTGATAACCAGTTAGACGGCCTTGATGTAACTTGGCAAACTATCAAAGGAAACTTTACTGCACATGCATGAACAGGCACTCATGAGGCTATTAGTAGTGAGTTGCCATTAAGTGAGGTTGTGTATTGTGTAAATGATTTATTCAAAAGTGATATTTGTCTTCAGGAACTATTCAAATGATTAAGGCTGGTGTTAATCAAAGGAAACTGGTGTTTGAGAGTTAAAAAAAATTTGGAATTATATTAACTGTCTTAAAAGTATCCAGCTATTTTGAATATCACAACTATCAATACTTTGTGCAGTTTTTTTTACCACAAAGCTGACTTTTTGTTTTTCCCAAAGCTAGAGTCGTCATTGAAAAGGAGATTTCAAACCACGAAAGAGTTAATGAGAATACAATAGAGCAATCTAAAAAAATAAACTTTAGAGAGTGTTGAAAAAAGCGAAAGAGCCTCTGGGATAAGTGTGTGAGGTAGTTAGATTACCTTTTCATTAATATTAAATGGCTGGGTCATTTCCAGATAGACAATGTTTATTTTTCCTTTAATCATTTCATCCCAAGCAAGGTAACAAAAATCACTAAAATGGAAGGAATTGTTAGGAGTGAAAGAAACAGAAAGGACAATAAAAGAATAAGATTCAAAGAGGCAGAAGATGACTATTCACATGGCATTTACATTTTTGGAGATTATATTTGATATGAAAGCAGGAAACTAGAAGAAAATTCCACAAGTGAGAATCATAACCTATTTAATATTAATTCCTTATCCCAGATGAGGAAGGCTCAACTGAACACAGCGAATACTCTAAAAACTCTTTGTGGAAGAAAAAAAATTTAAAAAAAAGAAGAAAGTTGTAAAATTAAGCTTTAAGATAACATTAGATATTCATAAAATAATTCATTAAATTTATATATATATATATATATATATATATATATATATAATGTGTGTGTGTGTGTGTGTGTGTGTGTGTGGCCGAGCAGTTAGAACATTTGCTTTCTGACCATGGGACCTGGGTTCGAATCTCACCATGGTTGATTTGTCAGGAAGGAAACTTCCTGATGTTATCAGTCTGGAGAAGGTCAATCCCAGCATGTGGCATCATTGGAAAGTGCCTGAAAATCATGCCACGGGTTGACCCAAGCCTTGTAAGTGAAATTGGTAGATGGAACAGTTGGGGGGACCATCAATAGATGTGCTAGCACAAAGTCAAAAGTCATCGGAACCAAAGGTTTGAGTGTGCTGGCCTTGTTCAGATTGTTGATCACACTAGATAACAAGGTCTTTCCCAGAAACTGTAATAAGGTCTGCTCAGCATTGTTAAAGTATAAACCATAGGATGGCTCTCTGGGTGTTGAACAAACACAAATGTGCCTGTGCGAGTGTTTGAATTAGAGATTGGCTAGCTGCCCTAGTAGAAGGATACCCTTGAATACAAGTGACCAGCTATTATATATAAGATTCATGATCAACTTTAACAAAGTTGGAGAACCACTTAAAGACAAATTAATTTTTGAGTCAGATGAAACTGGGAAAAGTCAATACTCAAAATTCATTTGATAGTGGAAGACTATTTCTTAAAGCTTATAATTTCTAATTTGTTCATGTTGGTAAAGAACCCTCAGAGGAATAGATTACTGTGAAAAAAAAAAAAAAGAAATAAAAAATAAAGAAAGAAGAAAATTCCTAAAAGGCACAACTAAGTTCTAGGAAACAACCTTATGATAGCTTCAATCACTAAGCAAATAAAATTATTAGTTAAAATCTATTTTTTTTTGTCCACAGTAAGATTACATTGTAGATATAATAGTTAAGTGATTTAGAATATCAAAGATGAGCAAAAACATTGCTTCTGATGTGCTATTATTATGAGGGCATTAATACAGAGCAGAATAAAAGTAACTATATACCTCCTTTCTAAAAGGAGAGAAAGTACATGTGTCTCAGAGAGGTTACCAATTATTTGTACTGCAGTATAAAGTATTTGAATAATGGCTTCTCAGATTTATTAGGTGGGGCCAACTAATAAGATTCTGTAAACAGAAAATTAAAATATGTAAGTCAAGTGAATGCAAAAATGCTGATTAAAAATAAGTTACTTTCAAATACTTATTAATAAAGTTGTTGGAGTAAAGTCAAATTCAAGTGTGTCAGGCCAGATCTGGTTTTTGAAAAAAAAAAAAGATAAGAATTTATAAAGGTTAAAAAGTAAAAAGAAAAATATTAGATGATAAATGCTTACATATATATATATAAGGCAAGCTCATTTAATAGTTTAGTCATCAGCACTTCAATGTGAAGAAAGCAAATGCTAGAAAAATTGATTTTTTTTGATTTTTTATTATACTCTAATAGAGTTATGGTAAGAATAATATACATGAGAAAAAGTCAGCAAAAGTAATGAGAAAAATACTGAATGATATTTGAATTTCTGAAGAAATGCTTTATATTGTGGGCTTATTTTATAATTTCAAGTACACAAAACTGCAGGTTATGAAAATAAGGGTAATGATGTGCAAACCGACTGATTTATAAAAAAAATTAAAAAGTTATTTAGTTTTTCAGTTGATCCATTTAATACAATTACAATTTTAAAAAAAGGTGTGTGTAAAAATATCTGAATATTACAGAATACAGAGGGAGAGCAAAGTAAGATACAAATAAATTTCACAAAATTAACATATGGAGGTACCAAAGAGAATCACAATCACTATCAATGGCCTGCAAGATCAGCATTGCAATACAGTAGATACTCATTTCCTATGTCTATCCATCATGAAATCAAAGTGAGTTTTATAGATAGTTACTGGAAGTGATACAGAGATTGTATTGTGTCAGCACCTAAATAGGCAGGTCCTGCCTATTCTAAAATTCAGCATTTAAAACAGACTTGTACATCAACCACTTGCAATGGGAGGAAGTAAGTAAACTAAGTCATCTAACAAGCTCTGTGCTTGAATATTATTTTTAAGTTTGTGTAAAAAGCAAAAATTATAATAATATGTGTGTGTGTCTAACAGAGCACTTTGGTTGTTTGCTTTTTTATGTGCAATATCTCAAACAATTGCAGTTACTTTTTTCCTTTTATGTGTAGTATGTTTTTGTATATTATATATATATATATATATATATATATATATATATAATTATTTATTTACAAATTATAACATAAATATGTTATAAAATCACTACAAAAATAGCCATTTTGTTTCAACACCTCCAGTGTCTTATCAAGTGATGATGTTGAATGTAAAATAAATGGTTTTAAAAGTTTCAAATTAATTAACGATCCTTCACAAGGGGAAAACGTTACAAAAGCTAGAATGACCAATCAAAACACAAATATAGGAAAATTCAAAAAACTTGACAACGAAGTAAGGTTATAATAGCTATTAAGAGCTTGAAAATTGGGGTTATATTAAAAAAGAATTTATTCTAACCAATAAGTATTAAATTATATAAAATTTGATATCAAAATTAAAAGTAAAAAATTACCAATTTTAAAATCTAAATTTAATCTCTATTAAGTTTAAAATTATAAAATTACTGAGGAGAAAAGAAAAAATACATATGTTATTCAATTTATTTCTTCATTGAAATTACGTTAGAATAGACGCTAATGTTGACTGGTCTACCCGGCAAAATGTATACATTTTAATCTCAAGTGTGTGAATGGGGTCCTAACCTCTGGCGTAAAACAATACAAACACACTCAGATTATAATACATAAGCACCCAGACATATTTAGATATATACACACACAAAAAAGTGACAAGACAGGAAACATCTCCACAGCCCTTTATAAAGAAAAAAAAAAAAATAAATAAATAAAAATAAAAAAACCGAACACATACGTACATACACAATTAAATGTGCATGCATTTTCCATACACACAGACACCGATAAATACATGTACGCAAATCCACATACATTGACCTAGACAATCTGATACCACAACCAAGAAATATTCAAGACTGAGTTTAAAAGTAAAGTTTGTTACTTTGCTGATTGATGTTACCTTCAGCATCTTGACTCCAGAGTTTTGTCGGCAGACCTGTCTGTCCACTCTTCAGGGAGTATCAGTAATATATATATATATATATATATATATATATATATATGGGATAATGATATATAAATTTTTATATATCAAGAAAAGTTTTGAATGTCATATATATATATATATATATATATAATGACATGCAAAAGTATTGGTAGACAGGTCTTTTTATGAGAATAAAAATTTCAATAAAGCATAGTGAATATTTAGGAGAAAATATGTACAAGGAGAAATAAGGAAATATTTGCCTATTCATAAATTTATTAACAAATATAACATGCAGCATTTTTGGACACATCAATAAACAGTCTTCATTATTTAATGGCATATCAGTTATTTGATATGAGGACTGTCAGATGTTTGGAATAATTTGAAGTAAGTTTTTTGCAGAAATTAACAATTTTATCCCATTTCTATAGAAAAATTGCCTTAAGTTCACTCAAGATTCAAAGATTTTTTGGATAAACTGGAAGTTTAAACTCCTTCCACCCACCTGGTACTATGGTTTCATTTTCCCTATACTTGGGATTGTTATCTTACTGAAAAATTCAAATACTTGATAGTTTAAGAAATTTCACAACACCTAATACTATTCAAATATAATGTACCTGCAGCATTGGAGGAAAAAAATCTAAATCATATTTCCATAACTGTGTTTTAACTCTTAGGATAATATTTTATGAATCATATGAAGTGTCCTTTCTTCAGACATGTCTCAAACTGTTTCCACCAAAGATTTCATTTTTTTGTCTTGTCAGACCATAATATTTTGCTTCAGAATGAAGTAAACTTCTTGAAATGATAATGGGAAAACTTTTGGTGAACCTTCACAGACAAATTTTTCTTGGTAGAATGCTAAACTAATTATATCCTTGCTTACTTCTGTGTCAGCTGTCTGCAGATCCTTGTGAAGTTTTCTTCGAGTTGCTTGTACTTTCTGACAAATGGATCTAACTTCTGGATCATTTACTTTAAAAGGAAGTTCTTTTTTAAGTGGATTGTTCCTGCCATAATAATGGAGATCTTGAGCTCATTGAAAATCTTTTGACATCCCTTGCCAAGACTATGGTGATCAATTATCTTCATGAAATTCTTGAGAGTTTCTTTGTCTTTGTGAAAACAAACACAAACAAGAAAAGACTTTGCATGCCAGTCTAGCATATATATCTATCAGACAGAATGAAAATTAGGAAATTAATTCAAAATAATTTTGTCAAACTAAAGTTTCCTTTGTAAGAAATTAAATATGGACAGGAAGAGGTCCAAGCAGGATTGATACCAGTTTTGTGGAAGAGAGAGAGAGACGACACCCTACACAAGTTATGAAGAAGCCACTCTTCCCTCAGTCTCTATGAATGTAACAGTCTCAAGCTCATTGAATAGCATCTCACTGCTGACTGAGTAACCCCATGGAAAAATATATGCAGTAACAAGTTTGTGCAACTGGTTCTAGAGATATTCAAAATCTTACCTCAAGTTGAAGTGTTAAAGTCTGTGTTATTTTAAACATTTACATACTCTGTTCTTCTGTCACTTCCTAGAACCTTGCAAATAAAGCGGAGAGGTATATTCTGACCTACATCCCACAGGTAACTCCCAATGTCATTCTAAAGTAATCCAAGACAAAAGAAAAGTGGAAATAAAAAACAAAAAAATACATAACGTTATTGAAAACCAACTACTCTTTTCCCTTTATCTAAATTTATATTGAATTAATTTTTGCTCCATTCTGAGTGACAACCTTCTTGGTTTTCCTTATCTAAAAGTAGGTTAATGCATCTATGAAACCAGACAAAATGTAAAAGGTAAGAAACAGTAAACTCAAATTGCATCCATTACAAAACATCTTTAGTCACAGAGAGACATGCAAAGAAAACTTAAGAGCAAAGATAGAAAATTCTATATGTTTACAATTACAAGACTTGATTGAAAACAATTGTTTTCTAGCAAAAATTTCTGCAAAATAAAAAGTAATTTTCCTTTTTCTTTTGGAAATGAAAACATTTTGACAATTGAAATAAAGAAACTATTGTTCATAGCATAAGGCAATTTTTAGGCAAAAAGGAGAGACAAGTACATTCTCGCATTGTATGCGTGTGCAGATACAAGCTTTTGTTTAATACTGCAGTCAGTGACAGCATTTGCCTCAATATTCAATTGATGTCAAACTTTCGAGATAAAGAATTGTCATTCTTGTATATATATCTTTCTACAGATACTAGTATGTTCATCTTGGATGTAATGTTTCAATCATTTTACACTCTCGTCTTGTTCAGGTGTATGTCATATTTGGTAACCTGTATGGAATCTTAAACTGAACACTACATTCAATTCACTGAAGAAGAGACTAAAAAACTAACTGAAATAAAATATCCCCTAAGTATAGAAAGTAGAATGAGAACAACCTTCCTCTGTGAATAAAATAAAATGTTTGCTTCAAATTCCAAGAAGGTTACCAAGTATGAGAGACACCTGAAGAAATTTGGAATTTATTATTTACCTTTGTGTCATTTGTCTGTTTTTTCCACTGAAGCAGATTATATAACTTTTCACCAAAAAAGTGACATTCTATCATTGTTGATTGAACCTATAACTTTCACCAATTGAGATGAATGGATGTTCCTTCAGGGAGGTCCTGTACCTTGAGCACCTACTGGGACTGAAACTCAACCCAGACTGCAAGTGGAATTTGTACATATGATCCATCGCTAAAGATGCTGGAAAAATGGTTGGTTCCTTGTACTGGTCCAATAAGTACTCCTCCTGCTATCCTTTAACTTTACAAGAGTCAGATCATGCTAAAAATGAAGTACTGCTGCCTAGTTTTCACTTTCATAGTCTCAATAGAGTTCAAAAGCATCTCAGTGTCCTTATGGATGACAAATGATTTTCCATCCTATAAGCCCATTTCTCACAGATGAAATGTCACAAACCTCTCACTGCTGTATCACTATTTCCATGGAAAGTGTTCAGTTCCACCAGTTCTAACCTTCATGGCTAAGACCATGCACATTGTATCAAACCACCCTCATTCTCTTTGTATTCCATTGTATGACAGTCTTTAATTTGGAAGAAGTTGCACCTAAACAGCATCCTCTATCGGACTGCTGCTTTGTGGAACAAACTCCCAAGAGGAATTCTTCCCTAATCACTACATTCTTAACCTGTTCAAATCTACGGTTAACTGTTATCTTCCCCACATATTTGCATAAACTGTGTATTTTACTCTGTAACCCTCTACCTAGTGTGATTCTTGGCCTTGTACAGAGTGAACATCATTGTAAACAAAAAATCCAAACCAAAGCCTGAACTCACGACAACCAAGAAACCAAATAGGCTTTAACCAAAATTTTAATTCACTAGGTGATGTTTCTTTTGATACATATCCTCTAGGCATAGAATGTAGAATAAGAACAATATATTCCAGTGAATTGAATAAAGGGTTCAATTAAAATTTCTCAGAAGGTTACCAAGTATGGCAAGCACCTGAAGGTGGCCATAGTGTATAACTGCTGAAATGTTAGTATAACATTCTAGTCCAAATAGAAAGACATACAACAGTCTTTAATTTGGAATAAAGAGATTTGAAGTTTTCTTCAAAATTCTATAACATTAAGAGTCCTACTATATGTTATCACTGGAATTATTTCCAAAGAAGGAAATATTTTGAAGCCTCTTACAAAGGTAAAGTTAGATAATTCATAGGAGTGAACAGAGAGCCATCTTATATGGTATTTAATGAAGAGAAAATAAATTCTAAATAGTGGCACTATGGATTGGAAAGTCCTTAAAGAAGCAAGAAAGCTGGTTTGTATGTCAATACATTATGCCAATGAAACATTTTAAAGAAATTAAACAAAATAATTCTTATAAAAGCAATAAGAACAGAAGGCTAATGTTAAAAAGATTCTACCCAGTTAATCTACTGTAGTCATTACTAGATTATTTTTCAAATTGGGAGATATAAGAGAAAAAGAGTCCAACATTATTTTATCTTTTTACTGTGAGTTCTTAAATATACCAAGTTACTATCTCTCAACTACTTACTATGATGAATAATGTTTCTATGTGTGAGAAACTGCAAGAGAGAGAATGCCATCAATTTATATATCTATTTTTTTTTTAAACCATGTCTTTTCAGGATGTAGATCATGACTCTTCCCTTTCTTTATTATCTGAATTGCCATGAGTTCTTAGGAAATATATTGGATGTGATTTCCTGTTGCTTTCTCTACTGTTTTGAATTCAGTTGCCCTTTTCATAGATTGGTTGCCACCCAGAGCTCAAGAGCCCAATTTGTCCAGTTATTTAACACAGATTATTTAAAAGAGAGACAATATTTTAATTACAACATGGCAGAAGATACTAAAACACTACATTAGTATTTCTCCTAAATTTGAGAAGAGTTCTTAACATTTCAAGATTTGTTCAAACTCCTTTGTATTGTTGATGCTGTGCCACAATGTTTTAGTTGATCTATTCATTATTAATTGTATAATTCATAAAGAAAGAGAGTGGTTATTTTATTTTTAGCAAAACCAAAAAGGGCAGTCAATCATCTGAAAAATACATTGTAATTTATTTTTATTTTAAAAATACATTAAAGATCGTTATTTATACTTTAAAATTGCGGCCAATCCTCTTTGAATGTATGATCTTGATTGAGGTAATTATTAATTTTTAATAATAAGAAAAAGATATTCATCATTTTTACCATTTTTCTCTGTTCAACTTTTACATTTTGCAGTGTTCTTTGTACAAAATCCTTAAATTGCTGTAGTATATTTCAAACTTGTTTACCTTTTGGTTTTATTAGCTTTGAATAGTATACATAATTTTGCTTTTAAATAGTATATTAATGGATTATGAATAAGTTTTGTAACACAACTACTGTGATGGGAAGTAAGACTGAATTTATAATACTGAAAGTGTTACAAACAGTATAGATATGTGGGTAGATACAAAAAAAACAGTTTTATAGATAAAAGTAAAATACAATGCATAATAGGCACCTTTGCAACTACAGGATGTATGCTAATTAAACTTAAGGTAATAGTTGACAAAGTTTTTATTTTCTAAATTTTTGGTTAAGAGATTGATAGCTGGCATAGGATTGTACACTTTCTGAAGTTTAGTTGTCTTATTTATCACTTGAACTAACCTTGCAAATGTTTGTGGTAAAACAAAGACAGACATAGAAAGGTTTCATAACAAATTGAATACCAACAGCTCATCAATCTTTTGTGCAATAAATCTGCAGTACAATAAGTTCAATAGGCTGGGCAATAAATTAAAAAAAAAATTGCAATATCTGCTATCTTTATCATGCACTTAATGAAATTTTTGGGAAAAAAAAGACTGAACAGTCTGCCCTTTGTAATTATTGTTCAACTAACAATAGTATTGGAAATGGTTGCTATATCCATTCTTTGTCACTGAAAATCAATGTTGTCCTGAAAAGAAAATCAAAGAGGATCTTATGTAAAATTCAATTATTTCAGCTTGCATGATAAAAGAGAAAATAAGCAGAACAACATAGAATGGTATATATGAAACTACCAGATCACCTGTCAGTATAAAATTTTAATAAACTTAATTTAGTATGGCACAGGGCTACAACAGTGAGTAATTAATTTGCAATACTAGCAAGGGTCTGTGAAATAGTTTGTTAATCATTATTCTATGGTAAGTGTGCAGAATGTCTGCAAATACAAATCAGGAAATATAAGCCTTGTTATTGATTTTAACCCTAGGGAAAAACGATTTTAAACCAGAGTAAAAATAGCATTTTACTATAGTTAGTCTAGTACTAAAAATAAACAATATTCATAGAGTATGGAGTTGTACTCATTACAATACCAACAATTCAACTTCTTAGAACCATTTTTATCCAATGGTATAATCCCTTTCTGTGTTGATATGAATCTAACAAAACCACAGATTTATTTTTTTAACTGTATGTCAGATTTGTCCTAAAAAGTTAAAAATCTATACTGTTCACATGTAGTCATTATAAGGTACCAGTTACTCAACAATACCTTCCTTTTATGGACAACTCCCTGAAGTTTAGTTTAAATATTCATCATTTGCAAAATGTATTCTAAAACTTTTATCAATCATATTTAAAAGCATTAACAGCAAAACGTTCAAAGTATATTTTAGGATTTAAATGAAATGATAGATGACGGTTAACTACAACTTCAGTGACTAGTAAATCTCAGATTCAAGAAGAGTTGTTGTTGGTCATGATAGTAGTAACCCCCCACCAAAAAAAAACAAAAACATTTTTCTTGCTATTAATATTTACAGCAATGCAAAACCTGAAACTAACTATTAGCCCTGTTAAAGAAAGTACAATCAGAAAAATGGTTTTGCTTTAAAGTGCTAATAATCTAATTAGAAGAGGATCTATACCTTTCCCAAGCATGCTAATACTCTTGGGAAAGGTGTGAATACTCTTCTTCTCTCCCCAGCTATGGGTAAATAGCAGGACAGACCAGCTCCTATAACCTTGGTCTACTGCAGAAAGAAATGGCAACCTACTGTGGGGAAAAAATCTGCCTCATCAGTCATGTATCAAAAGATACATGATTGCCTAAGCGTGTATCACACA
This sequence comes from Acanthosepion pharaonis, assembly GCA_903632075.3. Classification (NCBI taxonomy): domain Eukaryota; kingdom Metazoa; phylum Mollusca; class Cephalopoda; order Sepiida; family Sepiidae; genus Acanthosepion; species Acanthosepion pharaonis. Next base: position 247,493 of record CAHIKZ030000999.1, on the reverse strand, counting down.
TGGCGCATAACTGACTGAATCTAATTATTTTTCACTAAATGTCTATTAAGATACAAAAAAAAAAAAAAATTTTTTTCACAATTTAAAAAAACAAACGATAAACAACATTACTTTGATAATATTTATAAAACAATCCAAGCTTTAACTTGCTTATATTGATGACTAGCAGTAGAGCCCGACGTTGCCCGGGGATGTAACAGTAAGAGATAGATCAAGTATCGGCCATTGTAAAGACTGAAAAATAAAATTGACAAAGATTATTGTTTAAGGTTGATGGACACGCACATCTTAATTAGTTTTATTTTGTTTTTTTTTTTTGTTTTTTTATGAATTGGTCAAACCCAAACAAAAACATTGTTTTCAATCGTTATGAGTCTACCAATTGAATAGAATTTTATTATAAACAATTGTCTTGTAAATGGAATTTTTAAAGCATTCTGAATGTAAAAATAAAGAAAAAAGTGTGCAAGACAATAAGAAACACTACCTGTCAAAAAAAAAAAAAAAAAAAAAAAAAAAGTGAAATTTTGTTGAAATCAGTTGAAAAATGTAGGAAATCCAATCCCATATATAAATGAACACACTCACACACAAACAACCTGGGTTTTATAATAAGTATAACTCGATATGAGTTGTCCCCCTTTCATTCCGCAAAAGCGATGCCTCTTAATCGTGTTTTCAAATTGATTTCATGCAAAAACAATTGTGTTTTTCCAATTTTTGGCGCTGTCAGAACCACCACAAATTTAATTTTACATAGTCCTGTGAAGTTTTGTTGAAATCGGTTGAAAAATGTAGGAAATCCGATCCAATATATAATTGTACAGACACACACACAACCTGGGTTTTATAATAAGTATGATCATATAATAAAATTTTTTCAAGTGGAGAAGCAATTGAGAAAACCAAATCTTGTGTTATATTACATTTAAAATAAGCAATTTCAGGGTAGGGAAAAAGATTTTTCACTAGATTGAAGATTCAGGAAAATAAATTAACATGTCTTTCTAACTAAAACAAGTCATTGTATTTTCCATACTGATTAATGTTTATTATTATTATAAAGAAGCTAGCAACTAGAGATTAAATAATTATTATAATTTGTTTTATGCAATATATAACTTGTATGACTCAAATTCCTTTGTATCCTTTAATGAGACATTTTAAGTAAATCTATTTGTACATTATAAAACAAAGAGAAATAGCTATACACAGATATGTCTATTTAAAATAGAATATCAGCTATTTTATTCTAGTTAACATCAGGTCATCTTGCTGTTGCTGCTGCCAATTATGATAACAATAATGATGATAATAATTTAAAAAAAAAAAAAAAAAAAAACAATAGCACAGCAATAATTAAAAAGTCAAAATAATTATGATGCAGTATTTATTTCTACAAATCCCAAGAGCATTTCTTGTCAGTTTATGAATTAATTTCATTCATAAGCTCTGCAAGTGACAGACAAGAGAGAAACAATTGAATGGAAGAGAGAAAAAAAAAATCTCCCATTCTTTTAATTCTTAGTTATATTCAACTCATAGATTTTAATAATTGTTTTTATCCATTTTCTACATGCTTCTTTACAAACATACATACAAAAAGAACACACATATTTGATTGAAGAGACAAATTCATGTCTGTTTTTAGTTTTTCTAATTGACAGTTTTTTTTGCTTTATTCTTTTTAACATTCTTTGGAATTAGAAATTTAATAATGGTGTATGCATATTTAGAATAAGAATATTGCCTCAGGCTGTTTCTGATCCCTGTATAAAAAAAAAAAGTATGAAGTGTATATGATCTCTATATAAAGTAAGGTTTTGACAGATGTATAAAATCCTGATTTTAAAACAATTTTTGTTTTGCTTGTTTTAATGGCATATCAACTCCTTATGGGTTATTTGGTGCTGAAATTTAATTTTCTTGGCAGCTTTGAAGTAATAAAAATATGATATATGTTATTCTGCTTTCACAATTGAATACATGGTACTCAGCTTTTATTCATATACAGGTTTGTATAGACATAATTAATAGAAGCTGTGATATGCATGATTTATGTTTGAGTTTTGTTGAAGTTATATTTTGAAATATAGTTTGATTTCTTTAAGAAATTGTAGGACATTATATGGATTAATATCATGAAAGATTTCTTTTATGTTTGTTGTTTGGTTGGTTTTATTTACCGGCATATTGATCTTTATGTGTTATTTAATGCCAAAATCTAAATATTTTGAAGACAATTTTATGCCTTCAACTACAGATAAAATATATTGTTGATAATTCTACTATGAAATGTATTGCAGGTCATTTTGCTTTAAAAATGTATTGTTGGTAAATTTTTATATATAAAAATCTATTGTTGGCATCTTCATAAAAATGTATGTTTATACTTTCATAGTGTTTTGCTTTTGTTTGGGGGTTCACTATTTGCCCAGAGCTGGGATCCTAACAGCTGCTACTACTCTGGGTCAGGGTGGACTTGGGAACAACAGCAATTAAGAGGTGGTTCCATGCTCTTCAAAACCTCCAATCTCCCAATCAGAGGCCTTGCTGCCTACCAGATGTAGTTTATCGTCATACCCAGTACTATGATTTTAAAATGTTGACAATTGTAATCAATATACAGAATCATGCAGAAATTATTATACAAAGAGAAATCGCTATATGAAACAAATATTTTTTATAATGATGCTCATTAGAAATAAATCAACAAAAATATTTGTTTATAGAGAATAAGGTAAGTTTAAAAATATTAAAAAAAAATTTTTTTTTTGGGATAGGATATTTATTCCTGATTATAGTTGTTGACCATTCCATTTATATATAATTATTATAATCTCTTTTACACAATATATTTATGATTGCAGAAAATACTGCAGAACATGTGGCTTTAAAATGAAAAATCTCAAACCATACAAAATATTAAAAGTTTATTTTGCATATTATTTGTTTTTATAGAGAATTTTCTTTTTGTAAGAAATATGTCATTTGAAAAGAGTGACTACATCTTTTATCCACAATATCAACACCAACACAAAAATATCTCCAAATAATCTTTTGCTATAATACTTCTAAACATCCACAGGAAAGAATATTATTTTATTTTTATGATAAATAATAAATGTTTGAATCATCACCAAAATAAGTAAAAAATAAAATTATTTCTTTCTTCTAAATATCCAAAGTATATATAATTCTGAGAGCTTTACTCACTGAAACAAAGAAATAAGGAAACTACCATTACAAAATGTTATATATTCTGCATTTTTACAGCAGCTTTTGTAGAGTTAAAAACTGATTAAGCAGGAAAAGACATTTCAAAACTTACAAATATTCTTGGTTGCTAAATTGTATATGTTTACTTTTTTTATTTTTTTTTCATAATCCTCGCTGCTTTCTATAAATTTAAATTAAGGAAATCAGCTATATTCAACACTTTTCTAACACCTCCAGAATAATGGAGTTGTGTAGCAACAGTTTCTGGGTGATGTGATGATAAGCAAGAAATGTGAAGGCATAATGGAGAGGTGTGTTGAAAGAGACTAAAAAGAAAAGATAATGAGATTAACAAACAAGCAAAAAACATAAAAAGATAAAAATGGATAAAAAGTAGGTACTACCAAAATGAATGCAGTTTTTTCCAAAGTGAAAGGAAAAAAAAGAAAAATTGCTACCTCTCCCAGTTTTAAAGAAACTGCCAAAAATAAGAGAATTATCAGATGCAAATGAAATTTTAAATATTTATTCATTACTGAATGACTTGTAAACTGAATAGGTTATTTTATTAGAAAACTTTATTAGAAATACTTTTTGTAGTTGGTTTCTCCCCACCCACTTTTCAATATGTCCTATGTACTTTTTAATTTGGAGGTGTTTGCAAATTATTTTAAAGAAAAATTCCTAAACATGTTATTTCAGCAAAAATTTTTATGTAATATTAAGTGTGAATATACTGAAAATTTGTCCAGAACGTTAACAAAATAATTCAATAAAACTTAAAAATTTTAATTTTTCTGAGATTTGGTGCTTGCATAATTTAATAAAATACATTTTCTTTCAGGTTAGGCAAAAAAAAAAAAATACACTTAATATTTATTTTTAAAAAAGTAACTTATAATTTTTCAATGTGATTTTGAAATTTTTCCAATTGCTCTTCATAAGAAGTTTTGTTTTATTAAATAAAACATTTTTGAAAAATCAAAAAAATGTAAAGTTTAATTTCAAGTGTGAAACATTTTTTTTTTTAAATAACCTTAATTTTTTCATTTTAGCAACTGTTAGAATTTTTTGTTCAAAAGCAAAAAAATTCAGAATTACTGACCGATTGAATATTCTTCCCTAACAGAAAAGTAATCTTACTTATTATAAAACGCAGATTGTGTGTGTGTGTGTGTGTGTGTCTGTAACGTTTATATATTGGATCGGATTTCCTACATTCTTCAACCGATTTCAACAAAACTTCACAGGACTACATAAAATTACCTTGTGGTGGTTCTAACAGCACCAAAAAATGGAAAAATATAATTGTTTTGCACAAAATCAATTTGAAAACACAATTAAGAGACATCGTGAAAATGGAAGGGGGACAATTCACATCGGATTTCCTATACTTTTCAGCCAATAAAACAAAATTTCACTTTTTTTTTTTTTGGCAGGTAGTGTTTCTTATTCTCTTGCACACTTTTTTCTTTATTTTTAACATTCAGAATGCTTTAAAAATTCCATTTACAAGACAATTATTTATAATAAAATTCTATTCAATTGGGAGACTCATAACGATTGAAAACAATGTTTTTGTTTGAGTTTGACCAATTCGTAAAAAAAAAAAAAAATAAAAACTAATTAAGACATGCGTGTCCGTCAACCTTAAACAATAATCTAACGATCTCTACTGATTGTACGAATACAAACATCGGTTAAATTCTTTATCTTTAGGGAAAGATAATGAAATCTAAACATACACAAGTCCTAACTAAAAATAATAACCGGAACGGGAAACTACTTTAAATACACATGGTGTCCAATTTTTTTACTTTTTTTTTTTAAGTAAAAATCATAAATTGTAAAAGATTATTATTACAGAAAGGCTACTAAATGAATAAGATTTGTTAGATCATAATTAATGAACCCAAATAAAGTTAATATTTTTTGTATTAGAAACAACGAGTGGAAAATATATTCAAATCAGAATTCTAATTATGAATCACCACAAGCAAAATATGCAATTTTTTTTACTGTATTCAATAAGTAAAAATCATAAATTGTAAAACTAAAAGATTACAGAAAGGCTACCTACATTTTTTCAACCGATTTCAACAAAACTTCACTTTTTTTTTTGGCATGTAGTGTTTCTTATTGTCTTGCACACTTTTTTCTTTGTTTTTACATTCAGAATGCTTTAAAAATTCCATTTACAAGACAATTGTTTATAAAATTATTCTATTCAATCGGGAGACTCATAAAGATTGAAAACAATGTTTTTGTTTGAGTTTGACCAATTCGTAAAAAAATAAAAAAAATAAAAAATAAAAAAACTAATTAAGACATGCGTGTCCGTCAACCTTAAACAATAATCTTTGTCAATTTTATTTTTCAGTCTTTATGATGGTGGATACTTGATCTATCTCTTACTGTTATATCCCCGAGCAACACTGGGCTCTACTGCTAGTATATGATAATTCAATAAATTAAATTCAGAATAATTAAAAAAAGACCACATTGGGTGTAATTAAATACTTTATGACATCAAATAGGTAAGAAATAATAAAAAGTAAAAGCAATGTATTAAACTCAAAAGTATTATTTAACTAAAAGAAAAAAAATACTTCTAATGTAGTATAAAAATTAAACTATTCATTTTACTAATTTTCATAAAATTGTATAGAAAAAAAAATAATATTCTTAAACTCTTGGTTATATAAAGTTAAAGATAATTTATTTTTAAATTTAAATACCATTTCCTTGATGATTGCACTGCTGGTATTCTGTATTTCTTGTAATTTTTTTTGCATGCTTTCCAGTAGATATTTATAGTTGTTGACAGTGCATAAACATTGTTTTCATTATGTTTTAAGCAAAAAGTAAGCATTACGTTTACAAAATCCAGTAAATTAATCTTTAGATTTACTAATTTCAAAAAACATCTCTAGGACAAATATTGGATTTTTTTTTTAAGAGATTTTAAAATCTGTTGTTTACATTTTTCATTTATAATGCCAATTTAATGACTGAATTTGCCAATCTTTAAAAAATGCTTAAAAACTTTATTTACATACAGAAATTAATTTTCCTTTTAATAAAGATTATCTTTAGGCTATTATATTTCAAATAAAACCAAAATTTAATTTCAAAGATGATATTTAAATTATTTTAAATGTATTTTTCAGGTTTTTATAGGAAGTCCTTAGTGGTACCTAATAAAAAGGAAAAGAGAAAAAGTGTGGAGTAAGGATAGATGAAAGAAGGGTGGAAAGAAAATTTACTATAAAATGTACAATAAAAGCACAGAAAAGTCATTGGCTTTTCATTGTAGAAGAATTTTATGAAAATATAGTAGAAACAACCTTATTTTTTTTTAAAGCAAAATATGTGTTAAATAAAGCCTCTAATTCTTCAAAAGTTTTTTTTAAAAATAATGTCCCATGTAGAAACATGGGAAAGTTAAAATTAGGAAGAAAGCAAATAATAGTAAGGAGACTAGTAAAATAAAAAAAAACAAAAACAAGGAGAGCTGGAAGCGACAAGGAAAAAGAGGAAAGGAAACAAGAGAATGGTATGAGAAGAGAAATAAGACATCATTAGTGATTGGAATGAAAAGAAGGAGAGTTGTAAAGAAAAAGAAGAGATGATGCAGTTGTTAATATGAAAGAGGGAAAAAAAAAAAAAAAACAGAAGATGAGAGGTAGAGAGGCATAAATGTTAGAAGAAAAAAAAAAAAAACTGGAAAAAAGATAAAGTAAAAGGATAAGACATACTGTATTTGATGGCATGTAAGACTCCTTTCCCATTTCTGGAGAGAATGAATATATATATAATCATTATTTTTATGATAAAAGATATAATCTTTTAAAATAAAAATAATAATATATTGCTCTACTTTGTATTGAGCACTTTTTAAAAAGTAAATGCTACAAACAATGGAATTTTACTCCATCTGTTCTTTCATTTGTGTGTGTGTATATATATATATATATATATATATATATATATATATATATATATATATATTTGTTGGCTGGTACATTAAATGTTACTGGTGCTTCATCCATGTTCTCTATCTGGTCTAATTCAAATAAAATTTCTTTTTGTGCATTATTTACAAATTTATGAAATTCTAATATTTGGACAAAAAGTGGGTCATATACACCATCAAATGAGGTAAGTAAACACAAGAACAATTTAGAGAGAGAGAGAGACTTAGTTTACGGCTTGTATCAAATGTACAAAATAAAAATGACCATAGAACCGAATATGTAGATAACATGAAATTAATTTACAGAAAATATAATTCTGAGGAATAATAATTCAACAAATTTATAAAAGAAATAAGTGATTATGGCTTAATGAATAGAAAACAGGAAACTGGAAGATAAAAGAATTTTTTGTAAGAGAAAATACCTCATTGTATTTAGAACCTCTGTAAAAGAGTAATGTGATAAATAAAATAGTTGTAGTGTTACTGACTCTCTAGAAGTGGTATGCACTGTACTGTCTCATGGGTAATGGCTGTAGCTATTTATAGTCTTTGTGACTTCACATGTAAATGAGTTACCTCATCTCCCTGTACCAAAAAAGTTTTATCCCCTTATTTTCCCTGGTACTTCTTTTGGAAGCTTTTGTCTCACTATCTTTCTCCCTCTTCCTAAGAGATAGATCAAGATCTCCCATATCTAGACTTTTTTCATAGGAGTGTTCCTCTAACGATTGTCGTTGGTCATCTTCAGAGTCTATGTTGCTTTTGATTTCACTGTCTAGTTCATCTTGCTGTGACATAACACTTTTGGCTTCATTACTTTCAGGCTCACTATACATTCCTTCATTGCTATCATGTTGCAATCTAACTTGGTCAGTATGCGCTAATATCCAATTTCCATTTTTATTTTATTATCAGTGTTATGTCTACTTTGCATTATAAATCTCACCTCTTGTAGATTAGATTCACTATTCTATTTATTATTAGGATTAAATATGAATTCTGAAGGTCAATAGTTGAACCTTAGTAGGAATTTCTTTTCAATCAAAAACTGATGAGCTCTATTTGTCGCCTATATTATGGCCAATGTTTCTTTCGCAATATTTGATTAGTTCAATTCAGCTTTTGACAATTTTCTTGAAAGATACATAATTGGATGACCATCCTGAGCTTATATTCTCAAAATTGAGTGTTCACTTATGCAAGTTGTGACTACTATTTCCTTTCTAGGGTTGAATATTTTTACTACTGGCTTCTTTACCAGAACAGCTTTTAAATTTTCAAATTCCACATTCTTTTTCTTAAAGCAGCAAAAAGGTTCTGTCAATTTAGTCTATTGCAATTTACAAGTCCTAAGAAAGATTTCAATTCTTTTTTGTTTTTAGGTACTTCAACATTTAATATTTTATCAATTAACGATTGGTTTGATGATATGCCTGCATTAGATATGGAATATCCTAAAATGATATTTTTAGTGATGTGCACACATTTTTTTTTTTCTTGTTAATTGTTAATCTAGCATTTTCAACTTATTCAAAACCATACTGGTTTTCCATTTTAATTCTTCTTCATTAATAGTACCAACACAAATGTCATCTTGGTAGCATATTGTTTTTTTTTTTTCTATTGCTACCAATAAATTTCTCTATAGCCCTTTGAAAAAATTGCACTTATGGTTTTATAATTACATACAGCATTCTTTTCCATCTTAATAAGCTTATTGGTGTGTTTATTGTTGTGACTTCTTTAAAGTCTTTGTCAATAGGTATTTGATGGTATGCAGATATTAGATCAATTTTAGAGAATGTTTTCATACCCACAAAGGAGTTCAAAGCCCATTCTACATTGGGGATAGGATATGAATAACCACATATTTTGTGGTTTACACCTATTTTGTAGTCACCACAAATGTGCAGATCCTCATCCTTCTTTCTTAACATTACTAATGTGGAGGCCCATTTACTCCTCCTGAAAGAACTTGTTCAAGTAGATTTTGTTCTAGTAATTTTTTTAGTTTTTCCAAAACTATTGATAGTAGGTGGACTGGCACATTTTGAGCTTGAAAATATGAGGTGGGTGGACATTTTCCATTAGTTTTATTTTTGTTGTAATTTTTTATTTCATTGGACCATCTTTGTTTTTCTTCTTGGATTTATGCATACATTTAAAAATTATTCATTTTGAGACTTCCCATTTTTTTTTTTTATATGCCGAACATTTTTGTTTTTCTCTTTGATGTTGATATCCACAAAAAGTACACATTATCTTTTTTCTTTATTGTGTATGTGTCCAGATTCATAACTTTTGTTCTATTAAATTTTCAAATTAATTCTTGTTGCTGAACAAATTCAACACACTGTTCTAGTGACAACTTTCCCACTTGTAAAAGCATTAGTCATTTGCTGATACTCCTCATTTTGAAGACCATTTACCAATTTCATTTGGATCAAATCCTCTTTGATTGACTAGTTTTCTGATCCCAGTTTCTCAAATTCACAATATGAAAAACATTCAATAATGGTTCATTCACTTTTTGAGAAATATTCATAAACTTAACTGTCTCTGCATTCACTAGTTTTTTTCTTGATGTCATGTTTTTCACTATTAATTGACATATAGTCAAACATCATTTTCCCCAACTGTCTTGGGTGGGCAATTGCTGATAATCTTAAAATGGCCTCACAACTAGCTATTGCCAAGAAGAGATCAGTTATTTGGTTTTTTATTTTCCAACTGATTTTAAATCCTTTATCTTTTTTTGTTATAACTTTAGATGCTAGTATCCTAAGCCATGCTTGTGTGTACTCCTAATTAACAAGTGATAATTGTTCGTTCGATTCTTTAGATATCAGCAACACCATTGTAGTGTAGTGTTACTGACTCATGGGAAGTAGTATGCACTCAACTGTCGCAGGAATAGTAAATGAATAGAGAGAAGCACAATGTACAAAAAAAATCCAGTTTTGCAGAAACTGAACTGTTCCACTACACACACACACACACACAAAAAAAAAAAGGATTGGATCTTGTAAAAACTGAATAGACAAAAATAAGACCATCATGAATACAGTTCTTATATGTGAAAGGATAAAGGTGTACAGAAAATTTCAGTGTAAATCAACCAGATATAGGCTAACTGCACCAAACTCATTTTCCTTGGTGAAAATGAAAAAAAAGAAGAAAAAAAAAAAAAAAAAAAAAAAAAAACTTCAGATGAGGTGAGAGAGAATTTTGGTTACAGTGGATTCGATGTGGCAATTAACATAGCAACATCTTGTTTCAGATTTGCTTCTCCTTCTAATTATAGCCATCAACTTTAAAAACAAACATTTCGGCAATAATTGGCAGCATTAATGCTTTGCAAAGTGGAAACATTATTTAAATCAATAAAGATGTTGACTTGTGAGTTGAGAAGGAAAGAAAGAAAGAAAGAAACATCTGTTGCAAATCAATTTGTGAAATGGAAAGGACAGAATCTCAAGAAAGACAAAAAAAAAAAAAAAAATTGGTGTCCCACAAATTAAATTTTATTAGGTGTTATGACCATGATGAACAGATTCATGCATAACCTTACTAGATGACATTAATAGCATAAAAGATGTCTGAATTGTAGATGAAAAATTTATATAAAACAACTTTAACAAATATAACATATTAGTTCAGGAGAAGCTGTCAAATGAAGCATGTCAGTTGATGCCCAATTGGTATCATTTTGGAAATGAAGTAAATCTTGTTGGCTACATTCTTTGTAGGATAAAATAATTTGAAACAAGAACATGATTTATTGAAATAGACAAAGAGAAACTTCTAACAATATTTTGGTTAGAGAATTTTTTGTTCTACCACTTAATCATAAATTCAATATCAGACATAAGAAATTATATTCTAGTTTGTGCAATAGATTTTATTTCAGATTGCTCCATGTCAAATAATCTTTTGAGAGAAATAATTTTTTCTTTGCATCTTAGGAAGTGGATAACTAAAGGAAATTCAGTCATAGACCAATTTTAGAATAATATCTTATATAAATTTACATTCTTACATTATATCTTATAGTTGTTTATTCATAAAAGCTTCAAGCCTGCAAATTTAGGCAATGTATACATACAATTTTCTATTCTATTAAAATCCTCTTGTTTCTTTAATCCCTTGCAAATTATGACATGCATTTGCCAGCTATATAACAGCATTATGAAAAAGTGAAACTATTTTTCAAGTTTTACATACATGGAATCTCTACACAAAATTTTTCAATTTGGTTGTCTTTTACGTTATCATGATAAAATGGAGAAATTTAATATGAAAATCTTTTTCATATAAATTAAAAGAATAAAAAATCTAATTCACTAAACTGTGTTTATTTAGAAATGCTGACAATTTAAATTATATAACTGATCTCTTAGCTTGACAAATAATTTCAACTAAAGAAATAAAATATACAAATCAAAATTTTCAAATTGGTAATTTTCAAAATTATTAATGAAACTGTATTAGTAATTTAATAAAAATATATCCAGTAAGATACTAAAGGTTAAACAGTGTTTTAATTTTAAAATCATTAACATTACTTAAAAACACAATAATATATTGCCTCCAAATTGTTATTTAGTTATTTCTAACACTAATTTTTGTTAATGCGTTATGCTTTCTTAATGTTTTAGGCTGCCAGTGCTCATTTAGCAAAATTCATAAACAGGATTTCATTTTTATCAACATATATACATGGATATTGATAGAAATATTGCACATTAAACCTTTTTTATCAACACCACCAGAAAATGGACTTCTGAGCTACTTAGGTGTATAGGAATAAATAGAACAAATAAATTTGCCCAGGTAATCATCAGACATTATCTTATTGCTTGGCAGTCACAGCTGCTCATAGTAAGCTTTGACTTAATAGAATAGACAATATAAATTTAATATTACTGAAAAAAATGTTAATACAAAGACATATTCAATGAGGAACAATTTCACTATTAATGTCTTATGTTATTACGCTCACCATTGTATTATAGCAAATTAATGTAATGTACAAACATTAACTTCATATTATGTTAATTTGGAAAGATAATTATTTCACTGGATTGTCAATTAGTTCAATGCCTCCTGCTGAGTTAGCAATATTTATTACTAGAATTTTCTTCAAATGAAAATCTGATAGGAAAACAAGAAAAGAAAAGGAGAGCAGCTTTGTAAATGTATTCCAAGGCAGTAAGTGGTGCATTCATCTTACAAAAAAAAAATCACTAAACTGAATTAGAGGCTAGAGATCTGGATTAATGATGGCAAGATCTAGATTTCAAAATTGGTAAGTGGTAAAAGGTGCTGCTAAAACTCATTCTGTTTTCTTCATTAGATGGTACTAGGAGCATTTAGTTTTAACCAACTTTCACTATATTGTAATATATATCAAACTGTATTGTAACATATCAGCATGCATTTAAAAAATATCAAACTGTTTATTGATTCTAACATTGAAGATGGAAAATAAGCAACATTTGCAACAGTCTGTAAAGTTTATGAAGAATGTACTGCAAATGATCAAATGTTTCAAAAGTGATCTGTAAAGGTTCATACCTCACTGAACAAGGCTCCATGGTTGAGTAGACCAGTTGAGGTTGATAGCTTCCATAAAGATATTACTTGAAAATGAACAATATTATATGACACAAGAGTTACTTACTGAAAATCAATTGAAAATCACTTTCATACTTGATTTGCACATAAATGAAGGAAAAGAAAAAAACAAAACACTGGACCATATTTTGTCATTCAATTTGCAATTTAAGCATAAGTAAAATGTTCTGTTTTTTTTAAACAAGTTGTGACAGATGATAAAAAATGAACTTTACAACATGGAATGTAAGAGATTGAAAGACGGACCAATACTAAGCATACCAAGAAGTAGTCTTCATACAACTATGGTAATGCTATAATATATGGGGCAAGTAGAAGAAAGCTCTTAGGTTTGAGCTCCTTCTGGAGAAAAAAAAAACGATTGATTCAATCAAGTACTATTCCCAATTAAGCCAAGTGGAAATAGCAATTGGTAATAAGTGTCCAGAATTAATTAAAAGACATAGGCTAACATTATTCTGATGGAATAAGGTGAATTTCTTTATTGAGCAGACAATAATTATTACAGCTTGACTGAGAAGATATCATACATTCACTAAATACTGCACTGTTGGATTACTTATTTTTACAGAATTCTAATGAAAAGAAATTAAAAATCTATGGATGACTTCAAGAGGCATTTATAGTTCTTTGCTGGGAAAGATGAAAAGTTATGGGAAAACAGAAGTTGTCTAAATATAGTAGAAAATAGAGGAACCACACAGTATGTCATTCAATAAAGTTAATTCTGAAAAACTCTTAATAAGCTAAATCAACTTTTTGGTCTTCCAATATAGTTATCTCTAAAAAGAAATCACTAAGTTCAATTTATAATTTTGGATTAATGTTTATAAAACCATAAAATTTTATTTGACTGAATTGATGTCACTTGAGAAAAGTAATAAGAGATATTCATGTATTTATAAAAGTTTTATAATAACCTAATGGTTAAAATGCCAAAGGAAAATTCTGAGTGACAGATTCAGAATCAAAGTATTTGACAGTGATATAATGAGATGCAAATAAAAAAGGCATCATGTTAAAACTGGTAAAGAAAGCTTGAAATGTTCTTGCATTTGTATAATATATAAAATCTGCTATAAACTTCCAACATTACTTGAAAGTTCTTTATACAAAAATTACAGTACAGTACACATTAAAAAAGTCCACATATTTACCTCAACTTCCTGTCAGTCAGGAAAGTACTGTCATGGTAACTGCTCTAGTCAGTCAAAGTCCTTGATGCCCAAGTATAAGATTAATTGAGTTAACTTGGAGTGATGCTGTTACTAGTGAAAAAATATCAAATTGTTATGAAAACCTGTAGTCTTTGGTGATGGTAGCAACAGCAGCAGAAGATTGGCAATCATTAACAGAACACAAACTTACATAACTGCTAACACAGGAAAAGATAAAGACTGAATCTACTATTGCAGACAATCACTTTCCTCTTCTGCAAAGAAAAACATTGTTCCACAGTAAGCACCTGTTTACATCTTGCAGTAAGCCCTATTTAAAAAAAAAAAAAAAAAAATAACCAAACACAAATAAAAACGATTTCAATTAGTACCCAAGTGTATTTTTCAAGGCATCAGCTTTTTGTTGAGCCTGAAATGGTTTTCATTAACAACATTTCAATCAGCACTTATCAACAGCTATTAAAAAGACTGTCAGCTATAGGGAATCATTTTCTGCTTGTATTAACAATGTGAAAGAATCTCTATGTTTTATTTTATATAAAATAATTGATAATAACACAGCTGTTATCATACTTTAATGCTGGAAATTAATAGGCTATTCATGATTATAATATTCAAAATTAATATCTGAAATATCTTGGTGACATTTAATAAAATTTCGTAATGAGACTTATTGCTATATAAGAAACCTCTCATTTTGGAGGTATTTTAGTTTCTTGAAATTTGACTTAGGATTATACCAACAGATACTTCAAGGAACAAACAAGGATATATTTTCTATTCCATCAACCCATTATACCAGAAATGTCATAATGAGTGGAAAATGAGAGATGATTAAGAATCCGTTAGCCTCTATTTGAAATAATTTACCAATTCAATAAAAGTTGAATTTTCCTTGCTTCAATTAGCACTATGAAAAACATTTGTTCTACTTAATATTTTGTCTTATTTTTGCAATTATACCCACCATACAGAAAATGGTAAGAGAGGTTCTTGTTTATAGACTTATTAAAACAGAAATATGTTATATATATATATATATATATATATATATATATATATATATAAAAAGTGTATATAAATATAAATAAATATAAGTATGTATAATTATTTATATATTATATGCGTGGTACTTATTAGAAAGCGCTCAATATCAGAGATAGAGCTAACATATTTAGTTGGATAGATGTGAGTTTGTGACCCTGGGTTTCACTTTAGCGACAAACTCACATCTATCCAACCAAATATATATAATATATATATATATATATATATATATATATATATATATATATATATATATATTTTCAACCCCAACCTTTTCATTACCAATACTTTATATTTTGTGGTAAGGTGGTATTCATATAGATCAGCTATCAGGGTGACAACTTCATACTAAAATTTAACTAATAACTGCATGTCAGACTATAAACTTATTGATCTATCATAATTACATTCATTATGTTAAACTAGAAGATTTGAAAAAAAAATCCTAGGTACATTTTAATAAGGAGGAATTTTTTTTTTTTTTTTTTTTTTACTTCAAATGTGTTTTTGGATACAATGGGTTATCTGCAAGGATTTTTTTTTTTATATCGATGAAGGAAATTGCATTATTTGTAACAATACTTATGTAATAAAGTCAATGGCAATGAACTTGCATAATTCATATCGCACAACAATAACACAAGCAAAACAAAAAGGAATTATTATATGAACAACAATAAAATGCATCATATAGTTGATTAATCAGTTCTTATGCTCTTTTGGTAGGGAGGTCAGACAATGGAATTTGGATTTTCTGTACCTAAACAAAATCTCACACATATAAGAAAGAATTAGGCTTACACTTTAGCCACTATGGGAATGGGGGTTACAGTTCATAGTTACAGCAATTGATAATAAGTACATAGAATTAATTAAAAGAAAGGTCATAATATTCCATCAGGATAATATTAGCTTGCATGTTGCTTTGTTGAGTAGATAAGAATCATTACAGCTTGACTGAGAAGTTATCATACATTCACTAAATACTGTGTTGTTGGATTACTTATCTTTACAGAATTCTAATAGAAAAAAATTCTGTGAATGTATTCCAAATATAATTCTTTGCTGAGAAAGATGAAAAGATATGAGATGCATCAATCAGTTCTTACAGTCTTTTGCTACACAGGTCAGACAGTAGAATTAGATTTTATGACTGTAAAGAAAATATCATTTATAAGAATTAGGCTTAAACTTTAGCCACTAAGGTTAGGTGTTATAGTCTATGTTTAATATTCCTAATATTTCAATAATACAGTTCACATGTAACAAACAGGTAAATCAAACACCAACTCAGACATTTTAAGCCCTGAAATCTTTTCTGTTTTTTTTTTTCTAAACATAACAATTTACATTCACTTTCCATGTGAAGTTAAAAATGAATGACTGTAATCTTTACTTATTAAAGAGCACAAAAAAAAAAAAAATTGGTATCTTATTCATTAGGAAATATTTTTTAATACCACATACACCTAAATAGCTGCAAAGAAACAATTTTTTCTATTTTAAATTTTGTTACTGCAATATTTTGCCAAACTGATTTCTCATACATCTTCAGTTGATGTATAATTCATCAACACTTACACACACAAAGAAAAAATTCTCCAGAAAATGGTAGCAGAAAAATCGTTACTAATCAGATCAGTCTATTTTGAAGGGTATTTGTGACCTTTTTTCTTTTGCCATTTTCTGAAGTTGCCCCTGACTACTTGTTATATAAAGGGTGTTCCAATAACTTAGACCAATTTTAAATGTGAATTAAGTTTAAGCACCTAATGTTTTTTTTCTTTTTCTTTCAGATTTAACAACTTAAGTCTTTGGCAATTTCAACCATGGAAAGATTAACAATCAAATAACGTGTTAAAGTTATCAAAGCCTATTATGAAAATGGACATTCAAACAGAACAGTATTTTGTGCACTTTGCGATTTTTTCGGTCAACATAACAGACCAACTGAGAGTGCAATTTGAAACTATGTAATGTTGCTGCAGAGAGGTTCAATTCCTGCACGCGATGATGAATAGAGGTGTCTGGATTTTCAGCCACATTCTTGTGCACTGCAGCAATGTTTTCAGCTGAATGGCATAAACAAGCACACAATGGTGTTTTCACATCGGCTACTGACCCAGTTTGTTTGAATTTACAAACAATTTTTCCAGCTGCACTCTTGAAACTTTAACACGTTGTTTGATTGTTAATCTTTCCATGGTTGAAATTGCCAAAGACTTAAGTTGTTAAATCTGAAAGAAAAAGAAAAAAAACATTAGGCGCTTAAACTTAATTCACATTTAAAATCAGTCCAAATTATTGGAACACCCTTTATTTGATGAAAGCTAAGCCATAGATTTGTTGAGATGTGGAAACAATATAAAAATGTTCAAATGTCCAAACAAAATTTGCAATGTTAATAACTTTTCACATGTTGCATTTAAATTTTTGAGGATTGTAGATGGCAGGAAAGCGTGAAACCAGATGAGAGTTTTACAGGTGGGGAGTGCAAGAGAAGAAACTATTAGCATAGAACTTATGGTTACATATAGCAATTTCAACAATAAAATGATGAGACCTAACTACCAGTCTAATACTGCACTTAAATTCATGAAGTTAAGGTACCAAAGAAGAAAGCTCATCAGAACAACTGCTATGAAAGTTGTCAGTGAAAAGGCACAAGGAAACTATGATAAAGCGGTGTGAAAGTGATTGAGACCAGGATCTCAGGTCAGGATCAATAACACTACAGATTGTTTAGATTTTGTCAAGAATCTTTAGATATATAGCAGAAGCACCAGACTAGATATAGTAGTAATATTTGAAGCACAGACGAATGGTAGACTTATAAAAGTGTAATATAGATTCTGATGAGAAAAACTGTCTAGCTAGACAGTTTTTCTCTTTCTTTGCACAGGAAACAAACTTTCCTGGCAGTAGACTTAGCAATTGATTCAATATAACTGTTTCATTTCATGTCAGTTGAAAACATTAGACCAAGAAGGTGCAATGAGTTACTTTTCTAGGAGTTATCATTGGCCATATTGATGGAAGGTAAAAGTATTCTGTATGATTAAAAAAGAGCTGTTGAGTTTTGGAGACATTAAAATTAACAAGTCATTTCTTGCCTCAGTAAACAACAGGTTTCTAGTTTAATTTTATCAAACTTATCAGACTTACCATTAAGACAGGAAAAAATAGTTTGTCATCAGCATCAATCAAGAACTGATGACATCAGGAAAATAAAAAATTTTATAAAAAAAGTTATTCTTTTTATTATATTAATAAATCCACAATGTCTTAGTACTACAAACAATATAAAATCATTTGCCTTTTAATATCATTTACCAGAAGTGATTCACCAAAAGAGTCTAAGACAGTTGCTAAAGATTTTGGTTAATTCAATCTTTTAAGATGTTGGCACCAGATTCAGACATCCTGAGCCTTGATATATATACACCTCAATCTCTTTAAAAAAAATGAATAAATAAAATAAATAAATAAAAGAGAGAGAGAGAGAGAAGTCCACAGATTATCTTACTCCTCAACACTACAGTATAAAAATTAGCAATGAGCTGTATGCATACAAAATAAATGGAACTGAATAAATGCTCCGAAATGGATTAAATAAAAATTATTTTCATTTTTTGACTAACTTTACATTATAGAACATCTTTTTGAAAACTTATAATAAAATGAATTATGGAGAATGTAGAGTTTCAATACTCAAAGTTAAATTAAAAAATAAATAACAGGACTTTGGTAGAAAATCATTAGGGAACTAAGAGTAGCAGTTCATGGTGATTGGCTACACAAATATTAACTTACCAAAGCAAGGGATAATTCTCAGAAAATGGTGAAACCAGCTGGTATGGTTTGAAATTTGGAAAAGCAGATGATATTCATCAGTAGCAGTGAGAATTCAGTGGATCGGTCATTGTTTCACCTGTTAGACAGGAAGAAAATAGCAATGTTGGAAAGCTACCCCCAGCGTAGTAACAGCTTTTAAGCAGTGAATAGACTGTTTTGGTAAAGGATTAAAACCAGAGTCACCTACATTCACACTCAGATAAGGGGAACCAAACAATTTAAGTGATTGATTACTAACTTCCATAATTGTTTAAAAACTCTCTGAAAATGAACTCTTTGTCTGTCTTTCTTGATCAGTGATATATTTCAACTGTATCCAAATGTATAACAATTTATGTTTCTCGTAACTCTAGACTGTTTTGTTTGACCTATTGAATGGTCTATTTGTTGTCTTTGTCTTTAGTTCACACAAGCATTTACATAAACACACACCAAACCATTTGCCAGTATATACTCCACTGTCTTATCAATTTCTTGCTTTCATTGCATGTTTCACATATGACAAACATATCCAGGTAATATTAGAAAAGAGCCCAAACCATGACGGACCAAATTGTTTTGTGACAAATTTGTGTTTTAATGTAGTCACACCTAAATATTTGTTGATAAGAATTTTATGCTAATAAACTGTCATAAATATTAATAAGACAAAACATATCTAAGAACCATAGACATAATTTTTACAAGAAAATCAGTTAATGACATTTAAATTGCAAAATAAATAATAAACATAAAAAGGGAGATATTTTGTTTGACTATATAATGAAGGTTTTATAAGTTGCACTCTAGGGAACAAGCATTTCATCAGTCACCAGGCAAGATGCAGATGTTTTAAGTTCTTTGATAAAACAAAAAAAAAAAAATGAATGTAATAAAATTCTCTACATAAACTTTGTAAGTTTTTATTTCTCAAAGTGGTGATGACACAGCAAGAATAGACTAAAATCATAGGACATAGGGTTCCCCCCAAGAGAGTCAATAGCTACTGTAACCAAGGCAAGCTTTCAAGTCAGAATATATCAACTGTATTTTAACCTGGTCTACTCGCCCAAGACACATGATGTATGAATGAATACCTCTCTTTTAATCTAGGTGCATGTGGAGGGAGTTAAGTGCTCAGCTGCCCAGTGAACCTACGACCACACCATGAGACTAATGAAGAAAAATTTTATAAGTACTTTAAGTTTCTAAATACTGGAGTCACGGTATTATATTTAATGTCATCCACTTTTTAATCTGTTTTGCATATAGCTAACAACTGAAATATGATTACTTGCTAAAATTTCAGATTATTGAAACTAATAATCTGTATAAGTGACATGTATAATAACAAATGCTAACACTTAAGTAACTTTTAGACACGGTAAAGAACTTACAAGCAACTGCCACACTTTGCTTTGTTTTCCAATTAACATTCATTTTTCTTTTTAATTTTAGTTCATGAATTCTTCATCATCCAAGTGTATTGTCTTCTTTTACAAAATCTTGACTTTTTTTTAAAGCCATTCACTTATGTTTTAACTGCATGCATACTTTATGAAGCTTCATGCTGCGAGCTACAAAATTTAGCTTTAAGTCATTGGCAAGCTTAGCTCAGTAACAAAAATGAAAAAAAAATAAAAAGTGGTCTCATCCCAGTTAGCATAGTTTGTAAATATAAATTTATTCAAGAAAGTAAACTATATAATTGAATGTAAGAATACTCTTCACTGTTTCTTGCATTATGATTCAAAGATTATGAAGTTCGTTCAGTTTAAGGTATATTTTGCAGAAGTGCATAAATCACTAAACAATAATAAATCTTAAGGTCAGGAAGGCAAGATTTGTTGACAAAACTCAATTTTTCTACTGCTTAGTTTTGTACTTTTAAAGTTACTATTATAAATCACTATCAAGTTTACTCAAAAAAAAATAATCATAAGAATAATCTACAATAGTATTAAAAAAAAAAAACGAAATTGAATTTTAAACTCAATATTTCCTTACATAATTAACAAAAATATTATTTTATATTTCATAAACTAACAACTGACAGAAATTAAAGAAATTTATTAACTCATTATAAAATGATACTTTTTTTTATGGAAGTTTTAATGCAATCTCTATACTAAATCATTAAAATTATTAATTGAAGAGAAAAGTTGATTTTTAAAATTGCCAGGTCTTTCAAAAGTATTCACAGGATAAGTTCTTGAGTATATTACAGGAAACATATACCCACATGCTCATAAGTGCTATCCTTCGTTAAAAGGTCCTACATGTTTCTTTTTTTTACCTAGAGAATCTCTGCAATGGAGAGCAAATTTTTGACTTTGATGCTTAAACCTTTAAATAATAATAGGGATATAAACATGCATGTGTCTTTATTGTTTTATTTCATGTATCAAATTAATGTCTATATATCTGTATGTATAATAAAGTTGTTGGCTTGCATAAAAATTAGATTGTGTATGTGTAGCTCAAATATAAAAGTGTGTACAATCAGAGATGTTCTGCAACTTATGGTAGCATTGCCTCATGGTCATTATGGTGAAAAAAGAAAGAAAGTATTAGTTTGAGAAAGATTCTGATTTCAGGACAAAAGCTGAGGCAATCAAGTTCAAAATAGTCATTTACTGTGATTCAGCCAGTCAAACCAAAATAGGCAGTAAAGTAAGAAAGGAAGCTATTTGAGATTATAATGGAGTCTGGCATCTTCAGTCTATAAGATGTGTCAAGGCACTAAGCAATAAACTACTAATACTGGTATAAACCCAGGAAGAAATTCTATTCTGTTAATATAGAATTTTGGTGAGCAATGTCTGCTGAGATTTGAGACGGGAGATAATTTCCTCATCTGTTCAGTAATGCAGTCTAGAATCATGCAATCGCATCATATATCTATGGAGATATGTACCACACAAATTTTACTCAGATTTCAGTAAGTCAAATTTTACATTTTCACACAACTAGAAGCAAACAAATAACTCAGAGAGCCAACTTTTCCCTGGCAAATCAAGACAGAAGAGGGAAAAGGGAAAATAAAGCAATAAAGCAACAAAACAAGAGAACAATAATAATGATGGTGATGATATTTTAAATTGGTAATAAAGGGTCTTTCTTCAGGTGAACGCTGACAGAAAATTTTTTAATAATTTTTGATGATCACCAATGTATTTTTTTCAACAAGTATTTAATAATTATGATGAATTTGAGGTGATGTTATAACATAAATATGCATTTTACTTTGATTTGTGATTCTTTAAATGGATAACAGTGTGATATTATTACATTTCAAAAATTACTGAGTGATTATACTTCTTCCAAGTTGTGCCAGACAATGGAACAATATACAGATAATCTTGCTTCTTGAAAGTGTAATTATAAATATTTTATCAAGACTGACAACAAAATTGGACAGTACAAAACTTTCTTTACATAAAAGTTGTCACTACTTCTTTTTATTATCCTTATCTACCTTCTCATCACTTCTTTATCACTCTTCTCACTCCTCCCTCTCTCCTCCATTTCCATCTCCCTTTCTCTTTTCTTGCATTATTTCCCCTCTCTCTTCATATTGAATTTTTCTTTCTTTTCCATAGCTAAAATAGAAAACATTAAATGTCCATTCTATTTTGGGTGCATGACAAGAGAAAGGATTAAGACTTTGCTGAAGAGAATGACTGCACAAGTGATTTCCGTTCTATGTTGGATTGAACCAGACATGCAAGTGGTAGCAATCAGCATTGTCTGAAGTCCTCTTTCTACTGGTCTGCTACACATTTCCATAAAATATAACAATCATAGTTACTAGCTTAATGCCATTATAACATGAAAACTATTTTCCCATTTAATTTTGATGTATCTGCTTATTTTTTACATTATGTTGAAAAGCTTAAAAAGTATCATCAAAAATTATAAAATAGGTGTTTTAGTAATTTAGCATCATCTAAGGAAAGACCAAAATAAATGATGATACTGATGATTTGAAATAAGCAAAATAATGAAAAACAACTTATAAAAGGAACCAAAGCTAGACTGAACAAACAGAGTAAGATTGTGTATAAAACATTCATCTGGCTTACTTCTTGTTCTTGTCAGTGGAAGAGGTCATGTGATTAGTGACATCCATATCTGACTGACCAATCACACCTCAGCATTAAGGCATTCTATGGCACGGTATGTGATACACGAATATGCACAATGATTGTTAAGAACCTGATCTGAAATTTGCAAATTGAACAAATTCAATGTCAGTATGTATCAATGCAAAAGAAAAAATACAACAAAGGACAATTTATTAACAAAAACTTTTTTTATTGTGGTGTACATTTTGTTTTTAATTTTATTTACACCCTATCAATCCCATATATAACAATCAATCAAAACATTGTCACAATACATAACAAAAATGATACATAGTGAGTATTCTTTATCTGAGAAAAAAAAAAAGACAATAAAATTGGTGTTACTTAGATGGAAAGAGAACTGAAAGAAAAAAAAACATGCTGTTTAGATGGAAGTTAATAAATGTTTTAAAGAAATTAACATCCAATGAATGGTGATCCAATATAAGTCATTGAATTACCAAGTGTATGAAAAATTAAACCATCTTCTGATATAGTACAATGTCAAAGTATCATGCTGGGTCCTTTATAACATTTATTGAAGCAATGTAAGTTACTTGTAACATTTAATAGGTTGAATAGGGGTTATGTAGTCTCAGTAGCATGAAATAATGACCTGACATATTGGAAGAAATGATTTCATGCTTTTCACAAGAGCATAAACACAAATTGAACACAAACTATCTCATCTAGAATTAATTGTAGGTCGACTGTGCCACCTACTAGGTGTATTGTTCTCTGTATTTATCATGTTCACTTAAATTGTAAATTTTCATCTCTTCAGTCACTTATTAAAGAATATCTTATGGACCCCCAGCTGCTACAAAACAGCAAAAGGGCATATAAATATTATTCTTTATAATAAAGGAAACTGCCTGGACCTGTCCAATAAAAATATCTTGTCTTGGCAATAAGCTAATAAGGCAAGCAGTAGAATCTTAATATGAAGCAGAGCAACAATAACAAATCTCTTACTTACAAAAAAAATTGTGTTGATTTCTTTTTTTGTTCTTTTTAAAGTTGAAAGAATAATTTAAAAAGAGCAAATTACAAATAAACATCCTAATGTTCTCTGCTTAATCACTTCAAAGAAGAAAGTATTTTTATTCAATTTGAACCTTTTCCTACTAGAATCTTGTAAAGATAGAATATTTAAATAAAAAATTATACGTTTTTAATTTATTTGATTCTTTATTTTCTTTAAAAAATTCATCTTTACTAGTTTTTATTAGAAAAAGCTCAAACTGAAAATTCATAAAAATACAACAAAAAAATCAAGTCACAACAAAGGTGAATAAAAAAGAAAAAAAGATAGTAAAGGAAACTAGTGGAAAACTTTTCTCTAGTTATTTTGAAATTAATGGGAACTTAATCATTGTTATTTTGTGCAAAAATAGTACAATGTCACATTATTAGGTATGGCATTTTGTCAAAGTTAAAATATAAAAATTAGTATAGTTACCAGATGTAGATACATTATACTTTGATATCATTTCAGTTACTTAGAATGTGAACTTAATGTTTCTACCTTAAACTACTTTTAATATTCCTTCTTAAGATTGATATCTGTAAGATTGAAGCGATTGAACTGCTACAAAAATTTGTAAATGAGTTTTTACCTAATTCAAAACAAAAACTATACATATATATATATATATATATATATATATATATATATATACACATACACGCACAGCAGTTAAATATGCAACATTTGAATTGTGGTGTTATACATGGTCATTATAAAAAACAGAAAATCTATCAAAATTCATTTTAAGGTCAGGTTAATTAGATTTAGAATAGAATGTGTATGTCAAGTTATTTTGATTTAAATTATTGAATATATATAAAATATATAACACACACACATGCACATTTGTGTCTGTGTGTATAGAAAAAGGGGAAAATGCAAGTGATCGCAAAAATCTGATTAAACAGACAAGTGAACTTTTAAAAATATTTTAAAATCTTTTGCATCCTTATTCATACAAATTCAATCAATGAAACTAGCTTTTATATACACAAAACTTTATATACTCTCTAAATATATATATATATATATATATATATATATATATATATATATATATATATATATAAAACATTCAGTCTATATAGCTGATATAAGGAAACATTTTAAAATGACAGCTAACCAGTGTTCTTAATGAATCATTTTATAAAACATTTCTTGCAGAATTACAAAGGAAAATGCAAAAATATCAAATATGAAAAAATATTTAAAAATAAATTTTTACTTACTATAAAGATTATGTGTTCTAGCATATTTGACTTGTGAGAATGTATGTTACTGACCATAAATAATATTGACATGTGTAAAAAAAAAAAAAAAAAAAAAAAAAAAATCATTCACAATGTTCTCCAGATTGAAGAGATATTTTTTAAAATTTGACATTGTTACAACTGATTATATGACAATTAAAACCATTTCTTATAAATTTCTTGAACAATGAATGTCAGGGATATATATATTCAAGCAGAGACTTATCAATTATAAGATATGAAATTGAATTTCTAATGAGTTGATGAGATTCATTAGTAAAGAAAAATCCTATTTTAAAGTGAAAATTCATCCTACTAGTATTCAACCTTGAATCTGAATTATATGTAAGAATCAAACAAACAACTAATCTCTATTAACCAGAAAAATACTTTTATAGTCAATGTATATTTTTTATTAAAATAAGATTATCTACATTGTGGTTAGATTAATATTATTGTTTGAACTGACAGAAAACTGCCAATATGATTGGATGGTAAATTTACAAGTATATATTATTTTATTTTCTGTTAAATGTTTTCTTCTCTTTGTTGATTGGAAGTCAAGTGTTGATTTGAAACTAACATCTGCAGCTAACCAGAAGTAATAGACAATCTGTAGACATGAGAAAAGCTGGAAACAAAAGTTATGAAATTCCTTGACCACTCAGAAATGACAAAACTTAAGTAGTTTAGAAACAGTAAGAGGAAATAACATAAGGTTCATGGCTTTAGTGAAAACACTTGTAGATACAGCTCAGTAGTCTTTGGGATTAAACATTCTCATTTTGGTATTAGATAAGTTATTTCTCTAACACACAAACACACTAAAGTGGCTTTAAAAGCAAGAACACCTGGCAGTTGTTAGATAGGCATAAATTTTAAGTTATTTTGATATAATATTTCACTTAAAAAGTATTGGACTCGAAGAAGCCACATCTCAAAATAGTAACTTGTTTTAAAGTTCAAATTTATACTATCTTTTAAAACTTAAATTGATTGATTTGTTTTTTATGGCTTATCAACCTTTCACAGATTATTTAAAGCCAGAAAATATTTTAGATTGTAAGAAATTTTTGGAGATAAATATTTACTGATATAAGTCCTACTAATTAGGACTGGAGGCAGAAGTGGATTCATACCATTCCCAAGGGTATTTGCATATATTAAAACTCAAAGACAGGATTGTTTTTATAAAGCAATGTATGCCAATTTATGTCATTGCATCAAAATTATTAAGGACTACACTTTGATGCAGGTAATGAGTAGAAAAAAAAAAAAAAAAAAAAAAAACTTATCGTTGAACTTTTGCTCAAGCAGGAATGACTGTGGAGAGCATACAAAACTCAAGTATACATAGACTTTTTCTCATATTGTATCAAGTGTTTGAATTGAGACAATGAAAATATAACTGATGAAAAAATAGGTTATATGAGATACGTCTTATAATGGAATTTTTAAACAAGTTGTTGAGTGGAAAAGATATGAGAATAAGTTTCACAAAAAGATAAAAGATAATTCCTGTAATATTCAGACATTTGCATTCAAAAATTGATATGACATCTCAATTCCACAATGAAATAAATAAATTGCAAGTCCAAACTCAAAGATCCAGAGACAGAAATGTCAAAATCACGCACTACAGGTCCAATGTTACAAATCTGAATACACGTAAACGGTCAGAAATCCAACACACAAGCTGACAGACAAGATAAAAAATAAACGACTTCCCAATTCGAGAACACCATCCGCTTTTATCAACAGAACAATTTTTTTCATTAGTCGACAGGTGAAAGAAGACACACAATTTTAACATATTTGTGATGTATTTATGGCAACACATGTGAATGACTTGTTTCTATTTTGGTTATTTTGTCTTTGGCATATTGTACAGAACACATGTACTCTTTTTCTCGGTAAGTGATTTTCTCTTTTGCCGCACTCCCTTCTGATCTAATGATCACTCTGATAACAATCAGGGGCAAGTCTCTTAAACCTTGTACTTCTTCCCAAAGGAACTACCACCATCTCCTTACCTGATGAATCACCGCCCAAAGGGACATCAGACGTATTTTCCACTAGGCTGAGAGTAGTCTTCTGAGGACATATTTGAGGCATCTCTTGTTGTTAGAGGACTCGCTGTTGACATCATTTATTGATGCACATGGAGGTCTTGGAGTACTCTGTTAATGATGTCCATAATCATCTTGTTGGTGTTGTTGTTGTTGTGGGGGGGGGCTCTGTTACTTCATTGTATCAGCCGGACATAACCTCAGTTGCTCTGTGTTTGATAAAGGTGGTTGCAAGATGGCGTCAATCACACACAGGAAAGTGTCCTACTAATTTTCCGCATTGTGAAAATATTTTTTGCAGAGTCAAGACTTTGGCTACTTACAGTACTTCATTCCCCTCCCTGCTTCCAGTACAAGGTATTCTGCTAACCCCACCCACCCCAACTTGCAAGTTGAGCCCTCTGGTACCGTCCTCCAATCATTCTGGGTCTTTGCACATCAATCCAAAATCAGCGAGATGTTGTCTTATAAGTGTTGCAGATGTCATGTCTTCATTGACAGATATGTCATCATTATGGGCTGAAGTGGCCTGAAGAATAGGCTCATCTTTTGCCAGCATAGTATGTCTTTCATGATAGCCAGTGCACATTGAGCCCAAATACTATTCTTGTTAAGCAATACCTCTGCCCCTTATAAATAATGGTTTGAAGGCCACAGCAATCAATGCACACAGATCTGTAGAAAGAGCAAACATGGAAACATTGGGTCCTTTTCTCTACCATTCTCTTAATTTTTTGGCACAAACACCAGCATACACATTTAGCACATGGTAATCTAACACTGGGCGGACA
The DNA here is from genome assembly GCA_903632075.3 of Acanthosepion pharaonis. Lineage (NCBI taxonomy): Eukaryota > Metazoa > Mollusca > Cephalopoda > Sepiida > Sepiidae > Acanthosepion > Acanthosepion pharaonis. The sequence goes on along the minus strand of CAHIKZ030000999.1, from coordinate 219,332 downwards.
TTTCATTTATTATTTTGAACCAATGGCATTAATGAGATTATGTCCCTTTTGTTCTTTTTCAGGGTAAGATATCAGCCACTCGTCGTCTATCCATGCCTGTAGTTCACACTGATATTCACTCCTTGCCTGCTTAGACACAGGGTATTCAGATACCCGGTTTTTCAGATGTTATGGTGACCTCTGACCTCTTCCATGATGCTGTCCAGGCCCGGGTATATTGGTCGAACTCTGCAGTAAAGTTGGGCTGATTTACAGTCATGGCTCCACAAATATGGGGGTCAAACCTGACTTCACCCATTTTTGTGATGTGAACACCATCCAACCTCTTAATGACATCTATCCTGAGGAGCAGGTTGAATCCTAACAATTTGCTCTCCACAACCAGAACATCTATATTGATAGGATCACAATTGTCTATGTGGACTTCCATGCTTGTGACTTCTCGACTTCTGGGGATATTTTCATCAGCTATCAGCATGTTCACCTCTTGCCTTTTCCATGGAAGACAATTTGATATGTTCGTAAGCAAATGTGAATAACCTCTATCCACAAAGGCGGTACGTTTCACCCCATCAATGTGTACATCAATTATGGGGAGCACCTCTTTCATGACTTGTGGGAAAGAGAGACTGACACTGACATGGTCATGTAGGAGAAGCATCACAACTGGTATTGCTGCATTTACATCTTGGAGAGGGATGAGGATGGTACTGATGCATTGCCCCCTTGACCTATTTCCTGGACAATCTTGTGACAGGTGCTCTGACTCTTGGCACCTATGGCAGCAGCAGCAATGTGACAAAGTTGCTTGCTCCTTCTAGAGACAGTCCCTCACCAGGTGGTTTGGGCCATTACATCTGTAGCACTTAATTCTTGCAGAAGGACCCACAGTTGGGAGAACATGTTTGCTTTGGGTGGGCCTTGCAGTTCAGCTTCCAACTCTTCCTTCATAAGCACCTGGGCCTGGCCAGTAATTCCTCAAGCGACAGAGAATCCATCTTGGAAGCCGACTGAATATATCATTGTACAGAGACAGGGAGTCTATGGACAAACACACACTATCATGTAGTTGGGCATTCCTCTGAACAGTACCACCAACTTTGTCAAATTGACCAACATCTACATTTTCACCTGGATGCAGTTTCAGAGTTTCAAACTGCTCATATGCAGAGAAACTGTCTGCAGCAAGGGTGGTGTATAGTTCGTCCTTAATTTGTGCTGCATCCACTCTCTTCCTTGGTCAATTGCTGATACACAACAAATGCCTCTCCACTCAGTGGAGGGAAATGATGGTTTTGAACCGCTTTACACCACAGAGGTCACATACCCGTTCGACTTTCTCAACCCATTCTATTATTGATCCATTTCTGTCAAATTGAGGAATTCATTTTAGATCAAATTTGTCATCCACCATATCACTGAAATAGCTTATTCAAAAATTGATATGACAACTCAATTCCACAACAAAATAAACAAATTACAAGTCCAAACTTGAAAATCCAGGGTCAGGAAGAAATGTCGAAATCACAAATCACAGGTCCAATGTTACAAATTTGAATACATGTAAACAGTCAGAAATCCAACACACAACCTGATGGACGAGGTAGAAAAATAAATGACTTCCCAATTCAAGAACACCAACTGCTTCTATCAAGGGAACAATTTTTTTCATTGGTCGACAGGTGAGAGAGGACACACAATATTAGCATATCCAAAAATGCATTTATGGCAACATCTGCAACTGACTTGTTCTGATTTTGGTTATTTTGTCTTCAGCATATTGTGCAAAACACATGTGCCCTTTTTCTCGGTCAGTGACTCTTTACACAATTTTTAAAATATGCAAGGACTAAATAGTATCGTTATTTGCTCAAATATATGTTAGCATTGAAAAGCCACAGTATAGTACTTGTTAAATCTTAAATAACTATATGTCCATCAGCCTTTATATTGATTTTGTAAGTAGTTAACTGAACATGCATGTAAAACATTCATAAAAATATAACCTCAAAATACTTGCTTAGTTGACAGTTTTATTAAGAATATATTTTTTTACAGTTTCAAGGTTATTGAATCCTTTTTTCACATGGTGACATTAGATCATGAGGAATTCAATTATACAGCAAAATCTTTAATATTGCACTGGATAAATGAGTGAATATCTTCTTATGACACATTAACTATGTTAATAATCATGTTAGGCCATATTTTTTTGTACTAAATTGCCCTAAATTCTGATTTATCAGTAGTCTTTGGTATATTTAAAGTTGATGAAAGTACTAAATGTCTTTGGATATTTTATGAACCTAATTGCTTGGACAAAACTTTTCTAAAACTCATGAAGTTCATAAGGGAAGTTTACTAGTACATGTGGCAGAAAAATCAGAAATTTTTAAAGCAGTCTACTTGACTAATTATGCTTTACCATTGGCCAGTGAAATTGAATTGCATGTTCTTTAAAGCAGTCTATTCAACTCGGCACTGGTTGTACAGTTTATCATTTATGATTGGCTAAGTGTGAAATAGTTTTTCATGTATACCAATTTCACCCAGGAGAGACTTTTTATTTTTTTATCACAAAAACAGCATGCGACATGAAAGTGTTTTGACAGTCTAGGTAAGTCACCATTTTCTTCTGTACAAAAACTAAAGTAAAAAAGCCTGACAAGAGCAACAATCCTAAACCTAACCCAATCTATAAAGGCTGCCTTTTACAGAAAATGTTTTTGTAAATGGTTCCATTGAATTATACTAAAATTTTGTTAATCCTCTATGTAGTGAATATCAAATAAAAATATCTATAGGAGAGACGAATATTTTATAAAAATTTAACATGTTTCTATTTCCGAAGAAGAGTGAAATTTTGAAATGTTGTAATAATCTCCTTGATTATTCATAGGCGAGATAAAAACAAATTCTGACCTCAAATTAACAGTCAGTATTGATTCTATTTTACCATGAGAACCAAGTGTTAAAAACATTTACTTACTTATGATTATCCATGTAGTAGCTCAGTAGTCAGTGCACTGGACTGGATGCCATAAAGTCTATGGTTCTGGTGCTGGATAGATGAAGTTCATAACCATAACTCACCTAGGAGAATGAAAACTCTGACTTCAAACCAGAGCAAAGTAATTCTTTATTGTAAAAAAAAAAAAAAAAAAAAATAATAATAAAAAAAAAAAAAATCTGATAACCCAGTGGTATAAATATCAGCAACAGACAATTATCTTGAGCAACTTGACATTGAGTTGCAGGTTATAAGGCTGAGAGTTTAAGTCTTGTTGCAACATCATAAGATTCATTACTATAATCACTTTAAGAGAATCTCTAACTTGAAAGCAAAGCAAAAGTTAGTTGTTAACAATTTTGTCAAATTCATCAATAATTAGATAGTCTTAAATAATATAGCTTTCAATATTTGCTAAAAATGGTCAAAGTTTAATAAATTAAATATTAAGACAGAGTTGAAATCTTTCAGGATATAATCCCCAGAATTGCATTTATTTTTGTCTTTTTATCAGTGAGTAACTAGCTGTTGAGATTGATGAATTTGTTTTTTTTTATATCTTAACTCTTTGTGGATTATAAAGTCAAAACACATTTTGAATTGTAAGAATAATTCTTTTCTTGTGAGTGACTATTGCATTAACAATTTTTTGAGAACAACAATGATTTTTTCAGATACCAATCCTACTATATGACCTATAGCAGGAGATAGCTTTTGAGAGACTAGGAGATAGATATATGTTCCAAGAATTAAGCAATCTAAGCGATATGGCTACATTAAAAGTGGTGTAGTGCAGAAGGATGATCTCTTTGATGAGTAGAAAGAGTGTCTACTATCAAACAGGAGAGTAATGAAATTTCTTTGTGTGTACTTGCATGCAAGTATGTGTACAGACATAATCATTAAATGTATTGATTCTGATTAGGTCATGAATAATCTTTAATGGCCAGAGATTTGGCAATAAAATGTCATTTGAATTTATAAGAAAATTCCTCATCAGTTCATTTACCACAACTACATGGTTAAAAGCTAAACAATTTCAGTAGATACTTAGGTGACTAATTAAAGTATACTATGACCCAGAGATTAAAAACTGGTATTGACACAGAGGAATGACCAAAGGCAGATAAAGTGGTATAATGGGCCCACCCAGACAGAAAAAGAGAGAAAAAAATAAACATTCATTTGTACAATCTTGCAATGTAGAAATAAATTTACTGTTATAAATAAACATTATTAAAAATAATGGGTATTAATTACACTTTAATCTTTAAAATTTACAGTTCCAATTGCTTCTCGTACAAAAAGAACATATCAGTTGGGACATTTTAATATTTTAAATTGAATATACTATAATATTTAGCAAACTTAAAAACATTACAAAACTCAAATACCTCATTACACTTATGAAAACCAGAAGAATAATTTAATTCTGAGATAATAGCAAACAAAAATCTCTTTTGCAGATGTCTCAATGATACATTCAAGTACTAAGTATTTATGATAATAAATATTAAGTCATTAGATTCAATCTTAAGTTAATGGTTAATAGAGCTTGTTAAAACTTGCTATAGAGAAGTAAAATCTGGTTTTAAAACATCAATTTAATATGTGTAAAGACTACAATGGCCATGTGTATCTATTAAATCATTTCGAAATGTTTTTATTCAAAGTGGTCAATCAAAATATTTTCAATACACAAATATTTACATATATTTTTAAGGGGAAAGATAATAATATATAAAATTCATGTAATAATATAGTCATGAATACAAAATACAACGAAATGTGTGAGAACAGCTTCATTGATTTTTTTGAATGAATTAATATAGTATCATGTCAATGATACTTAATGGCCATACATTGTCAAAAGAGTTATGATTTGTAATCATGTTTTGGATATCAGACAATTTAGACATAACATGAAAAACACTGAGAAAACATGTTTGTAGGTAATTAATATTTGATTCACAAATAAGAGTTGCTGGATCTTATTAATATTTTAATATTTATTTGCATCAACTTTAGAATAAGCAGGTTTTTCTTATGTTTTTTTTTATTTTTTTTTTTTAAGTTACCTTCTTTTTTTTTATATACAAGTTTTACTTATTTTCATTTCTAAAATATTCTAATATTCATATTTCTGTAGCACAATGATATATCAAAGTGAGGATTAGATTATCGGTTCTGGAATTTGGTGCCATATCATGAGTTCAATCCCTGGGCTGTGGAAATAGGGCAGTATAAAAACAAAACATCAGAATGAGAACAATTTATCCCAGTAGATTTAAATAAAGTGTTCAGTCTGAAATTCCTTGAAGATTATTCAGATTGACATACAGCTGGAGGGTACAATGACTAAAATGTGATAATCATAATAAAAATGAGGACATTAGTCCGAATGTAATTTTTTTTTGGAAGTGCTACCAGACAACGAAATATATTAAAAAAGAAGGGATTATAAAACAAATTCAGTTGCTCTTTATCTTTTCATTTCTATATCTAAACTAAGAGATGATACATATTAGGAGTCATGTATTATACAGATCGTCCCCCGCAAAATGTACTTTTTGACTTTCAACAACTTTTTGAAATTTTTTCCCACCTTTTAGATCTATACATTTAATTTAATTTTCTTTGCAAGTCAATAAACATTAATATTTCTTAATTTTAACCATTAATCTTGTTTCAAGTCAATATACATTGAAATATAATAACATTTGTGAAATCTAATTAAGAAAAGTCCCACATTAGGGAAGTAAAATTGGTCAACTGACAAGTAAAAGCTTATTGGTTAGAACAAGCGACATAAGAATCAATTAAAAAAAAAAAAAAAAAAGCTTAAAGAAATATATAAATTTTTATTTGTGGAGTAAAATATCTACAAGCATGCAAATTAAACACCTCTTAAATGAAACATCATCACTAGTACCATAAAATTAGAGCTAAATAAACAATTTTAAAATTGTATATGAAAAAAACCCCCCCAAAAAACATTTTAGTTGGATTCAGTATACACAGTTCAGAATAAGTTGGCCTATATTAACTTTCACATTTTTAGCATGTACTATTTTGTAATTTTAACTAAATTATCATGAGTAATGTTTTACATCATGATTAACTAGATTTAAACAATCTTTTAATGTAAATTTTAATGTCAGATTCAGGAACCACCTTTCAGGGATATAATAAATATTTTGAATTGTAAGATAAGGAATGTTCAAGTTCTTCAAGTATTTGATATTCCAGTTTTCAAGAGGTGTGACACTCATGGCACAGTAACACATAAATATATGCATTGAGAGTCTCATGATGACAGAAGATTATCCATTATGACTTAACAAAGAATACATTCATTCTATTACTCAATAATATGAAAATACCAAGGCCATTTTATTTTATACAGTGGATCAGACAAATTATCAAAATGCTTTGTCACCTCATCTATATTTCATAGTGCCATTGTAAAATACATCACCAAGATCCTAACTAATGTGGCAAGAAGTTCACAAATGCAGTTTACAAAATTTATCTGTGAATAAAAACGAGAACAAAAATTCCTTATCCAAACTGCATCCACATTATGACAAATTATATTTAATCTATACTAACAGTTTTTGCAATCACATAAGGCATCTTAATTTTCAAAAGTAGCAATCAAAAAAAAGCCTTATCGATTTCTTGAAATAGGATCGAGTGAAGAGATGAATGCTGAAACACAAGTCATTTGGGAATTAGGTTACTATTCTGAAGATTATGGAAAGTTTTGTTTTCTGATAATCAATAGTAAGAATAACAAATCAGGATAGTGTGAAAAGTTTTCTGCTTATAAAATCTAAGACATGAATGTTATCTTTTATTTGCTTCAACAAGTATATTTGACTACTACTGGAATCCCCAAAATTACAAAATAAATTTTCAATTAATTATACAGATAAATAGTGATATTCTATTAAATTTATTTACTTCAACTGAACAAATTAAAATCTCAAAATAGTAACTTGTTTTAAGGTTCAAAATTATACTATCTTTTAAAACTTAATTGTTTTTTTACAGCTTATCAATCTTTTGTACATGATTTGAAGCCAGAAAATATTTTTACATTGTAAGACATTTTGAGATAATGATTTACTGATACAAGTCCTACTCATAACTGGGGGAGGGAGGTGGATTCATACCAAACCCAAGCACATTTGCATGTATTAAAACTTAAAAACAAGATTGTTTTTATAACGCAACATAAAGTAGGTACTTCACTTGTCATTGCATTAAAATTATTAAGTACTACACTTTGATGCAGGTAATGAGTATCAAAAAAAATCTCTACTGCATTGTTGAACTAGCTAACATGTTCTTGTTTTAACATTAGTCTATTTTCAGCAAGCAAAACAATTTAGTTAAAATGTTTTATAATCATGATACATACTAATCCTACCACCTATTATTGCTGAAACAGTTGAAAATTGACCGACTAGGTGCTTCATAAACATTGGTTTATGTCAATCCTTAGTGTATAGATTTTCCAAAGATGTAAGAAAGGAACACTTAAACCCTCTAATAAGAAATTTATACATTTCAAAACAGATAAAAATTAAAATAAATGAAAATGAAAAATGTATTACATTTTTGATATATTGGTTTAATTCTCAAAGCATTATTATTTAAAACAGAGTTTAATCTGCCTACCAAAACTATATAAAAGGTTATTTATGTGACAGGATATTTACACAACTAGTCAACTGTTGGAAAGAATATTTTACTCTTGTTTGAAAATAGAATTGTTTTTTTGTAAAGCAAGTTTATAATTAACATGTATAATTCTTGCAAGTGTTTTTCAAAAGGTAAATATATAAAATGTGGCATATTGAAAATAGATATTAAATGATGAACAAGGGTGGATAAATAAGTTCATAGCTTGTAAGTTATTAACTTAATTTTAATTTGAAACTTTTACTGTGTAAAGTTTTGCCCTCTGTGATTAATAGAGAAGCATTGACATTAAGAGATTATATGTTTAAAAATATCTAAAATAAATGCTTTTCTCATCATTAGGCTAAATACTTAACACATATATGTATGTGCGGGTTTCAACATTATGATGGAAACAACTTAATCTGTGGGGTTTGTCAGATGACCTGCAGAAACCATTCCTCTCTCACCTGTCAGACGAAAATCCATGAGCAACCTGAACAGAATTGAAAAACACGTCAAGCTCTGCATAGAACAACTTAGCTGCATCTGCAATAAGAATTGAAAGTCATTTGCTGGCTTCAAGAGCCATTGTCATTCTTACAAGAACTAAAATCATGGATCAAAACTTGAGGGGGGGGTCATACTTGTTTAGCAAGTCAGCAGCCATTATCTGTGTGTGTATCATTAAGTCTGTAGCCTGACAATACATTTAGATAGTTAATATTCACCACTGAATCAAGTGCATTGAAAGGAAAATTATATTGAAAAATAAATACTTGTGTAAAATAAATGCATTTTTTTTCATCAGTAGGCTATAAATTTATTGATTTATTTACATAAATAATCCATGCATTTTTCTACTTTACTGAAATTCCAGAATCTAAAAGATTAAAAAAATAAAAAAAGAGACAGAGAAATTATCAAAACATGAGCAAAAAAAAATATTCAGTTACCAAGATTTGATTTCATATATACTTTGTTAAAAATCTAATGATTTTTTAATGGGAGAAAACAAAGAAAAACAAAAGATACACAGCTCTTTTCAAAGGAAATGAAAGCGATGAGTACTGGTATGATATTGCCAGAAGCAAAATCCATTGCTGAAGATTATTGTAAACAGATTAAAAATGTTAAAGACAAACCGAAGATTAGGTTAAGGACAACCAGATAACATGCAATATATAAATTTCAAGAATAATCAATTCATGTAGATATATTTATCCACAAAAGACTTCATACAAACACAATCAATAAGTATAATATCAGGTCATCAAACCCTGAAATCAATATCTATATAAATTAACATTGAAACATAGATAAATATTATATAGTTACAAGTTAATCAAAAATGTATCCATTTCTCAGGAAAAATACTTTTACAATAAATGAGAAGCTGTAGTAAAAGTTACCAAAACAAACAGTTACTTTTTAAAGAGTGACCTTTAAGTATAAGAAATGTTGAATTTCAAATAAAATAAGGGGTAATTTGTCAAATATACAAATCAAATTATTAATTGCTGCAAGGAAGCATATACAGATACCTAGAGTTAATCCTTAATAGATAAAATAATTATTTGGTATCTGTAACAAAATTCAATTTAGTTTTTTTTTCTTATGTTGACATCAGAATATATTTTTCTTTAGTAAATTTGTGTGTGAATGTGTATTAAATTGTAAAAACACCCACTACCTGTGTTACAGAAGAACAAGAGAGTATCCATGAAAAAATGATAGAAAATTATGATAAAATTACAATATGGATAATAGCATAAAAAGCTCAAAGAATATTAACTCCCTTTTTTTTTATTTTTTGGTAGGAAGTGAACAGAATTAGAATAAGTAATGCAATAAAATTTGAAGTTCAGAAATAGAAAGATCTGTATAAGAGAAAGATTAGTATTAATGATAAAATGATTAGGTTTTTCCAAGGCAATTGGTTCCATTAAAAGTTTAGCAAGATGACAATAAGGCATAGTAAAATTAAGCTTTAGATCTAACAAAGAAGATACAAAAAAGAAATGAGAATTAAAAATAGAGACCACTCAAATAGTAGTTGTAGGCAAAAAACTTTCTGTATCAGCATAGAGCAAAGCTGATTTTATTTGTAAAAAAACAAGTACCAGATGGGCAATGTCATGATAGGTATGCATCTAAGTAGATAATTCCTGAGAGGTTGTAGTAGTTGAGGCAATAGAGACTGATTTAATGGAGTTTGGAAATGAAAGAAATTTTCCCAAGAAAGATGTCTGCTTCAGAAACTTTACAAAAAAGCAAAAATTGTCTAGTAAGCTACAGTGAGTAAATGTACTTCATTTTAGAAAAAAAAATGTCCTTGCTGTTTTTTTTTTTTTTTTTTGACACTCAAACTGTTCATGCAATACTTCACCCTTGCATTTAATAATGAGAATACAATGCCAACCATTTCATTATCAATACTATCAGTCGATCACTGTTCCTGGATCAGGGGAAATAATTGTGAAAACCTAAGATAAAATTATTCATAAACAAATATCCAAATTTCTAACCAAAGCAAGCAATAAGAAAGAACTAAGTAAGTATGTGTGAGTAGTGTAACAGTTATTGGCCCAGTCTTTTGCATTCACTTTTGAACAAATGTACTTAAGGCATGAAGCCATCTCTGTCCCCAGCTATGGGTTAAATTAGCAGGGTAGACAGGGCTCTTTAATTTTGGGTGACAATCTGTCTTACTCTTAGAGAAGGCAACACGGAACCACTCAAGCATTTTTCTCAGGAAGGCTTAGCAATTCACAGATGATAAAGAAAAGGAATCTGTGGAGAGCCATGACTGTCTGTCCTGAAGGGATATGGCACTTAAAAAAAAAAAAAAAAAATCAAATAATATATATAGAAATATTGTACTACAATAATTCTAATGAAATGTTCAATCCAAGATGCTCAATAACTTCATAAAAAAAAATTATTTACTTATGTCTCAAATTAAAAACCTGTTAAATGATTATAACAACAACAATAATAAAAAAAATGAGGATAAAAATAAAAGTAATGAATAAATGCAAATACACAAACACATTGATTTAAATATAAGGCCACTTATTATATTGGCCTATATCATAGGCAGCAGAGAGTGAACCTTACATCAATAACCTATAATTTTTACTTTACCTTGTTATAGTGAGGGCCAGTCTGGCAAAATAGCATCTGACATGAAGCAGAGACATCACTGAATTCCTACATACATAAAAAATTTGCACCTATTGACATTCAATGTTTGCTAAATGTTTGTGGAGACAAAACAGTGGGGTACAAGAACAGTCAGGTGGTAGTTAATGTGTTTCAACAATGTCTTTAAAAGACATTTATGATTGCAGCATGCAGAATGTTGTTTGTCAAAAATGCATAGCCAATGGTAATGACAATAGGGTTGGAATTGTAATATGCAAATCATCAGATATTGTAATAGACAATAATTACACCAGTGAGAAAAACTGATGACTGCAGATATAGTTGCAGTGTGACTGTAAAATCTGAGTGATATCAGACTATGTTCCAATTGAGAAAAATGTTGTCTCCAAAAAACATAACTTCTACAGTGGATTAACTAAACTTTGTGCAGCAGTAAACAATAAGAAAAAAAAATGTGCTAGTTCTAGTGTTTCTGAACACCACTCTTCCTTCAATGGAAAAAAGTCATTCTTTGAAACTGAAACTTCAAATCCTAAATACATGGTTTGAACATCCAATCATTTGATATAACCCAGGTAAAATAACCAAAAAGATCAGTGAGTTCAGCATGTTCAAATATATAATTCTTATTTTGAATCATATCACAGACCTTTGGTAATGAAATGGTTAACACCAGCCAACAAAATAAGTTGTTTCTGCTTATGTGAACCAAAAAAGATCTCTAAGTATAATAACCAAGCTCTTAAAACTGAAAATGTAAAAAGGTAGCATTTTATGATAAAATGACATCAGTAAATTTTGACCCAAACAGCATTGAAGAATCACATAATCATATCTTCTTTAGCTGAAGCATTTGAGACTATTCCTAAACTAATAGGACAGAAAAAAATATTTATGCGGGAAGACATCTCTGAATTGAAAAAAACTGAAAGCAGAAAAAGACAAAGGGAAAAGAAGAAAAAATGGAAGGGAGAATAAATAAAAATGTTCCAAGAGATCAACATCTTCTGGAAATTAGAAACTAAATCAATGAAGCTAAACTGTATACATTATGTAACCATGATAATATCATACAATCAATGCCAAAACTGAAATGTCCTGGACTCAAAAACACTGAGTCACATTTTAAACCTGACCACACCAATATGAAGATGCCAGAGGAAATATAATATACAAGAGTATATATCTGAACATTACAAAAGTCTGTAAACTTAAATAGCAAGGAACTTAGTGATGAAGAAGTCAAGAAAGCTATAAAAAAGCTAAAAAATAATAATGTTTCTCTTGACATTGAGGCTGAATTTTTTAAAATAGCATACTCTCTATAAGTTTTATGAAAGAAGTCTGGAATCAAAAGCACATCTCAAAGTAGTGTTATATATCATGCATTAATGGACTGTGAAAAAAAAAAAAAAATTAATTTCCAGAAATCTTATGGATGTAGCTCAATTGGATCCATTATAGTGAAAATAATAATGAATATTTTACTAACTAAACTCTCACCATTCTATAAATGCTAATTTCTAATGATTCAATTTGGCTTTTATTCTAATGGCTAATCTAAACATTGTCATGTGTTTTGTATCTGTAAACTAGCTTTATCAACTGATGTTATTGTATCAACTGTATCTGTTGTAGCTTCTACAGAAATAAATAGAATTCATTACTTTCAAACCCTCACCAACGTGTGAATAAAGACAAAAGGAAAACATATCTTAGCTGACACGTTTTGTACTCTGATGGACTTTATCAAGGCAAACGCAAGGATTTTATTTTACAACAAGTAAAAATGTCATTAGTTTTTGAAAATTTTTAAATTTAAGAATGCTCATAAATATACATCAGACTAATTGAAATGTCTAAATAAATTATGGAGAATGCTAAGTATATATTTAATATATAATACAAATTAATTCCAAACTAAAATAAGATAATTATAAAGCTTCAACATTTACTCACTTTTGTTATTAGTCATTAAATTATGTCACTTAGCATCCTTCATAATTTGCCTAGATAAAGTCCATCAGAAGATGAAATATGTTGGCTAAGATTTCCTTTTGTCTTTATTCATACTGTCCTTTTACAGACAGATATATATTATCATTTCACTCCAAGTAGGATGCTAATGCCACTAGTATGCAGGGGGGGGGGTTACAGGGACTGAAAGTGAAAGAGAAGATTGAGAATAGAGAGGATTGAGGAAAGGACAAAAGATGAATAGTATTCAAAACAGAAGACAGTGATTGATGTTGCATTTAAATTTTTGAAGATTGTAGCTAACAGGGAAGCAAGGAAACAGGAGGGAGCTCCACAGGTAGGAAATGTGAGAAAAAAAACTGTTAGAATTGAAATAGCAATTGCAGTTAGCTATTTCAACAGTAAAACAGTGGGACCTAGTTGCCAATCTAATAGCACGCTTAAATTCATTTAGTCAGGACACCAGTGGGAAAAAGCTTGTCAGAGCAGTTGCCATGAAAATATTTGTAGAAAAGACAGAGGGGAGCCAGATCATGTCAGTGAGAAAATGACTGAAGACAATGGGCCTGGTTAGGATCAATTATATTATAGATCCTTTTTTATTTTGTCAAGAATCTTGAAATGTACAGCAAGAGCACCAGACCAAATATGGCCACAGTATTCAATGCACAGATGAATGGTAGATTTGTAGATGTACAAGATGATTTCTGATGAGAAAAATTTTCTGGCATGACACAATGCCCCAATTTTTCTTGAAATAGATGAAGCTATTGATTCAATATAGTCACTCCACTTCATGTCAGCGGATAACGTGAAGCCAAAAAGGCATAGCGTTACTGAAGTCTACCATCAGCCATGCTGATGGCAGGCAGAAAAGGTTCTCTGTTGTGAGCAGTTTTGTTTTGGAAGTGTTAAAATTTACAAGCCATTTCTTGCCCCAGTTAACCACTGATAAGAGGTCCTTTTCAAGATCAGCTGCCAGGTTTACTTTGTCAGATATGTTGGATTTGCTACTGAGTAAATAGTAGCATCATCTGCATAAATACCTAATTGGGAACTGATGATATCAGGGATATCATTGATGATAATCAGAAACAGCATAGAGCCCAGGATAGAGACTGGGCAGATCCCTGTGTCTGTACAAAAGGATCTAGAAGCAAGTCTGTTCAACACGTCCTTCATTTCACAATTTGATAGGAACGATTAGATTAAACCAAATATTGATCTTGTGTAGATCTGGAGCTTGTGTAGAAGGCCAGCATGCCAAATCCTGTAAAACACCTTTGAGATAAACTAGGGCCACAGCCTGAGCTTCGCTGTTCTTATCTACAGCTTGATATACAAATTCAGTGATAGCCATTAACACATCAGCAGTTGACCTGGTGAAATGGAAGCCATATTGTTTGCCTGAAAGGAGGTTGTAAGAAGTAAGATGCTTAAGCACTTCAGCATTAATTAGAGCCTCAAATACTTTGCTGAAAAGTGGTAAAAGACTAATAGGGCAATAATTTGAGGGGCCAAAAGGTTCTGCAGAGTTATTAAAAAACAGGAACTACAGAAGACTTCCAACAAGCTGGAAAGCAGGAAACAGCGAGGCAATTGTTGTAAAGTTTGGAGAGAACAGGAGCCAGCTCAGGAGTACATTTCTTGAGGATAACAACAGGGACCCCTGGCGCATCCATTTGCCTTGTGGGAGTCAAGTCACTCAGTAGAGCCTCTATTCTAGGGGGGAAATCTGGCAAGGGTATTCCAGATGAGTCGAAAGTGGAATTGGAAGAGAACTTTTGAGCAAAGCACTATCTGCAGTAGATGTCAGAACTTCAAATTGCTTGAAGAGAGGAGAGACTGAGGATTTGCTGTTCAGCACACTCTTGCAGAACTGCCAGTAATCTCTAGAACCAAACTTGTGAGACACTATAGACTGTTTCATTCTATCAGCAAACAGTAACTTTGCTTCTTTGAGGACATGCTTGCACTCATTACAAGCAATGACAAAGAGTTGTCCATTACAATGAGACCTGTTGCCAGAAGTGATCCCTGTGGGCTATAGCGGCTGAAGGAGATGATCATGGTTTCACTTGGTATTTCTGTGCTGGAATGAAAGCTTTGATGCCAGCTTTCATCCAGGAGGAGACATCAGTGGCACATTTTTGAACAGTATAATTTAAAATTAATACCAAGGGAGTTCCAATCAGTGAGTTGATAACAAAGATATTCTGTTAGTAAGAGATTCATGACTGATGGAACAGTAGAAAACGATATCTACAGACACCACTGCATGATCGGAATTGCCAAGAGGACAGAGCTGCAGAATACAACACGAGTCAGGAGTATCTGAAATTTTATGCACACTGAGGTCAACACCAAATAGTGACAGTCTGTTTTATGCATGAATGCAAGCTTAAGGTCATGAAGATTACATTCAATCATGAAACAGACTGTTGCTGCATGGTGTTGACCTCAATGTTCACTTTTATATTTACATACACTCTGTTATTGAGCACTTTCTACCAATATAGAATACCTGAAAACTATAACATATTACGCATATGCACACACACAAAATGAATGTAGATCAATGTTTATCGCCTGATAGATAATTATTAAGATTTTGCTCTGAATGTTTCAATGTATAATATTTGTTGTTTGTGATTAATATTTATCACTGAATTAATGCACCGACAAGGAAAGATATTATGTTGAAAGATAAATATCTACTTGGAAAAATAAATTTTTTTTTTCTTCGTTAGGCTATAGACTTATTAATGTATTTATGTATATATAGGAGAGTTGCTAACAAAAAACAAGTGAGATATAGGAAATGAGAGAGAGAGAATAAAAGGAAGAGATGCAAACAATTAAAAAGATGCATAGGAGTCTAGATGGATACGCCCTTATGCAAAATTTGATTGATACACTTATGGACAGAATTCATATCTGCATACATAGGTAAGTAAATTCAGATATATTCAAATGTAGCTAAAAATACATAAGTATATGCAAAGGTGTGCATGCGTGCATGTACATTCAAAAGAAAGTAATTTGGTTATCATTAGACTGCAATTCAGAAAAGATAGCATCAAGAGTAACTTGAAAAGAATTGATCTACTAATGGATTATTCATTTTCAGAAATATATCTGATATATCTGTCATTTTGTATCATCTACTTGGAAGAAAATGTTGATTTCCACCATTTCATTCAGTTCTCCATTTTTTTTCTCTCTATTCATTTACTGCCTCTCAAAAATTGCATTCATCTAGATTGTCAATGATGGGTGCGTCAAAAAATATAAGAATATTTACATATATACATACGAACTGCAGACTTGTGATACAAAGAAAAATCACTTCTCACTGTTTATATATATATATATATATATATATATATATATATATTTGTTGGAGTCTTTAATCAGTATTGTTTAAATTCTCAAATATTTAAGACACTAAACTTTCTGTTTTCTAAAAAAAAAAAAGATCAACCGTGTGTTAAAATACAGGGATTTTTGCAGATAGTAATTTTGTGAAACAAACATTGAAAGAAATAAGTACAGTTAAAACTAAAACTCAGCAAGAAATCAAATCAGAAATCCTAAATGTGTTAGTTTGCAAATAAATTGCAGATTTTTAATGCTTTGATTTTAGTGTGTGTTTACATATTTAAATGAATATTTGTTTAAAACATATGTCTGATACAAAAATATCTTCATGATGTCAATGTTTTAATATGTTCATATTCTTTGGAAAGATCTCTGAGAATATGAAAACATTGCCACCATGAAGTTTATTTGTGTAATGAGATAGCAAATAGGATTTTACCTATTTGCATATGTTGGTTATAGGAGAAATAGAGTAAAGAGTCAGACAGGAGGAAGTTGACTATTGATCATGTGTCATAGAACAACAGTATGACATCGTCGATATATGTTTAAGTCACTTGGATGAACCAGAATTTGTCAAGAACTGGAGCCCATGTTTTGCAGCTCAAGCTAGGGCTAAAAATTGAAAGAAAGCAAGGTAAGAGGGGGAGAAATGAAATAACCTACCTCTTCCTATCTTTGGCAGGTTGTGAAGCTATAATGAAAATTTCTGTTATAGCAAAGAATTTGAAAATTTGAAAGAAATTTACAATCTAAAAAGAAATTTGCCATATTTGATATATCTCAAATATAAAATATTGGAACAATTACAAATGAATAATTTGTCTAAGTGCATGTGTGGAAGTTATACAACAGCTGGAATTGATTAAAAAGTATAATTCTACTGAGGACAATGTTGAAACGTACAGTATAAAAAAAGGAATGCAAACACTGTAAGTATGAGCATGAAATTGACAAAAAAAGTGCCGTTTTAGAACTGTAGAAGAAAAAGATCATTTTCAGTCTGTATGCAAGGTTAAAAAGAAAATTGTATAGAAAAATTGAAAAAACAGAGAGAGAGAAAAAAAAAAAAAACAATTGATGACATCTTTTCAATACAAAGACCTAAGGAAAAGAATTCTTTTGAAAAACTTAAATTAAATGGTATGATTTTTCCAATGCAAGTGGATATGGAAAGTGAGGTCACTCTAATCCCAGGAAATTTCTGGAACAAATAGTTAAACCGAAATTGAAAAAAATTAATTTGAAATTGAGACAATTTGATGAATATTTTATAAAAACTTTTGGCTACTTCAATGGAACTTTTGAGACCTGTGATTGATTTGAAATTATTCCCATTACTGTAGTGGCATGTAAAAACTTATGGGCTACTAAGAATAGAGGTTCTAAAAGGTGGATACATTGAAATTAATCAATAGTGTAAAATCAGAAAAAGTAAAAACAGGAGTGTTAAAGGGGTACAAAGCAAGTTTACAATCAAATGAAATTAGTACCCCCCTCTTATTTTGAAACCCATAAATTACCTATTCACCTCCTACTTTTAGTGGTTGATAATTTAAAGAATATGGTAGGAAGGATTTTGGAGTATGTTCCTCCAAGTGGCAGTAAAGAAGTCTCTCCTATAGTGTAGTTTTGTGAAAATCAGATGGAGACTTAAGAATATGTGGTGATTTTAAAATAGGCATAAATCATAAAATATGCTCAGATTCATATCCTATTCCCAATATTAAAACCACTATCCACAAATTATCAGGCATGAAATTTTTTGCAAAAATAGATTTAAAATCTGCCTGCAATCAAATACAGATTGACAATAAATGCAAGGAAATTACCACAATAAACGCCCCCATAGGATTATTAAGATGAATGAGAATGCCTTTTGGAGTGAAAATGGCAAGTGCCACTTTTCAGACAGCAATGAAAAAACATTGCTCTCTGAAAAGTGGCACATTTGTCTGTGTTTATTGTCTTCCCTGCATTTTTTAAATTGTTTAACACATGTTCTGTTTTTTGTTTTGATTTGATTTTTGAAGCAAATATCGTCTTGATAAATAATTAATTATGTTACTAATTCCATTAGTTAAAACGTTGAATTAGTAACAATTAATTATTTATCAAGACAATATTTGCTTCAGTGCCACCACTAAAATTGAATCAAAACAAAAAACAGAACATGTGTTAAAAAATTAAAAAATGCGGGGGTGACAATAAACACAGAGAAATGTGAATTCAATTGTGATACAATATCATATTTAAGGTGCCTGATTTCAAAAGATGGTATTGCTTCAGATCCAAAATTAAGAAAATTTCAGAGGTATCTATACCGGCTAATAAAAAAAGAATTAGAATCCTTCTTAGATTGGTTAATTTTTATAATAGATACCTACCAAAATACACCGACTTAATAGAACCATTTGCTGAACTGCATAAAAAGAATAGTGAGTTCAAAACGACTCAAAGGCAAAACTTATTGTCGAAGATTTTTTTAAAAATACTCGCAGAAAAACCCATTGTAAAAATATGGGTTGTACAAATTCAGAAGCAGTACCAGTTTACACTACCAACTTAGCATGATTAAACTTCCACTAGAAAAAAAAATGACAATATGGCAGAGAATGAAATGCTTAAACCAGTTGCCTCCCATACAAAAAATATAATTGAGGAACTGAAACCCATAATCTATAGAAAAACAATGAACTCACAAATGGTGGAGTGGATCTGAAGGGAAAAAAAGAACATACTAGTCACTCTGGAACAAAGTTAAAATAAAAATATTTGATAAAGCAGTTTATATGCTATTTTCAAAAGATCCAGTAATATACACAGCATAAAAATGAGTCCCATATGGGACCTCTAATTAGAAAAGTGAAGACAGTTTAAAGCTTCAAACTTTCACTTCCAGAGTAGCTTAGCTAATAAAAATTCACTTTTTTCCTTTTTGGAAATCATGAATTGAATTTCTGGTTTAGACCATACTGCAATATTCTGGCTCAATAAAGAAGAAGAATAGCACTCTTAGGACAACTTGACAGTTATGAGTACAAAAATAGAAAGGATATTAGACATGACAGAAAGCAAGAATAATACTAGAGGAAACAGTAGCTGAAATGCAATAAGACAGTAGAGATAAGAATGATAGTCGGAAAGAATCTTTGTATGCATAATGCTTAGATTATTTGGAAATTTTGTTGGTCTATTCTAAATTAAAAGGTTTTGTGTGGTATATTTGTAATTATAAATAATGATACATTTCTAAATACTTTTATAATACTTCTGAAACAATTCAGCCTAGTAGAGGTCAAAGCCAATTGTGAGAGAGAGAGGAGATGTAAATTGTGCATAAGTGATACATAGTGAACTGGAGTTATGGTTCAAGCAACCAGAAGTTACTTGTAGCTTGGCATAGACAGATATATACAACCATTGGCCAGCTAGGATTATTCAAATATAATATAGGCAACAAAGAAAACAGCAAACACAATAAAAGAAGAGAGACATGTAAATAAAACATTAAAATATAGCAACAAATACAAAAATGGTTTAGAAATTCTCTACCAGTCGTCATTTTTTTCTTTTGGCAATTTCTTGTATTTTTTCATGCATTTGAAAGAATATTTTTATTGTCAGCTATCGATTGTGCTGGATCTTTAAAGCCAGCTTTGTTTTTTTGCAGTATTTTCAAAATTGATCTCCTGCAAAGGAGAGAAGAAATTTTACATCATGGTGAATATCAACAATGTTAAAATGATGTTTGATAAAGTCATCAGCAGCAGTAAAAAAAATCTCTGACTGAAAAATATCTACATCTAATAACACATTCATTCAACTTTATAAAATTTATACAACAAATAACTAACGTTTTTTTTTTTTTGGTAAATTTAGATTATATATTCATTCTAAGGTATGAAGCTATGGTCTTCTATGTCTTATAGACATAGAGTATAGGTCATCTTACTCTATTGGGAAAATTGAATTTTCACTTATATAATTTTTTCTGTAAAGGCAACACTTGCTTTTAGTTTAGTATACTTTTATTACCAGCACCTCATTTTTGGATTCATTAAGTAAGAATTATAATTTATGAATAATAACATTATATTTAAAAAGAGCAGGAGACAGGTAATTTTGAATTAATTAATTAATTTTAAAAATATAAACATTAAGGTATTTATTTATAGACAAAACACTTTTGTAATATATTCAATAACATGTTTTAGCAAAGATGCTATGGATGACAAGTTCAAAGGATATGTTAATGACATACATGGTTAAATGAAGGTAAAGCATGTAATCTTGTCAAGTGGCTGAAATGCATGAGAAAATTATATAGCTTTGATCATAAAATGCATATAAAGTGACAACTAACAAAACCACAGTAGTCAAAGTTGAAATATTTATGCTCACAGAACATTCATTTGTTCCTGCTTTTGAGGTCCAGTCCAGTGCACTAAGGCATGTAAGGTAGGATACTATAACTTTGTCAGATAACTTGAAATAAGTAAAACTGAATTATTAAAGTGTGATTTCTCAACTATAGAAATAATGTTGTTTCCTATTATTCCTCACTACTAGTTAGATCATAAATCATTTCACCTCAATGTCTATATTACAATTTATTCTAGTACTGGTTTCCAAATCTTTGGAAGGAGGAAATAATGATATTGTAGGAATTAAAAAAGTAAACAAATAGAGAAATAAATTAGAAGTTGGAATGACAAATCTGTTTATATTTTTGGATTGTGTCTTAGAAATATAATCACACATGAGGATTATGTGTAAAATTGAAGTGCCAAAGATAGTAATTAGCATACAAAAATGTCACCAAGAAACAGTTGAGTTGGTTGTAGTAATTTGCAGGATTTAGTACATAAGTGGATGGTATGGACAATGTGGTTAGCAAATGGAAAGAGAAAAATTATTTGCAAGAACCATAGGTCCTTAAATATAGGTATAATAATAACTCCCTATTTATAAAGGACTTACTTTTTAGTGAATATATAGAGACTTACAAACCTGAGACTGGCAAAAAAAAATTTGTGGTATCTACTTTCTGATAAGATCAAAAGGATGTTTTTTTCTTGTATATATCTATTTGAGTCATATAAGACCAGTTCCCTTTCTGTAGTTGACAGCTGAGTTAAATTAATTCAAGATCAATTGATAATATTGGGAAAATTTATGAACAGAATTTGTTTTCTTTGACATCCCACTCAAACCGGTTTTTAAATTATTTCAGATAAGTTAAGGATAGAACTGGATACAATACTTTTATTTTGCAAGGATAAAAATAAAAGATATGTGTCCTTCAGACACATTTTACAAAATAGTTGAATTGATGTATTCCATATTACATCTCATAAGCAATAATAAATACATTAAAGTTTATTTATAATCTATAATAAATACATTAAAGTTTATTCTTTCAATATTTTTTAATACAAGAGATGTTCTGAAAGTAATGCACCATCTTCATTCCCACAGTATACAGGGAGAATAAGTGTTGGATAGAACAAGTTTGCAGCTATTTTTCCAAATTATCATCATCATTGGCCACACATTTTCAGAAACAATGAAGAAGAGCCTGTATACTATGTTCAATCTTGTCACATGTATCACTGTTGCTAAAACACATTACCTGTCATGTTTCTTTTGTTCACTTGCAGAGAAAGCACAGCAATAATCCAAATAGGTTAATTAACTGTCTCTCCAAACAGTGTAGGAGAAAGGTAAAAAGACAACCAAACCTCCCCACCTGCATTGCTTGGTAGTTGGATGGTACGGTGATCCTGTTAGGTACATGATCCCACGTTCTTTGCACCAGCTTTGAAATTCTTAAGAAAAAAATCAGTGCATTATTCGTTACCAGTGTGTGAGGGTATCCGAAGTGAGAAAAATCCTCCTCCAGCAGATCTAGTGTGGCTCTAGTGGATGTGAATGACGTTGGGTAAATACATGGATACCATGAGAAAGCATCAGCGATCACAAACCAGTTTGCACCCATGAAGTTGATGGCATGATCCACATGTGTCTCCATGGGTTCTCTGGCAACTGTAGGAGTACTCCACAGTGAGTGATGAAGGTTAGTGTGTGTTGACTCTCTGGTGCTAGCTTGATCTGGATTTAGGCATCAGCAAGGCCAATCTTCATGTAACCATATCCACTTCCTAGCTTTTGCATCAGTGAGTGGCATCGGATGATGATGATGTTCTTCTAGTTGATTATTACTGCCTATTGAGTAGTCACCACAGATCTGAAACTTTGGTTTCAGGGTGCCTGGACTATGGTACTTATAAATCGGTATCACAGGCATTCCGTATTCACTGAATTGAACTTGCTTCCAGAATCCTTTAGAAATGCCTTCTTTGAAACCTTTGACCAGGTCATCTCAAAGAGCGAATGGAGCTGGTCATGCAGTGTGAAAAACTGGCTTCAAATCAGACTTGAACTTCACTTCTAGTTCGAAATCCTTAAGACATCCCAATTCTTCTCGATTGTGATTGGCCCAACCAACCTAAAAGTGTCATCACCGAGGAACATTTTGACAAGCTCTGTTTTCATGATTCTCTTCACAGAAGGTTGGGAATGATGTTTCTATTGCTGTTGTTACTTCTTCCTACAAACAGCTTCCAAATGTCCTTTCTTGTCAAAAAAGTGATATTTGACTTCTTCAAGGTGCAGTGTCACTTTATGAACCTTTCCACATCTGTAACACTTATATTCAGGGTCTGTAAAATTAGGTTGCTGTTATTTTTTTTTTTATTGACCCTTGTTCTGGCTCTGCTTGACCTTGTTGACAGGACTGGTCTTGGATCTGTAAACAGTTTCCTTGGCAACCTTCACCATGTCATCAGTCTCAATAGCAACCTGGACTGCACGGGCAAAGTCCAGACGTGTCCTTGATCTTGAAAGGAGCCTTCAAGACAGCATTTTTGACAGACCATATCAATCTCTGTCTAAGAGCTTCATCTAGTGGGTCGGTGATTGAAGGAAAGTCACAAATAGCAGCATCTATGTATAGCATATATGTGCTACCAACACCTGGCGAGTTTCACCTGGCTACTGTTGTGTGTCAATCCAGAACAGAAAATGTTCTCGCAGAATTAAACTTTTCAGGTTAAATTGTTCTTTTATAATATTGATGATTTCCGCCATTGTCAACTCATTAATATCCTTGGGAGGATTCTGTTGAGTAGATAAATTCGCCAGTTGTTTATTGATGATAGCAATTTGATTTGTTAAAAAGACCTGAGCCTTACACTGATCAGACACAGCATTGGCCACAACAAAAGTGCAGAATCTTGACCAGTAAACAGGCCACAATTCTTATGTCAAATCAAAAGCAGCAAATGGTGGGATACCAGCTGTAGAAGTTAGAAGACAGGGACTTGGACTGGAATCCTTTTCGGAAGTTTGAAATTGAATCAGACTTATCAAAGCTTCCATTTCTTTTGCTGCTGTGCATGTACCTCCATTTGTTCCCTCTGGAGTTGAAGTTATTGTGTGAATAACTTAATCAGCTCACAAGTTTGTTCCACTCAGTAAGGATAGTCTTTCTTATCCTATCAGCAACATCATTTTTTCACGTTTCTCTCATTCACTCGCAGAGGAAGCACAGCAATAATCTAAAGAGGTTAAGTGTCTCTCCAACAATGTATGACGAGCAAGGACAAAAGCAAAAAGACAACCAAACTGCTCTACCTACATTGTTTATATAACAGTGCAATTAGAACATTCTACAACTTTCTATTCAATTGCACAGATTCACATACCAGCAATTTGCACTGGACAAATCAAGATGCTAGCGATCTCTACAACACTGTGCTCAAATACACTGTATGGTCTCTATAAACATTTAACAAATGTTGATAAATGTCAATGGGTGCAATACTTTTTACATGTAGACATTCAATGATAGACCTCATCTTCATATGTGCATACATGCTTGATGTTATTTTGCCAGATTGCTGTGTAACTGCTATAAATGCTTCACTACCTCCTGCTTTCTTGCCTGCTGTAAGTCATTGTCTGTTGTTCCAGTTTTTAAGAAATCCGGTGAACCATCTGATCCATCCAATTATTGGCCTATTAGCCTTCTACCTCTTTTGGGGAAATTCTTAGAGGCACGAATCAATGCTAAATTGGTTCATCATCTCTCATCGCAGGGTCTTTTCTTAGACAAGCAATACAGCTTTCATTTCTCCAGGTCATCTGCTGATGTACTGATAATAATTGCGGAAAGAATCTATCATGCTCTAGATAAAAACATTGAAACCTGGGCTGTAGCATTGGACATCTCAAAAGCCTTTGATAGGGTCTGGCATTCAGGTCTTCTCCACAAGCTGAAAAGTTATTGTATTTCCGGGCATATTTTTGAACTGATCCAGTTGTTCTTGTCAAATCGTGAAATGAAAGTTATCCTGAATGGCCACTCATTGAGATCCTTTTGTACTAAAGCTCCATCCTTGGTCCTTTTTACAAATAAAAAACACAAATTTTGCAAATTCTAAAAAAAAATTATTCCTGTGCTCCGAGTCATTGCTGTGGTGCCCTCATTTTTAAGGGGTCCACCAAAGCAATTTTTGCCTGCACCTATCTTGGGCTAAACACTCTCTCTCTACACAAACATATATACAATAATTATTAATAATAACAGTAACATGGATCAGACACACTACCCAAACAATTTTGTGAGTTAAGTGCTCAATGTAATCTAATATAAATTTAATTATAGAGCATTATAAGATATAAGAAACAGCCTGAACAGTTGACAATGAAGAAACTTGAGTAGCTGATTTGTGAGTCATAAATCAGTTTTAATTTCGTATTAATTGTGTGTGTGTGTGTATATATATATATATATATATATATATATATATATATACACACAAACACAAAAAAAAAAGAAAAAAGTGATATGTCATGCTAACAACCTGAGCCTTGTCATTAGTAAAAAATAGGTTAGGAGAAGCAGCATTTCTATGAGAAAGTCAAAAGGTAATTTTGTTCATTTGACAAAAATGATGATATATTAATTTCAGAAATAGCAACAATAATTATCATGACTGTCAGAGAGTTATTGGTTTACTAATTTAATTGAATCAGACAACCTAAAAGCTTTACTGTCAAGGTCTTTATTATATACCAGCAGGGATACCCGGTGTTGCTCGGATGATCTCTGCATAATAGATTATTATTGATAATTTACTCATATTTTTCAGCCATCTTATGGAAAATAATTGCTTATTCAATCTTTAAAAAATAAACTTTATTGTTTTGTTTTTTAAACATTACATATAGAAGCAAACATTTCTCTGTAAAATAATTTAATTACTATTTTGAAAGAGTAGAATTAAGATACAATGAAAATTTAGTTTAGAAAAGCAATTATGTTTAAATTTCAAGTTATATTTGTATTGGAAAAGAAACAAAAAACTTTAGTTAGATAAAATTTAGGAGAGACAGACATGATGAGTTACAGTCAACATTAGTCATGTTGAATTAATATTTTTCAGCCATCTTATGGAAAATAATTTTTTCATTCAATCTTTAAAAAATAAACTTCATTGTTTTTTTTTGGTTTGTAACTAACATAAAAAGTAAATAATCTTAAATCAAGTTTTATTAAATAAAAAAAAAAAAAAAAAAAAACTATGGTGAGCCTTATTTTCTGGAAAATTAATTTAAATAAAATATAGTTAATTTCATAAAACAAATGTTTTATGAAATTAACTATATTTTATTTAAAAAAACATTTGTTTTATGAAATTAACTATATTTTATTTAAATTAATTTTCCAGAAAATAAGGCTCACCATAGTTTTAAAGATTGAATGAAAAAATTATTTTCCATAAGGTGGCCTAAAAATATTAATAAGTCAATGATACACACACACAGAACTGCCCTTTAGGGTGATACTGAATCTGGATAGATATTTATTTGTTGTTAATTATTGTAGTTTTTTAGTTTTAGCTGGACACACACACTCAAAATATTTGAATAAATATTAAACTTTTTTCAAATAACTGTATTTAGTAATCTTTTTAATTTACTTTGTTGTTTTAATATTTTTAAAGTTATGCTTTTATTTACTATAGATGCGAAAATAAATTCAATAGAATAGAAATTTTAAAAATATATACATGTATAGCATTTTGAAAGTATCAGCAAAATTAAAAAGTAAAAATGAATGGTAATAATAATTGGGAATAAGAATTATTACCATTTGTTTTTACTTTTTAATTCTGAGAATTTTGAATGCATTCTAATGCATTTTAATTTTAATATATCTTCATAAATGCAAATCATATGATGATAATTTTTTGATAAAAAGGTGACTTGGGTGATAATGAGTGTATGTATATTTATTTTGTCATTAATTATTATAGTTTTTAGTTTTAGCAGGACACACACACACATACAGACATATACAGACATATGGATAGACTGACTAGTGTAACTATGCCATAAAAAATGACTGCTTATTTTTATCTGCGCAGTTTTGTTGATAATTGGCTTCAGTGAACAGAAGATTATTTACTCTATGGACTCTTTTTTTGTGTGTGTGCTTTTCTTGCATTTCTTGTGATGCCAGTATTCTCATTCCTCCTCCTACTGTGACACTGAGATATCCAGAGGAAAGAAGAGCAAAGAGTCTACTAAATGGATGGTAATTGTTGAAATTTGCAGGAAGATGGATTGAAAAGTTGAGAAGAAGATTAAAATTGAAATGTTGGAATTATTTCAAAACATGATTTTTCAACATAAGATTCAAACCCAAATTTAACTAGTCAGAATTCAGTAAGATTGAGCAAAACCAAGACTGCCTGTCCTTCTCTTCTTCCCACCGATAAGAAAGTGATCAGTAAGGTATCCACATAGATGTTAGATAAAATAAATCTTTGTCGATAAAGAGATAAGAGTTGTTGCTGAAATAAATAACATTCAGGATTCCTCTGGACAAAAAAGAGCAAGGAAAAACTGTTTTGAATCAGCCACCCAGAAGTGTCCCCACAGAGATGGAGACTGACTGTGTCATTCGTCCAGAGAAAAATTTTATATCTAAACATTAATTCAGATTCCTTTGGATACAAGTGATAAGGAAAAATTAATTACTATTTTGAAGTGACCATAGACAAAAAGGCTGTGTGATCTATTGGTTGTAAAAATGTATAGATAAAGAAAAGATAAAACTTTTTGTTTTTAAGGAGAGTGGAAATAATTTTCTTTCTTTTTCTTTCTCAGTTCTTGAGTGGTCTAGATGTCATCTGAAAGTTGGATTCATCACACCAGCTCTAGTAGGTTAGCTGCTGAGAAAGTGGGAGAACGAAGACAGAGATTAGCACCGCCTATATGGATCGTTGGTATGAGGTGAAGGGAGTTGGAGTCAAGGAGTGGTTTGATTCCTCTGACCACTCTCAAATGGGGCTGAACAACCCCAAATTTGGAAAAAGAATGAGTAAATGTATTTTTATATATGGAATTTTAGAAAAAGTTAATGCTTAGGGTAGAAGATAACTAAACCCAGACCCTAGTCAACCTCACTCCTGCTGGACGCAGGGCTCTATATAAACTGGAAGTTTGGACACTACTGCTATTGGAATCCACATTGTTTGCCAAGACCTCCTGACCAAAACCATGTGCCAGTCCTGAAGATCAGAACTTAGAAATTTAAGTTATTACTAAAACAAACTGCAGACTCTAAAGGGGATCCCAGTGTCATCTGATTATAACAAGCGGGAAGGGTTAAACCCACTGTATACAATGTCATATTTAAACCAAATTGTTGTTACATTTTTCATGAGAGTTAATTCTTTATTCCAAAGGATTTTTTTGTATATCTCTGAGATGTCAAGCCACCTTCACTTCAGTTTGCTTCATCAACGACCCTCTGAAATCAAAAAACACAACATGGCAAAGGAGTGAATGGTCATGAACAGACAAAAACTAGCTAAGTGAAGTGGAACCATGCCTACCATCACGATACCAGTGCTAACGAGTGAAGAGTCAGCTAAACAGTAATCTCAGTGGATTGAAGGAACTTGAAGACCAACACAGGGCATAGGGCTACATTATTGGTGGCCGTTGACAACCATTGACTTGTGGGGTGACATTATTTGTTACCGTTGGCTCAGATGAATGAGTGGAGTTACACAGCCTTGTTTCGTGTCAAAAATGTCTTCCATTCACTTTCTCATATTTTCTCTTCTTGTGTTAGATTCTTCCTGTTTCATTTTGAATCCTTTCAGCTACAGGTTCTCTCATAGCAGCTCTCCTTGCATTAGCTTCCTCTTCCATTTCATTTTGTATTTGTGCTGCTCTCTCTCTCGCAGGTCTTCTCTCCTCCTATTACCCTCTTTTTTTGTCTCCTTAGTTTACCTCTGAGCCTTACGTCTCTTGGCTTGAGCTCTTATTGTTTCACAGCATTCCTAGAATGCCTGTGAATATCTTTGACTATCAGCCTCCCACCGTGCATGTATCAGATCATGAGATAGGCATAATTGCTGCCTTTATTTTCACTCTCATTCTAATCTCCTTTTTGTTGAGGGAATTTTCCATTTTATGATGTTCACTGGACAATTTTTTTCTTAAATGCGCAAAACAATGTAAAACATAGGGAATTATTTAAATTTAATTCTACATTTATAGAACAAGTTTGTATTGAATTTTGGATACCAATGCAAAACTAAAATGTATTTAAATAACATGAGAACTTGTAATTACACCTACAATATTATACTTATCTCTTAATAGTTATTCAATTATATATTTAGAAGGTAAAAGTGTATGGAATCTAGGATACCATAATTCACATAAAATATAGAGTCATTTTCTGCAGCAATGTTAATAAAAAACCTGTGATATATTTGTTTGAAAGTAATTGTTACTTGTAGATAAATGCAATGACATCCATGATTCATTCATTACTCCTGGTATTATATAAATCACTTTTTGCTCAATATCTTTTCATGTTAAAAATTTTATATGTTTAATATAACAGCGAAATGAAACTATCTCTCAAGATTAGTAACAGAACAACAAAGACAGTGACAACAAAGCCTATTTCAAGACCAAGTTGAAGCAAGATGATCATTTAATAGACAAAGGTATTGGTATGCCTCACATGAAAAGCTTGAACAAATAAAATTGTAATGTAAGAAATGTAGGAGTAAAGGAACTGATTAATTAAACAGATCATTTTGCTCAAGATGTAATTTTGTCTAAATGCAGATAAACATTTTATTTGTATAGATTATTAAAACTAAGGGAAGTAATCACTCATAAATTTACTAACTTAAGTTGATTTACTTCCTTCCCACTACAGATGGGACAGGAAATATATAAATATACATTGATAATTTTTATATGGTTTGATTATAAGACAGACAAATCTCTAAGAGTATGTGCATGTATTTAGAACCTTGGACGTAGTTCAATATACCTATAACCTCAAGATAATAAAAGCATTTATTTTACAGAAAAATCTTTTCATCATAATTCAGTAGTAAAAACTAATCACATAGACTGAATATCATAAAGTGAAAATTTTAGATCCAAATTTATTAATAACAAACATATCAAACTATGGTGTTTAATTTTTTTTTATACTACCAATAGACATTGCATCAACAATGGTGCAGGCTTTAATCAATATCACTTGTGTGCATGTGTGTAGAGAGAGGATCAATGACACCAGCATGTCAGATCAGCTTGAGGCAGTGATAGCAAAAATGGATTAATTCTGGATGCTTGGTATGCATTGGAAAAGAAAAAAGTTAAGAGAAAGTTTAAAGGTCTAAAATTTTGGTGAACTGACATAATATCCAAATCTCAAAATGAGAAAATCAACAAGAGAAAATAATAAAAAAAAGCAAAGAGAACTATTTACAAGGTCACATTCATCTAGCTGAAGCAACCAGATATTATCATCTCCAATACAAGCTTCTCTTAATGGGTTGGCAATAAATGATGTGGAATCTTTTTCTTTTATACAACATTAATTTAATCTGAACAAACTTGATGTTACCCAACATGTTCAAGTGAATGTTACCAGAATGTTAAATTATGGTGTATATAATAACTTGCAGATTTTCTTTCTGAAATTGTGTACTTGTGTTCCATAATTATCATGCTAAATGACATGACCACTCCTACAACTTATACAAATAAGAATAGGCAGGATGAAAACAAATAATTAATGTGGGATTATCTGTTCAGAGATTTTGTCTATACTGAATTGAATTTCTAAAAATTGAAATAGGTGAAAAATAGAGAAACAAGACAAATTTCATGTCTGAATAAAACAGTAGAATAAATAGAAGTAAAGCAGATAGTTTGACTTGTCTTCATCTATACAATATGCTTAAGCCAATAAGTGCTTTGTGGTTTATTCTGGAGTTATTTCTTGTCTTAAATGCGGAAATAAGCAGTACTAAAAAACAGAAAAATATGATGCAGTTTATTTACTTTGCAAAATTTAGCTTTGGTACAAGGCTATAACTATAGGACACCTAGTAAGGGTCCAATTCAGTAGTAATGGTCTGTGATATACAGAAATTACATTTTAAGCTGTCATCCATGTATCACAGAAAAAAAATAATTTACAGGCATGCATGTAAAATATATCACAAAAATTATTTACACTGCAGAGTCAAACACTTGGTAGAAAAGTAGTTTCAGGAATAAGTAACATATAGTGAATTATTTTTTTTCAGGAGGAAAAAAAAAATCATAGCTCAAACTTTATTTCTTAAATTCATATCTTTTAAACTATTTCTTTTATTTATAGTTCAACTCCCTACTGCTGCCCAAATGAACTCAATCAGGATTTAGATTTAAAGTATAGAAATAAAGTTTTTTTCCTCTTCCGATTAAGAAAAATCTTTTTTTTTTTAATCATTTCATCCCAATCAAGGCATTAAATCCACCAGGATGTAAGCAGTTAGTGAGAATGAAAGAAACTGAGGAAACATTATGGAGGAGAAAGGACAATAAAAGAACAGAATTCAAAAAGACATAACAATTGAAATTGCATTTAAATTTTTAAAGATCATATTTGACAGGAAAGCAAGAAGCCAGAATATACTATAAAACTTAATAGGGTAATTGAACTTTGCTTGACTTTTACAGTTAGAAAAGTTTAATTATCCCATTTAGAAATGCACCTTCCTTGTTTGGATTTCTCAAAATCAGAAAGTACATTCTCCCTACCAAGACACTCAAATGGGCAGGCAAGCAGATGCAAATCATGTCTAAATAAATTTGTATAAGAAAAACAAGTTAGCATCTTTGTTGGAAATTTAATTATATCTATTTATGGACAGAATTAAGCAAATGATTAATTTAGAAAAGCAACAAGTGAACTCTCAGCTTAAATCTTTATTCAATCATTTGCTTTCCTTCTTTTGTAAACTCTTTCTTTCATTTACTTAACCTAACTCTTTTTTTCTTTTAGTTTTCATCTCTCTTCCTCATTTCACTTACCTTCTCTCTCTATTCTTCACTATTCTTTCCTCTTTATTCCTTTTCATTTCACAATACCAAATCTATGTTAGAGAACTTTTTTTTTAAAGAAATATTAATCTATTTGTAGCATAATAATGGGAAGAATAACTTTATTCTAAATATGATATCAATCAGAGTCACACCAATCAGCTTCTAATCAGTAATTTGTTACACAGAAATTTCATTCATGGTTTAAGAATCATCGTTATCTTCTATATAATAAATGCGAATGCCAGTGTGTCATACTTTTTCAGCTTTACTCTTAGAGGCCATAGCCTAACATATCATACCATTTTGGAATCAGGCCAACTCCATGAGCAAATTAAAAACATTCAGGGCTGGATCCGGACCCGCAATCCTGAAATTTAGATTCCCAAGTTTTCATTACTGTGATTGTTTTTGGCAAATTTTTTTATGTGATTTTTTGCAACAAATTTTTTCATATAACAATTTTTATAACTTGGAAATATATTTAGGAATAATGGAAATTAATTGCAAAATCCAGCAAAAGTCACCCATGAAATAAAAATAATTATTTGTATGGAAAGTAAGGATCTATGTACATCAAATTGTCTTTAAATTAAGTGGTGGCAGAAGAATTATTGTTGGACTTTTAAAAAGATGAGCTTAAATATTTAATGCAATACTTAAACGCAGTGATCAATTTTGAGTTCTTCTGTAGTTTATTGTTGCCTATCACATCTACTCCTCCCTACCTATTGTGATGAAGGCCCAATCAAGAGTCCTTCACAGGAGCTAGCTTAAATGCCACCTGATAGGGTAGCTTTTAAGCTAGTATGGAATGAATTTAAGCAATATGCTGATAACTTTTCATTCTTTTGTTAATCTTCATTGAGAGTAATTAAATTACTGATTATCAACCAATTAATTGGTGCAACCCTAGTATCAACCTTAATTTCATCAACATTTGATTATAATGAATCATTCTCTTCCTTTTCAATTATCAAGGCGTATCAGTGCCAAGACCATTAGAGATAAGACTGCCTAGAGAATGGGTTGGATTTATATATTTCCTAAAATATTAGCTATATATATTTGGCCCAAAGAAAAACTGAGTTTGTAAATTTCTTTTTCCAAGACATTACTAATTTCCACTTTGTTTATTAGACTTAATTATCGTGAATGTAGTTTTAAATTACATTAATTGTTTTATAATATTCACATAAAACCAAACAAGCTTTTATCCATTTTCAATTAATATTATCTTAATACTAATTACAATGAAGGTTTCATTTGAATTATCATAATTGAACCAGAACTGCAAAGTAAGGAGCATTCAAATATAGATATTTGTTATCACAAGACAAAAAATTCTTCCTGTCCTAACTCATTGTTATTTTTTTTAAACAACCAGATGTTAACACTTTATGACTTTAGTGGCCGATATTGCAGTGACATAGTTGCCTGGTAGAAATAAACCAATTGTTTCAAGCCAAAGAAAACAAATTTTTGGTAAACAGAAAACAGAGGGAAGCTATTTTTAGAGTAACTTTATCTTAAAAGTAAACAGTGAGTACAAAAGAATCAAACTGTTACTAAAATAAATGCAAATAAAGATGACACAAAATGATGAATGTAAACTATTAATAGCTACTATTTTTCATTGGTTTTTAAAAGATTAAAAGTTTTTAGGGTATTGTAAACTCACAATATTTCACTTGTACATTCTAAAAAAGAAAGAGGTAAAGCCCATATATTTATGACCATAATAAGCAATGCCAATTCAGGTCAAAAGTCAAACATTCAATATTTTCTGCAAGTGTCAAATGTCTAGGTCCCATTTCAGTTATTGTTGGTCAGTATGAATCAAGTAAATGAACTGGTAAGTGAAGAAATTAGTTCTCAAAGAAGTTGAGGTAGCAGGTCTTATTTTATGTGCTGTGTACCTTCAGGATGTAGGCGATCATAGCCCTTTGTCAAACGCCTTTGTGTAGTCTATAAAACACTGGTACACATGCTTCTGCATTTGTATTGCTCTTTCTGACAACATTCTGAGCATAAATATTGTGTTTTTTGCTCTGGCGTCTATGATGAACATACACTGTTCTTGTCCTATCTCAGACCTGATTCTGCTGCATGCTCTATTCATTAGAATTCAGATGACAAGTTTTGTTATGTGGCTCATTAGATTGATTGTCCAGTGTTCCCATTTGTTTGTGCCTGGTTTTTTAGGCAGTGCTATGAAAATAAAACTGCTTAGGTATTCCAGTATATCCCCACTGTTGTAGATTTAATTTATTATTTCTACAATCTTGTCTATACTGAAGTCGTCTAAAGCTGCCAGCATCTCTACTACAATTCTGTCTTGCCTTGCCACTTTGTTTCTGTTCAATTTGGCCAGTGCAGCATCTACTTGGGTTTTTAATATTTCCAGTCCACTGGTATTCTTAGTGCTGGTTGTTCTCTTTTGTCATGAAAGAGTTCTCCTATATATTTGTTCCATCTCTGAAGTATTTTCTCTTTCTCTAATATCAGCTTTCTGTTCTTGGATTTTATGCAGCCTGTTGATGAGCACATCTTTTGTCCTGTTAGTTCTCTTATTTTTTTATGCATATCTCCTTTATCTGTGATACTCAATCTTTTTATTTGATCTTTAAAGGACTGATCTTTAAGAGTTTTACAGACTCCAAAGCTGGTACAGTCAAAAAGTA
Organism: Acanthosepion pharaonis; assembly: GCA_903632075.3. Taxonomy (NCBI): domain Eukaryota; kingdom Metazoa; phylum Mollusca; class Cephalopoda; order Sepiida; family Sepiidae; genus Acanthosepion; species Acanthosepion pharaonis. The sequence goes on along the minus strand of CAHIKZ030000999.1, from coordinate 184,934 downwards.
ACCAACAGCTCCACACCCAAAAGATATTAGCAATACAGAAAACTAACAGCCACTTTTCCCCTTTTTATTATGACTAACAAGTTGGTTGACAAATGACTTATTGACCAATTTATTTTTAGTTCAAGTCAATTAAAGCTGAGACTTGAAAAATTTGTTGATTAATGCATTATTAATCTGGAAGGATTTAACATGCCAGTAAAATAACAAGATGACATTTCAACATCCTCCATGCATCCAATAGCTTCAGTTTCAGACAAAGAATTCTTATACAACTCAAGAAATAGTTCAAATAATTAAATGTTAAAAACTCAAAAACATCCAGCTATCAGTTTAATATTTTTAAAATGCAGACATATGAATGAAACCTTTCTCAAGGTATTTTTCTTTCATATAAATAAAAAATATATATATATATATATATATATATATATATATATATAAATTAACTGATTTAAAATATGGTTTCTTCGCGATGCAGTAATAACCATGTTTCAAAAACAAAGTTCTGTTTCATCTTTAAATGAATTTTAGAATAACTTATTTTGAAATTTGCAAAATAAATGCTGCACGGAATCATTAGTATACCAATGTAATATCTCATCTATTGAGAATCCCGAAAACATAAAAATCTATATAGGTTACACAAGCCATGAGTTCAAAAAGAGGTTCAATCAACATCAAACTTCATTTAAGATAAGTAAATACAGAAATCGGACATCCCTTTCAAAATATTTCTGGCACTTAAAAGAAACCAATAAAACACCTACAGTAAAATTGAAATTAATAAAAGCTAGAATATGTAGGTCATTAAATGACCCATGTCCTTTGTGCATACATGAGAAAATATATATTACTAAGTTTATAAAAAATAAAAATAAACTGAATCAAAGAAATAAAGCATCTATTCTTTGCCGTCATTGTCAAAAATTTTCCTTAAATAATATTTAAAAATAAAATTTAAAAAAAGAAAAGAAAAAGGGAGCTGGTAATATACATACTTATATTTGATATGAAAAAATAATTTTAAATAATTTAAGTAATTCTATTACATTTACTTGATTTAAAAAGAAATATAGTCTATTAGTAATTAAGAGTAAAAATATTTTAAAATTGTAGTGAAATATAACGTATTCTAACCCAATCACCCCTTTTAGAAAGAATCTAAGTATACAAGTACGAAAAAAAAATGCCGAAAAACTTTGTCGTTAATAAAAAAACCCAGACAACATGCGTTTAACGGATGTCAGAATTCGTTGAAAAATACACCCCTACCCTCCCTAAACTTAACCTCTTTTTCGACGTAACTCACAATTGATACAACAATAGTTAATGAAAATGAACACGCTACCGCTCCTGTCTGAATGATTGGATTTCTCTGTATCTTTGGAAACAGGAAATTATGAATTCATATGTGTGTTTAAAACTCAGTAAATTTAAAAAGTTATTCTAAAATTCGCCTGAAGATGAAACAGAACTAATGCTTTTAATTTAATTATATAATTAAGTTTGAAGTGTTTAGCTTCAGTTTTTGAAACATGGTTATTACTGTGTAGCAAAGAAACCATATTTTAAATCAGTTAATTTATAATATTTATGCTCTGTAAATTTACATTGAGCACTGCTTTGTAAAAAAAATAAAAAATATCAATAAGAACACCGGATTATATATCTTACTGTTCTATATATATATATATATATATATATATATATATATATATATATACCTCCAGAGCTATGATAAATTATTTAAATGTAATATTCTGACAATTTTGTTATCCTTCTTGTAGGTTTAAGTCTACTTCTCAATTGATCACTTGTATGTATACCTTTCTCAAAATCATTGGTAGAAAATAAACAATCCTGCAATAAATAATTATGTAGTAAAATAATAATTTGGAATAACTTAAGTTTATTTAAATGAAGTAAATAAAAGATTTATTTATTCTATTTCCTTTCGACTGGATATATTTTATATTTTTATTGCAAACACAATTTTATTTTTGTGAAAAAGAAGCTTGCTTGGAAGTTAATTTAACATTTTTCACTTAAAGTCAATTTAATATTCTTCTCTATAAAATTTTTATTCATAAAAGCAAATACTCTCATGGTCAACTTTATTTTTATGTAATCTATATTTCTTTTTTTAACAAATAAAAAAAATTATGAATGCTTACCACACTTCTTATAACGAAATATAACATTTTAATTTTACTTGATTTAAAGAAATAATTTAACCAATTGTTTCTAGTCTCTTATTACAAATGTTACAATGTCTCTCCCAAGAAATTTAATTTTAATGTTTTGCTGTTTAATTTTTCATAGACTTTTCTTCTAAAGACTTTTCTTTGATTCTGTAAAATTTATTTAAAAATGCTAATATTTGTTACATAATAAATATATGGATGATAAAATTTATTTATTTATTTTAGGTAATTAAAAAAGTATATTGAATTTTATTAAAAAAAAAAAAAAAAAAAAAAAAAATCAAGCGTGATATTTTATACTACAAAAATTAATGAAATCTCATTTACTAAGAACATTGTTATGGAAAATTAACGTCGTAATTAAATTCAATAAATTTAATCTGATATTTTGAGATATTGTAACCAAGATATACAAACTTATCCCTAACCCTTCATTTTAAGTATCATTTTTCTTTTCTACTTCTACTTTTCTACTTGTCTAATCATAAAAAAAGTGTATTTGACAAAATAAATCAGCAGAACATTAGTTAGTCTATTTCTAAACAATAAAATAAAAAAGATACTTTCATGCTTATTTTGTTCCAAAATTCATAATTCCAAAATGTTTTTTGTTTAATTAAAACTGTATTAACATGGATAATTAATTCAAAGATTAAAATGCATACAACATTTTGTACACTCATTAACTGATGGATCAAAAGCTCTGCCATATTATAGAAAACCTTAGTAAAGAAGAAATATATCAAGGCAAAAAGGATTAACTTTGAGCCAAGTTAATTATGTTTTTAATCTCTCTTTGCCTTCAATTTCTTAAATCAACTACAGCAGCAAACTACCGCAAACCCAAACTAAAATTAAAATTCTTCATTTCCAATGGAACAATGAAATTTGCAATAGGGCTTCAGTTCTGGACATGAGTTGCACTATTACTTGGCCTTAAGTAAAGAATGCCATAGTGATAAAAAAAGAAATTCTACGTAGGTCTTATGTCATCTAAAAATGAAATAAATAAATGTGCATTAATACTGAGTATTCATAAGGTTAAAAACACAACACTTAGGAAAAAAAAAATAACAGCAACCCACTTGCTGGCAATAAGGAAAAAAATCTTATAAATACAGAAACAGACGGCTCTCTCTATTCCAAATAATCTTTTCTTAAAAACTAGACATATCTAAAACAGAAATAAATCCACAATAAAATATTTTCTAGAACAAAATTTAGTCTAGTGACAAATCAAAAATGTTCCACAGATTGCCCAGCAGCACATTAATAACTGGGCATTAAGAATCTTAAATACATATTTTCAGTGCAAAGTCAGTAATAAAAGAAGATTTCTCAGTTCTAAGCTTATTAATATTTTTATTAAGCAAAGGTAAGAAAAGTATGTTTGAAAACATTTTTAAACTATGAACTCATCCTTCAAATTTTTATTATTATATTAGATTGGGTCTTCAACATTTTTCAAGCCATTGTAAAGGCTTAGAAGATATAAATAAATATTAAATATCTGAAAAGCAGATTCCTATTTTTAGGCTTGTGAAAAATTTCAGAGTTTCCCTTATAATTTATCTATACTATAGGCCAAAAGTTTGGCTTCACTCTCTGGATTTAATAATTAGTAAGTTTCATACCTTCTTTGGGTTAATTAACTCCTACTTCTGGCCTGAAGTGATGTGTGTTTGTGTGAATATACATGTTAATTTATCACTTATTGCACAATATTCATGCTATTGTAATCAAAACTCAGAAGAAATGGCACAAAACTGATAATCAATGATAGAGCTTATGCAACTCAAAAAACAAATTCAAAGGATAAGTTTCTCTGTAAAATGTAAAATATATATATATATATGAAAAGTAATAAAAAAACAAGATATTCATCAATAGCGTTAAATTTTCCATATTAGATGAAATATTAATTTTTGGTTAGTTCTTTTATGAATTTTTTTTCATTTTTTAAAGTTAGCCTAGTACAAAATGAATAACAAAGATATTCAACAAATTGTATACCATACAAAAGAAATTATAAATTAATAAATTTTGAAGCACTTAATTCTTAAAAAAAAAAAAAAATTCAGTATAAAAGTTATTTTTCAGGCTAATTTTTACAGACTAAAACTATCTCAAATCTACTATAATTTAAACTTTTTTCATCTTTAAAATAATCATTTTCAAGTCTTTTACAAAAAGTAGGTATCATTTTTTTGTACAATTGACTGTCCATACAATCAGCATTTCAACTTTCCCAATATTAAAACTGATCATACTTGGGATTATCACATCAGCTGATCAATTAAAATATAAACTTGTCTTATAGGTTAGAGGGCACAATTTACAATGTTATATAGTTAACTAATGTTATATAGTTAACTAAATATTTAGAAAAATAGCATGACAAATTGGAAAAAAAGTTTTTGTGATGTGTTTCCTCTGTTAGGATTTAATTGGACTGGGCTTTGTTGATGCTGGCATGTCCAAGTATATAATTAAAAAAAAAAAACCCCATTAAGTTCAATTTTAAGCAATCTCTATATGCAAAGATTCTTATGCTTACCTTTAAGATAAAATATTCCTTGAGTAAAATTTGTAATAAGGCAGACTTCTTTCAGGCAGATAAAAATCACATTATAAAAGGCTGAAAAGAAAAAAAGAAAAGGTAAATTAAGAATGAAATTATGAGAAAAGCAAAATTGTAAAATAACATGTGTGCGTGTGTGTTTTACTTAATGTAACTGTTTTGCCAATTTAAAAACTGCAATAGACTATGCTACATGAAAGCATTTTTGTAATCTATAACAATTGAGATTAAGACTAAACTATTATCTGTTTATATTTCTGAGACGAGGCATTATGTACACTATTTACATTATTCAGACTATTGTCCTCATCTTTGTTGCCATATTTATCACAACATTTCGGCCATTGTACACTCCGGCCTTCTTCAAGTGGTTGTAATGTCAAACTGAACCCTTTATTTCACTCGCTGGGGTACACTCTTCTAGTTACACATGTCATGTCTAATGGATGTCAGTAATCAGTTATCTCTTGTTAATTCCCCTCTTCAAGTTCTTCACTGCCTCAAGGACACATGGCACAGTGGATAAAGGTGTTAGTTAGATCCAGTGACAGTTTATTTTAAACTATGTGAAATTTAATTAAAGTGATTTTAAAGTTTGAAAAAGAAAATGTATTGCATAACTTGTAAAATAGAATTGGCCAGATGAGTTTAAATTCTAGTGTTAGTTTTTGATGTAACTTTCTTGCTAATGCTCTTGGGAAAGGCATGAATTTAATGTCCCCTGTATTTTTCCTATTTTTATTGTTAAGTCTTCTAACTGAGACATGATAGTTGACAAAAGAAAAAAATGAGTTAGGTTAATAATAATAAAAAAAAGAATTCCAATCAATTTAAATTCTGTATGAAATACAGCAAAGTATTTTGCTTATTGGAAATATTAGATTTAACCTATTTGCTTGAAATTAAAACTAAAATAAAAGCTTAAAGAAAGATTTTTAATTTTTAAATCTTAGGTATTGTTTCTCTTTGAAGGTGTATGTGTATATATATATATATATATATATATAATTACATCAACTATCAATGTTTTGTTTATTTACCCACATTTCATTCCAAGGATCAAGGTAATGAAATAATTTAAATGTTTTTTTTGTTTTAAAAATATTTGAATAAATTGATTCACTTTTTTCCCAAATGAAAAAAACTTTTTGCATTAATTTTCTTTTTATGCAAGTCATATTTATAATTTAAGAAAAGAAAAAAAATATGGAAAAGTTACCAAAAAATATTTTACTTTACTGTGCAGTTTTTAAATATTCAGAAGATAAATGTGCTATTTATTTGATTATTTTTTCTTTGTAAAGTGAATATAATTTGTTTTGTAAAAATTAACTTAAAGGTCAACAAGAGGATAATTATCTAGCATTTTCATAAAATTAAGGCAGAAATAATTTACAGAAGATTTGGGTAAATTTTATCATTTGATAAATAAATTTAACCACTGATGAAAACAAGTAAGGAAAATTTTATTGAAACCAAAAAGTTCAGTTTTTGTAAATTTTGCATTTTTGTTTTTACCAATTATTCACGGTTACTGAGTTTTTTATGACCACAAGCAACTTTAAATACAAATGTCTTCAGTTTTACATGTATGAAAATTCTTATATATCAGAATTTTCTCTAAATTCTTTTTTCTAATGACTATAAATTAATTCAATTATCATAAACTTTCAATGTGTATTTTTTTTTACAGGTGTTTTTTTTATTTATTTATTGACTATACCAACAATATAGTTATTTCTTTTTACAACATGAAAAAAACAAAACAAAACAAAAAAAAAAAACAGATTCCTTTACGATAAAACATCTGCAAATCCCCTAAAAGTGTGGTTCTTTCTTAGCAGACAACTTACTTTTTATTTTTTTTTCATATAAAACAAAAATCTCAATATGCAAATGTGTATCTGAATTTTTCTTTTTGGCATTTACAATATAGGCTGTAAACCAGTCATATTCATTATGGAATTTGATTGTTTTTGACATTTTGTAAGAAATGGATTAATTTCATTTTTAAAGAGCAGAAATCAGGACTGAAAAAAAATTGCACAACTTTTTACTTAAATAGTTAAAGTATAACACATCAAACTTAAAATTTAGATTAAAAAAAAGAAAAAAATCAATTTTTCTTTTAACCAAAATTAGTGCAATAAAGGATGTAACTAGTTCCTATAGGAATGTGAACAAAAATACATCTTTATTGCGAAATGATGTAAGAAAGAGAGAGATTGGAAAGTGATGATTTATTGCATACTTATCACCTTGTAATTATACTTGTTCTGTTCATTAAAGACCATAATAAGTTAAAAAGATCTGGAATTCAACAGGATTGATATTGCAGACAGTGTTAAGCACTTCTTTTTGTGGAGAATTCATCCCTATTATTCAGTTAAATAAAAAGCAACTAAAAACAAATTAATATTCTAAATACAAATATATCAACACAAAAGCCTGACCCTAGAAAAATAATCCTTTTTTTTTTCTTCTTTTTTTAAAAAATAAACCTTTATGCTACAAGAACAATTCATAAACCATTCAGCCTTTTTAACATGATGGTAATAGTCTGGAAAAAAAAAAAATATATATATATATATATATATATATATATATATATATAAATTCACAAGCAGTTTTACTCATAATTGCTGCATAGCATACCAAATATAATTAGGATAAAATACAAAGATGTTTTGGAGATTTTATTCGTTTGTTATTTGCCGTCACAAACTTTGAAATGTTTTTGCCTCACCTGACAGATTCTTGCTTATAACCAGTTATTATCATTTTGCATTCATTAAGGCAAAAATATGGGGCATCTGTCAGTTTCACCAAAATTGCTATCCAAAGCAAATAGCATTTGTTTTGCTCGTTAGTAAAAAAAAAAAAAAAAAAAAGTAATCTTCATAAAAATTTTGAAATGAAGTCATGCCTAAAATATGAAAGAAAACTAAAAAAAAAAAAAAAAAAAAAGATACTATCAACTTGATATATATAATATTGAATCTTATGGTTTTTCTATCTGTACTTCATGGTATCTTTAGGGATTACCATGCAGGGTTTTGCAAACTTGAATCCCAACTGTATTTGTAGCGCTTTAAAGGGATTTTTGCACCTGCTACAGAATATGATCAATTTACAAAAAAATTGGGTTCTGTCATTGGTGGAAATTGTGACTTATCAAGAAAATAAACAAGTTTCTGAATAAGAAAGAAAAAATTAAACAAAGTATTATTTTTCTTTGTTAAAAGAATGGTAATGAGCATCATTAAATTGTAATTGAGATCCTCAGATCTCTTAGCTTACAATCCTGTGCAATAAGTAAAGTGTTACACCTTTGGTGTCAGAATTCTTGGGAGCCATCTTGCAGACAGCTTGCTCAACCCCAAGATCTCAGTTAAAACAGTATGGACTAAACCAGAACTAATGCCTATGGACTTAGCTATCTGCTGGACTGTAAGATGTCTGTTATCCAAAAGCATACAGTGAATGGCATCAACTTGTGGCCGAGGTATTTGGATGACTTGACCAAGGGTCATCTTCTATGCTGTTCCTGCCGTATTTGAATTCCGCAGCTGATTTCTTCAAGTTGCATAAGAAGGGGAGTCTTCAGTAAGTGTCTGTACCATGTCTTCATGAATTTCCTTGTGTGTCATACCTTTCTTTTACAGATACTTTATGACTGCTCAGGTCTCTGTTTTGTCTGTTTTAGATTTGTCACAGACCTCACACCTTTGTATGGGTCTCACCTGCACAGAAATCTGAATTAGATTTTCTAATTTTATAAGAAGTGGTAGTGTCTTGCCACAACAAAGACATTCAGCTGTGGCTCTTCTTTCTGGGTGCAGCATAAAACTTTTTGAACCCTCATAGCAGTAGTGGTTCTAAATTATATAGTCAATACTAATTCATATATAAATATTTATATCATTAACAATAGTGAAGGAAAATGAGTTTAAGAAAAATTCATTATTTCTTCATTTTAGCTATTACTTCATAAGAACATTGTAATTGAAATGCAGTTTTCCAATATAATGAAAAATTGATTTTTGTATGCATACATACTACGATTAGTACTGATAAAAATGATAAAGTGTATACTTCTCAGCCTTCTGGAAGCTAAACTTTTAACCTATGTTAAAATAATGATTCAAATTGCAAGGTTAAAACCTTAATGAAGATTCATTGATATATAAGAGTCGTCTTTGGGTGTGTAATGGTTAGTAGGCTTATCTTGCAGATTATCACTACTGAGTAGTGAGTTTGATGCTTATGGGAGCCTTGTACTAAAAATAAGATTAATTTAGTATACTGTATTGTTTTACTTCTTTTTTGTCCCCTTTTTTCTTTTTTTTTAGCTTAGTTACCTTTTTGATTGTCATTGTTTTGACCACTTCCGATTAGCCTTTCACTGGAACCCCACACAATAAAGGCATTACACCAAGCATGTGGTCAGTAGTTTCATCATCCTAATATCACCCTCAAATGTTACCATCATCATTTTATCCTTTTGGTTATTAATAATCCTGTCAATGTATGGGACTGTCTTCTTCAAAGTTTTAATTGCTTTAAGCCATTTACTTAATTATGATGTGTCCTACCTTGAAGCATATTTAAGTTTAAAAGATTTAAATGCATGTGCCTTATATCTTTATTGCATTGAGAAAAAAAAAACATCTTTGTTAAAATAACAGTACAAATTTAAGAAAATGAATGCCCTGTCCTCTAAGCAAAAATAAAGTCTTTTTTATTTATTTAAATCAATTAATGCAATCCTTTCTATGTTGAAGAGACAATATTGAATATGCATTATTAAAGAAGAAACAAATAACCATTAATGTGGCTGATTAAGGGAAGTTAATGTGGACAGTACTAGAAAACTCTATAAATATTACATATTTTATGAATAAGGAAATATCACTTTTGAACAAACTTACAAAAGCAAGTAATTTTTATGAAGGATCATTTTTCACATGTCCCATCTTTCAACTATTTACATTTCTGGCCAACATAAATGCCAATAAATGACTTGCATCTTATTTCTCTACATGCATAAATGTATCCAGAAAACTTGAGTATATTTTGTAGATAATCTTGCATTAAGTGGAATAAGTGACTTGGTGAGTTTTATGGTAACAATGCAAACTATTCAGAATGCTGTCCTCATTTCATCTGTAGTGCAATGTCAAACTGAAGTTGATTTTTGTGCTTGATATAAATGGAAGGACTTCTATTTATGTCAAGCACAAAAAGTAACTGAGCCTCAACAGCTGTTTTTTAGCAGATACCATGCACAAGAAAAATGACTATTTCTCTGTGTATACACAATTATAAATACTATGCAATAATTAGTATGTAAAAGTACTAACAAACTTTTTTTCCTCATAATGAGTAGGTTTCAGGAATGTGATTAATGAAGCTCAATAAATCCGATTATAACATGATTATATTGTCCCAATTTGAGAATGAAATGTTAAAGAAACAAAGCCAATTGGAATAATGAAACTGTATCTAAGGAAAAGGAGTTATTTCAAACTTTACTTTCTTGACACTTTGGATAGATTCTTTTTTTATTCATGAAGATCTGATATTTTAATTAGATAAAAATTATTTGTTTATTCTGGTGCCTAGAATGGAGATTGATATGTCAGTTGAATTTTCTAATTGAATAATACTTAGAAAATTCAAGCTACAATAAGGTTTGTTCCATAAACTGATAAACTAGCAAATCAAACAAATTCTGGGATTTATCAAATGAAGAAACTAATTTATTAGGTCAGTATTTTGTAAGTTTTTTTTTTTATGCAAAAAAAAAAAAAAAAAAAAAAAAAAACTTGATTCTTAGAATAGAACCATTAAATTGCATTGTGCTACAATATAACCATCAAGCAATACATGTACAGCTGTTGTAAAGAAATAAGTCTAGTTCATCTATATTTGTCACTAAAAGTAATCATAGTGGTAATTGTATATTGACTTGGTACTATCTACAATCATTGCCTTTGTTACCTTTTATCTTAAACTGTTTTGATACTCAACACCCAGTTTCTACTTACAACACAATGGCATCTGAATCAATAAAATATCTTCTACTTTAAAAGTCTTCAGAAATATATATATATATATATATTTTTTTTTTTTTAAGGAAAAAAACAATTAATCAGATTATTTTGACTGATTCAATTCTGCCTTCATGGATATTCTGGCCTAGAGAATAACATTAATTTTGATACTGTTTTCATTTACAACTCTTTCAGCATTAATCTTGTCATAGCACTCTCTAGCTTGTATTTTATTTACTGTTTCATAGTTAAGCATGCAAAAGATGGACATAATTTTCATATTTTATCAATCAAATATTTCTAGAACAAACAGAATATTTGCAATGAATAGAAAGTGACTAGTAAATTATATAAAATTAAATAGAATGGCTTAATTCATAGAAAACAGTTATTAAAGTTATTAGTGCTAATGCATTTAGAAAATCCTAGGAATAAACCATCAAAGAATGATTAAGAAATAATACTTAGAAACTTTATTTTTAATTTTTAGTCATAGGAGAAGAAACAATATAATAATCTGAATGACTACAAGACAGGAATATGGTAGATGATATTATCAAGTCTGTATTATATTTTCAGCTAGGTGTTATACTACCTTAACCAAGATCTCTCTGATTCACAATTACTTTCCATGGGACATTTTGGCTGGATGTGAGCACAAGAAAGCAAAACCCAAAATAAGTAGTCTTCGTTGCAGAGGCTCTGAACATCACATTTTGTCTACAAAAATTCCCACAAAAAATCTAAAAAACAACCAATCATGAACATTGACACAAAAAAAGGATGAGCCTGGGAGCCAGCACCTGTTAAATCACAGATATAAAAACAACATGCCTCATCGACAACAGGCAGTCCAGCTCAACACCTCAATGTCACCACCAGCCCATCTACACAGCTTGGTGGTGTCAATTTCAGCCCTGAAGATAGACTGATCAACCCTACCAATGACATCCCACTTATGCTACCATGTAGCTTCACTAATCCACTCCAGGCCTCTTGTCAACACTGTGGCTTCCAGCAGAACAAATCAGTTAACATCCTTGCACCTAATTGCTTCCCTGACCCATGGCAACTAAAGAACCATCTTTGCCACCCTTTAACACAACTATGTATATATTCTGAAAATTAATCAATACATGCTGTTGAAACTTTAATCTTTGTTTGTCCTTTCTTTTGTAACCATACACTCATTATAACATAAGGTTTTGCAGTTTCTGAGCAACAAAATTCCTCTCACAAAACCAATAAGATTTTGCAAATAAAGATGTTATCACATTCTATTGACCTTCAAGCAAACTTGTTTGTGTAATATATCAAAGAAATTTATATTAGAAATGTCAATATCAGACAAAAAATAATTGACTTTTTTCATGAAACAATAGATGCCAATATTTTTCATTAAATAACCAAGCCTCATCAGTTTACTGGTGTGTAAAGTAACACAATTGCTGGCCTATAAAACATAGCTTACAAGAGTACTTGGAGAGACTGCCACTCACTGCAACTCATTCATGCTTTTATAGGTGCCCATTTTAAGCTTAGGGAGATAATCCCCTAGTCATAATATCAGTGCACGGAAATTTTCTTCTAAGTATATATTTGAATGCTTATTTGCTGGTAAATACAGTATCTGATATTTTATTAAATTGATTTAGTGGTAACTAGTGCTCAAAAAATAAAACCATATTTCTTGATGTGTACATAATGATAAAATACAAAAATATTAGTCAGTATACCACCATATTATAATAAAAATATTGTAAACACTATAAGAAACACTGAAAAAATTTAAAAGACCTGCTAATATGTAGAGTGCAGCCAATAAAAAAATAATAAATATTTGCTGTGGTCTGCATAGGACACTAGTTTCTAGTAACTGGATAGTCTGAGAAAAGCATTTTAGTTAATGTTAAAATGTTACTAACAAGAGACAACATAGTTAAAAGCTAGATCCCACTAGAAGCAGCTGCTGAATTTATTTTGTTGTTTGGTGGTAGTTTTGTGAAAAAAAATAAATAAATAAAAAGGGATTGAACAGACTTCATTCATGGCAGGATAATATGTGTCAGTCCAATGTATTTTGTTTTTTTCAGTGAAAACTGATTGAAATTTTATTTCTTATTCAGTAGTTAGTACTGATTGCTGCTGTAGGATTATTATAAAAGATCAATAATAATATATATTGTTAGACAGTAAATTACTATATGTTAAGAAGTGTATGTTTATCAACATAAAAAATATATAGGCATAGACTAGATGTCTTTGTGGCTATGAAAAACATGTAGCATTGAGTAATGGTTAGATGAACAGATCATTACTACTGTGTTAATTTTGTTTCTCAGTAGTTGTCTCACACTTGAGGCCCTTGAACCAAACTAAGCTAAAATTAAGTGCTTTTAAGATTTTGTTGCATAGTTAATCATTATTATGATGGCATCTTTAATCCAGAACTTCAGCAAGCATAGACGAGACTTTCTTGAGTAGTTTCTGTAATCTACTGACACTATTCTAGAGGCACAATATTATGAATTTTAAAATACAAGCAAACCCTTCTTATATGTATTTTTGGATTAGCTGCTCTCATTTAACTTTAATCCTATTTTCTGTGAATAAAAATGCTTCTCAGGTTTAAAATGAAAAGAAAACACCATGTTGTCCATAATATAAACCTGAATTTCTAAAAATACCCAGCATGGATATGTTTACATTATTTACTTTGTTCAAACTGTTGTCCTCATTTTTTTTGTCATATTCACATCTTGGCTGTTGTATGCTCCAGCCATTTTCAGGTGATATGCATTTTGAACTGAAATTTAGTCTAAAAGGGTAAATTGTTAGTTCTATGTGCCATGCCCTTTCTGGATATCTCAGTTTCTGCTAATCCCTTTGAGTAACTCAACTCTCCAAGGTTTTGTTCACCTCTACCGTGGCCAGGTATTGAACTCATATTGTCTTTGGGTTAAGTCACTTTTTGGATATCTTCAACCAACACTTTTATTTGCATCAATGAGTGGATTTTTGAAGACTTATAAACCTAATTTCTCAGTATATACTTTTTTTTTTACCAGAGCTCATATTATAATTTTTGTTATTTTCCTCTAGCTTTCTGTATTACTGGTTTCCATATTGAGTTGTGAGTTCCAACGTATATCACCTGAAGAAGGCCAGAGCATGTTGTAAATATGACAAAGATGAGGACAACAGTCCAAACAGTGTAAATAGTTGCAACACTTCATATCAGAAATATATACAGATCATGTTTGTAATTTACAAAACTAACTCTTTAATAGATATAAAGAAATAAAGAACATTTACTGAGGGTGAAGCAAATTAACATAGTGAAAGAAAACAAAAATTAAGTTTTACTTTCATTTAATGCTTTCTTTTATTATCCAATCTCTATTGATTTATAAAGTATTTTACAAATAATATGCAGTGAGAGAAAATAAGTATCCAATACACAAGCAAAAAACAATTTATTGCTTTATCTACATGATAATAATTTACCTCAAAATTATGCCACATGTAAGTTTCCTTCTTCCAATAATAAATATATGAAAAAATTTGAACAACTAAAATTATATAAATTTATATGATGTTTACATTAAAAAAAAAAATGAAGTAAAAAATATTCAATAGCTGATCATGAAAAGAGTAAACCACTGAAGAATGTAAATAGTAGATGGTCAGTTCTAAAAAGCTGTTGGTTATTTTAGAACATCCTCAGTAGTAACTAACATTCTTGGGCTGATAATTTGGTGAATCAGTTTGCTGCTAACCATCATCATAGTAGTAACCATGTCAAAAACTGAGGAACATTCTATAGATATCAGAAATACCATACTTAGCCTTTATCATAAAGGTAAAGGTTACATGGCCATCCGTAAAGAGCTACAACTTCATCCATACACCATTAGTTCAAAAAGTTGGTGCATCTCCAAGCACGAGGAACAATAGTTAAATACCTTGTCAGCATGGTTGTGATCTTGTAGACATAAAAACAACTACTTCTGAAGAAATCACATCTGAAATTTGTTAAGGACCATTTATGTATGCCAGGTACCTCCTGGAATAATATACTTTGGTTTGATATAATAAAGACCAATATTGAGGTATTTGGCCTCAGTTCACATTGTGAAGTTTGGAGGATGAAAAACAAAGAATTCAAACCAGATCTGTAAACATAGAGGCAGCAATGTAACAGTATGGAGCTAATTTTCATCACAATACAGGATGACTTCATATAAGTGAAAGAAGAATGGAGACATGTACCAAGATATATTGGACAAGAACCTTACAATAATTAAGGCTTTAAAAAAAAGCACAATTTGGTATATCAACAGGACAATGATCGTAAACATACCACTAATGCAATTAATCAATGGTGTGAAAATAATAAATTCTATCTATTGAAGTGGCTGAGTCTCTGAACCTGAACCTAACTGAAAATTTATGTACATGATTGTTAGCCTAGTAATTTGAACAAACTAAAATTCTATGAAGAGTGGTTCAAAATACCAGAAAATTGTTTGAAATTAACAACTACTTATAGGAAACAAATGGAAACTATCATTGTAAACAAAGGCTATTGAATTCCACAAAGTATTAAGCTTTATTTGATTCTACTTTGTATAGGGTATTGATTACTTTTTTTTGTTCTATCTTTTATAAAGCTCTTATAATTTGATATAATTGTATTTGTTGAAATCTTTACTCATATTTAAGATTGTTAAGATCAAATATTTTGCAATATCCTGGTTTTTGTTGCATGTAATGAACACTTTATTTTTCCCCACCTGCAAGGTGATTAATGATAAAGTTGAAGGTATTTACTTAATGACCAGTAATATCATAGACTCCAATAATGCCAAATTAAGAGATTGTCATCTCAGACAGTCTAAATCAATGATAAAGAAAAGGCAAGCAAAATAGGTCATACTGTATTGACAGATCAGTCTGAAGATTAAAGAATAAAAAAAGAAAATTAAACAAATATAAGTGGTGCTTATTTCCATTATTACAGAGGATATTAAAATCAGGGTGAAAAACAATAATGCCACTAAAATACAAGGCGGTCACTGAGTGTGAAACAATTTATAATACTGCTTAAGATTGAAAGAAAATGAAAAGTTCTGAAAACTGGTCATCCTTGAATTTCACAAAAGCTACCCAAAATCATTTTAAGTGTGAAATGATTTAATGAGAGAGATACATTTTCTACATGTTCTTAATATTATCAATGATTCAGAAACCACAATCTCTGTTGCTTTTACTACTTTTTCTTTGCACATTTTTATTCTTTATTTACTCCTTCATCTCTTGCATCATTATTTCTTGTTTAACTCTAAATATATTTAGAGACAAATGAAAGGTCTCAGCCGGTCTTCAATGACCATGGATTTGGTTCCACCCATCTGCTCTTCCGGAACATCGCTGCCTGTGGCTGAACAGACCAATGCGTGAGAGGCAGGCTCTTGTCAAACAACTCACACCTTTGAATTTTCTGTGTTGTCTATGCCACATGTTATTTCCTGTGGATTTGCTTATATTCTATGTTGTTGAGTTTCTCCTCCCATTACATTAGTTGTTTAGTCAGGGTGCTTCTCTACCCAGAATGGTCAGCAGCAAGGTCCTCCCAGTGGTCACTGTTGATCTCAAGGGCCTTCATGTCCCTCTTACAGACATCTCTGTAGTGCAACTGAGGGCAACCAGTGTCTCTTGACATTTGCAAGTTCCCTATAGAGGGTGTCCTTGGGAATTCAGCCATCCTCCATACAACAAACATGACCCAGCCATCAGAGCTTGCATTGTCTGAGCAGGGTGAACATGGTTGTTAGGCTAGTGTGAGAGAACTTCATTGTTGAGCTTGGAGTTCAAGAGAAGCAACTGCAACAACTATAAAGGGATCTCTCTCCTCAGCATTGTTGGCAAAATATATGCAGGAGTCATTCTCATTCAATTATAGAAACTCACAGTACATGTCTGCCTTGAATTGCAGTGTGGCTTTTGCACCAACAGATCAATAGTAGACATGATATTCTCTCTCTGCCAGCTACAGGAAAAAGGCAGGGAATAGGACATACCCCTGTACATCGCCTTTATCAATCTCATGAAGGCAATTGAATTGGTTAACAGACAGGGTTCGAATTGGTCAATAAGATCCTGCTTAAGATAGGATGTCCACCAAAACTGTAGAGCCTCAATGAATCTTTCCACATCAACATGAAGGGGACAGTATAGTATGATGGAACCACAGTGGAGCCATTTGACATACACAATGACATCAAACAAGGCTGTGCCTTTGCCAACAATCTTTGAGATCTTCTTCACCTCACTCTTGAAGCATGCCTTTAACATGATAACAGAGTGTCTATCTTCACACCAGACTATTCGATCTTGCATGCCTCAAATCCAAAACAAAAGTACAGGAGGCTCTGATTAGAGACATGCTGTTTGTGGATGATGCTGCAGTCATAACTCACACACAAGAGGAACTCCAGACTCTGATGAATCACTTCTCTTAGGTCTTCAGGGACTTCAGGCTAACTATTAACTTAAAAAAGGACAGGATGTAGATGTGCTGCCAATCATCACCATTGATGACTATGTACCTCAGGTCTATGATCAGCAGTGACCGCAACCTGGACACAGAAGCAACTTTCTATTATATAACAATCTAAAAATACAAGTGTATAAGTTATTAAAAAAAAAAAAAAAGACAAAAAATGAAAAGCTTCTTTAGTAATAAAACAAGTAAATTTTATCTTGGCAACTTAATAACAATTACTATAATAAAATAAATTGATTTCATGGCTTAAGTTAAAAAAACAAAAAAACAAACAAAAAAAAAACAACAAAATAAATAAGTATAAAAAAAATAAAATAATTAACTTCTATTCAAATTCTTGGAATAACAATGAAGACAGTGAGCCAATCAGTGGAAAAAATTCCAATATGCAATTTGGCAAGATAGCTGCAGCATAGTGCATTTAGTGACAGTAGAAAATGGCAGACAAATTATAATAGAGATGCATTGCAAATGATTGTACAGAGATTTCATATTTCCAGAACTAGAAAAAAAAAAAAAAAAAAAAAAAGAAAAAAAAAGACTTCATAAAATAAAAATTGTATAAAGGAATAAAGTGTCACTGTTGACACTTGAGTTTGAACATAGATCACCAGAGAGTAAACACAGGCGATCACATTATTGAATTAAGTAGACCATGTGAACATAGAGGAAACACATTTATGTAGAAAGTAGCTGACAACTAATGATCGCTATTTCTATTCTATCCTCTATTACTATACAGACCACTATGCTTTACTCTATTTACTATACTATTTCTCTATTCATATACGGATTACTGTTCGAGCAAGTATTATTGAACAAGTATTATTAGTGCAAGTGATATTTGAAGGCATCTGACATCAGCATTGTTCAACGGTGTACTATAGTTGTATCTGTAATTACAAAGTCTCTACTACAACGAGCATTACGTAAGTGACAATAGGTATTCATTGACATTACAAAAGTGTCAAACAAGTGTTCCTTGACATCACAAAAAAGTGTATATGCTCTCCCAACCCTATATTCTTCTAAAACTTTGCATTTATTAATGAAGCTGCCTGTTAGTTGTCTTTAAAATAAAGATATTACATGTTTGCTTCTTATGAATATTCATAAATAATTGCTCTTCAAAAATAACTGAGTATAGTTAGTTGTATGTAAGTCAGCTGATTACAAAAGTTCACTCTTAAATTAGCACCTACAAATCTAATGACTTTATATAACCCACTTCTGTGTCTATTCAGGATGTGAGCGATCATGGATCACCACAACTTCCTGTCCTTTGTAGCTTTTAGTAAGAATTGTCTATTTGCTATCCCTCCTAATCTTTGTTCTGCCAACCATTTACACAAGTTCATTAGGCAGATTATTTGCTGCTTCCCTCTGTCTCTATTGCTTTTAACGTGTCTGATAAAGGTCAATATCCTATTTGTTTCCATTTTCTTTAAAATTCTGTCATTGCTTACATGTTCAGTCAATGGTATTATTGGCACCTCTCCTTAGAACCATATTTCTGTTGCCTAAAGTCATCTGTGAGGAAATTGTCTAGCATTCACTGCCATAAAAGAGGACTGATATTACATAACAGTTCAGTACTCTTTTCTTGGCTTCTAATGAAATTTTCCTGTTTCTTAATACTTGGCTTAGCCTTTGAAAAGCATCTTTCTCTATTCCAATGCCCATTAGGATTTTGGTGTCAAATTTTTCATCCTATGTTAAAACACTTCCTAGATATTTCATACTTGCTTGATTTCAGTGTCATCAATTTGTAGTTTGCATCTTGGGCTGTTCCTTTTGCCAACAATCATACATTCTGTCTTTACAATTGATGGTCAGTCCTCTCTCACTTTCTCTTACTACCTTCTGTTGGAATAAGCTCTCAACATTCTTGCACTAACCTAGTGTACATTTGTCATATGCTGCTTCTTTCTATTACTAATGTTAGAAATTTATTTTTGTTGTTGACTATTTTAAAATATGTTTTAATAAATATATACAAAATGCACATGTTCAAAATATCTGCATAATATGTAGTAGATAAAAATATTAATCTAAATGACGTTATAACAATGATATATGAAGTTATAAAAAGGGAAATTGACAGAAAGGAGAAATAAAATTCCAAATGAACGATAAAAAGAAAATTGATTAAAAGGCATTAAATAGAAGCAACAATACATTTTATAAATATAGAATGTATTTCTTCCTTGAAGCAACATTAAGAAAAGTCATCCAAGGGCTTTGTGCTCTAGTTCCAAACCAAAGAATAAAATGATTCAGGATCTGCTCAGAGTAATGTCTGCTGATGCTAATCAATATTGCTGTGAACCAGGAAGGATTAATTTTCTTTATGATTTCAAAGAAAAACTAGAGATCCAGAATTATCTTGGAAAATGCTGGAAGCAAAAGGTCTTTTTTCATTTCCTTTCATATAAAATTCATTCATATTAAGACTGTGCTAAAGAAAGAAGAGTAAAGGGAGATAAAATGAAAGACTTGCTCAAGAGAAGGCATCAGTTTCATAAGCATGATTCAAGAGTTGAATCAGGTTCAATGTAAATGCCAAAATTTCCACAGCTGAACTCCAGTTACTCCTTCACAAGTTACAAGAAAAAAATTCACTATGATACAAGAGAAGACTGGAACTATGTTTATTGTAACTATCTAAAACTGAACAGTAATTATCAAGTTAGTTGTTATGCATCTTTAATAGGCAATATCAGTTCGTTATAATTTTTTATGGTAATAGTGATATTAGCTATTTCCAAACAGGAAATGTTTGGCATTCAAGTAACTGAATAGTTACTGCTATTATTGGTTGAAATTTATAAAATCCTTTTCTTAAAACAGTTTTTCAGGAAAATAGACTTCTCAAATCCACTGTTATCGTTCTATCTAGTACTATTTAAGGTAGTGTGGAAAGTCAACATCATTATTTTGCCTTCATGTACTATCCAATTTAGTAAAGCTCTTTGTGATTCTGTAGTGCTAGTCTACAAGATCTAATTTATAGAACTCAAGAGAAAACTAAGTTTACAATGCTTAATTAACCTCTTGCCAATAAAGAAAAAAATGTTTATAAAGATTGATACACAGAGAAAATAAAGAGAGTAAACAGGTTTCATATTACCTGAACAACCATAAAAATCCATTTTTCTGCTTAATTTTGTTAGAGCACAAGCTATTAGTTAAATTGACAACTGAATTGATCATCCAAAAAGCAAGCTGTTGTAATAATATTTGAATCACTTAGATAAAACTGTTAATTATTCATTTTTACTAATATTTTGTTAAGGGGTCCACCCCTTTTTCATACAAGTGGACTCACCCAGTGTGCACTTGTACTGCTGCCGGTGAATACCCAGGAGGGTGAGACAGTGAGAGTGTGAGGTAACCGCTTTATAGGAGTCACAGTTGCGAGCATGTAGACTTAGAAGGAAGTCATACTTTGATACTGAATTTCCCAGACTATATATATATATATATATATATATATATATATATATATTATTGCTATTAACTGCATTTCTGGATCTACTAACCGTATTACCAATTGTATTATTACGTCAATACATTTATTTGCTATATTTCATTCCTGTGTTTGTCATTCATTTGAGACCGGATTTCAACATATTTCTTTCACAGAAAGAAAAGCTTTTACGTTTTTTGGGGTTTTTTTTTCAGTACATTCATAATCAAAATTCAAACTACACAATTTTATGAGTGAATATATCTTCATAGTAATTTTTCCACTTCACAAACTCCATATATATAATACAAAATAATTTGTTTAATAGTTGAAATTTCTGACATGACAATTTTTTTTTTATTTTTAAATCAGTTCACCACAAGCAAAGTAATAAAGCCACTAAAATACAAGTGCTTACTGAGTGTTAGAATGAGAAAAAATTTTTGAAGATCAAAGTCGACTAGAAAGCAAGAAGCCAGAAGAGAGTTCTGCAAAGAAGAGCAAGAGAAGAAACTATTAGCATAGAACTTACAGTTACATCTAGCCATTTCATCTGTAAAATGATGAGATCTTGCCGCTAATCTAGTACTGTGCTTAAATCGATAAAGTCTAGTTACCATAGAGGAAACTTCATCAGAACAATTATTATGAAAATATTTATAGAAAAGGCACAGGGAAGCTACATTACATCAGAAAATATTTGTTTAAAAATATATTTCAAACAAATTAATGGTATTTTTTTCAAGAACAAGTAGAGAAAAAATGATGAAATCACCTTGCAATTTGCTTTACTGAAACAAATACTATCACAGTATTTACTGAAACAAATACTATCGCCTTTATCCACTATGCCATGTGTCCTTGAGGACACATGGCACAGTGGATAAAAGCATTAGTTAGATCCAGTGACAGGACCCAAAGAATGTGAGTTCAATACCCGGTTAAGGCAGTGGAGAACTTTCAGAAGGAAATTAACAGGAGATAACTGATAACTGACATCCATTAAACTAGAACATGGAACTAAAACAGTCTACCCCAGTGAGCGAAATAAAAGATTCAGTTCGACATTCCAACCACCTGAAGGCCAGAGTGTACAACGGCCGAAACGTTGTAATAAATATGGCAAAAATGAGGACAATAGTCTGAATAATGTAAATAATGTATATAATACCTCATCTCAGAAATATAGACAGATAATGTAAATTAGTCCTTAGTTAAAAAGAGAATACTCGCAGACCTTAATGAGCTGTTGGTTTATTGAAAGGGAACATGGTTTCAACTAGAAAACTATCAATCGAAACAATGCAAAGGATTATAAAACTACTTCAAGGAAATTAATTTGCTTAAGGCAGAATGTTAAAAAAAAAATAAACATAAATTATGATTTATTTGCTAAGTGAAAAAGCTGGTATTACATCATCTAAGAAAGGTGATTTTATAATTTTTGCCAGGGGGTTGTTGATGATTCTACGCAGATTTATTTTAACTGGTATCACTGGTGGTGGTTATAATCATAACATTTCAGACATTGTAACCTCCAACCTTCTGCTGTTTTCCATAATGTTCTTGAAATTAAATCCTTTATTCAATCCAAGGTAGCAGGCTATTCCCCTTATACAGCCCATACCTGGAGATATATTGTATTAGTTAATTCCTCTGTTAATTTATCCTTGTGGTGTCACATCTGCTTATTCAACTGAACTCAAATATATGGATTTTACTTTATGACTCAGATTGAATTAATAAGTACTAGATAAATTGCATACATTTGACTAATGCTTATATCCAATGTCCTGTAAAACTGGGAGGAGAGTCATTTGAGCCTTAAACCTAATATATCTGTTCTTTTCACAGAGTTTGGCTAAAATTTTAAAATGAATCAGCATATAATTCCTATTCTAGATGAACGGCATTATAACATAGCTGACTCTCCATTAGGTTCATTTCTCATGTTTCTCAAGAGATATTCAGAAAAAAGCTTTTGCAAGCAAAATCAGATTCTTGACTTGACATATCAATACTGAGCAGCATATCAATACTGACAAGTAGAAGAACTGAATACTAAATCAATGATAAATAAAAGCCAATATAGATGCATAGAAAATTGTATTTCTTTTTAATCTGTAACCATAAGAGTACCAGAATTATGCTGTGTGAGTGAGTAAGAAAGATATGCAAAAATATCATTTATATATTGACCATATAACCATCAACCTATCCTTCAAGTTAACTTACGACTTGTCTGGTGAAAGTGACATTTCTGTTTCTATTAATATCAGAGTGTTAGGCCCTGATAGTTCTATTAGTATACACAAAATGTTCATCAAGAATACATGTTTACAAAATTAATAGGGGGAGGGGAGAAAAAAAAAAAAAGGTTCAGACCCAAGCAAAATAACATCTTCAATTTATACGTCCCAGAAATTCATACACAGATGTCCTTAAGGATACATGGCACAGTGGATAAAGGCATTGGTTAGATCCAGTGACAGGACCCAAAAGAGTTGTGAGTTCAGTACCTGGTTAAGGCAGTGGAGAACTTGGATAGGTGAATTAACAGGAGATAACTGGCATCCATTAAACATGGCACATGGAAATAGAACAGTGTACCCCAGTGAGTGAAATACAGGGATCAGTTCGACATTCCAACCACCTGAAGAAGGACAGATCATACAACGACCGAAACGTTGTGATAAATATGGCAACAAAGATGAGGACAATAGTCTGAATAATTTAAATAGTGTATCTTCAGTTTAGTATGAAGGTCTTATTTATCTCTAAATTTTTTAATGTATTTAATAAATGAAATACATTCAAAGTGAAGAATTGTTTGTATGTTGTTTTGTGCATTGTCATCTTAACAGACAATGGCAAATTTAAAAATTTAAACTAAATAAAAATCAAATCTTACTTTTTGTTCTAAAATATTAATGTCTCTGATGTTGATAATGAGTATAGACAAAAGCACAACATCAAAAACATTTGTCCAATATTAACACATTGAATGAAGACATGTATTTTCCTGTATAAAGTTAGGAAAAGAGTCAATTGAATAATTTTAAAATTTTGGGGTCTTTAACAACAGAGCGTGCACGCACAATATATATATATATATAAAAAATTAAACCTAAAGAGCCAGACGAACCTACCAAGGTTTCACCTATGTGGATCATCAGGGAAGGCAGGCCTTCCCTGACGATCCGCATAGGTGAAACCTTGGTAGATTTGTCCGGCTCTTTAGGTTTAATTAGGTTTGCTCTACTTAGCATATTGAGCACTTTATTTAGTTATTTTACTTACTCGTATCAGGGTTTTTTTTCTTTGGACTCTGAACTTAGATGCTAGACGATTATTTTCAGCTGACATACATGTCCTTTGTTCTTTTTTTTGTACCTTTTTTTCCCTTTGATATTGGTTTGATTATTTGCAAATCAAGACACCAAAGGTTTTCTGGATGAGTATAATTTCTTATAAGATTATAACTAGTATGTGTGTGTGTGTGTGTGTATATATATATATATATATATATATATATATATATATATGTGTGTGTGTGTGTGTGTGTGTGTATATATGTGATAATGTATGTTACTTCAGTATATGTTTCTTTTAAATTCTATGCAATACTATCAATTTGTTAAGAGAAAGAATTTCAAAATGAAATATTAATTATTTTTTTACACACAAAGTTGGTGGGAGTTAAGAAATTAAAAGATATGGAAGATCTTTGCTGAATATACTATATATATTTCTAATTAAAATCTATAAAATATAAAAATAAAATTCTAGCACATTCTTATTTTTGAAGAAAACAATTCTTCAGTATTAAGACAATCATTTGTTGTCTGCTTTTTCAGTTTCTCTTTGCTTTCTTTGTATTGTTTATCTTCTCTCTTACCTATTGTAAGCTGCTGACAATGACTGCACATACAGTTTTATCATTATAAATAATGAGAGCATTGTTTCCCATAAATGTTTCGAGTATCTTGTGTCCGCTGCAAATAAGCATTAAAAAAAAAAAAAAAAAAAAAAAAATTTTTTGCGAGGTACATACCATCTATAATTATTCTACATAATGAATTGAAGAATAAGAAGGGAGTGCTGAAAAGATCTTGGCCTAATCTAATATTTAAAATCTATGACCAAAACACATTTAAATGGCCAAACATGAGAATTTTCTTTTGGTCAGACAAAGAACCTTTATGTGTGTGCATGTATATATATATATATATATATATATATATCATAAAATATATTTAGTTTTGTGGCTTCACACTTGAATCTATTTAAAAACAATTATTTTAGGAGATACCAATAACTTGCAAATATTGCTTAAAATAATTTTAAAAATCATTATCTTATTCCTCCATCAATATTAAAATAAACCAATATATTAAAGAATGAGTAAAAAAAAAAACATTCATTTATTTGAGACAAATTAGTTACATGGAACCAAATCCTTTACTCCCTTTAAGATCTTTTTTAATGCCTGTTTGTTGGAGAGACTTTGTAAATCACAGCTACAATAATAGTAACACTTTAAAACAATACTTGGTCAGACGCTGCTAATTCCCATGTGTGTATATATATTTTCCTTTACCCATCACATGATCTAATTATTTCAAGATAAGGTTGACTGTGCTTGCTCTCTGGCAATCCATGTTCAAACCCAAGTGTCGGCAGCAAAACTTTATTCCTATATGACAAGATCTAAGCAGCATCTGCTTCTTCCTGAATATAATTAAAATAAATAGCTTATAAGAATTATATCTAAATTCCATTTACACAGTAACTTTCAATTTAGATTTCAGTATTTTAAAATCCATATAAACGAAAATGTTTAAATACTAACTTTTCCAGTTCCATGCTTGAAGTTGTGAACAAATTTAAAATACTTCAAATTTTTACCATTAAAGTAACTTAAAAAAAGCAAATTTGTTCTATGAGAAGTCAATTATTCTTTGAAACAGGCAGGCTTTTTTAAGGAGGAGTATGTATAAACATCAAATTTGAAGTCATTTTTTAGACATTAAAGAAAGTATGTATAATTCAATAAAAGCATTACTGGAAGGCAGGTAAGCAACATTTTCCAGAACAATTTTTTTTTTTTATTAATATTTCATATTATTTCCTTTTATTATTAAAAAAAATAATTGTAGTCTTATGGGGATGATTGCTATGTCAATTATGCACTTTTTAACAATGTGATTCAGGGTGTAAGGGTTTAGTTCAGCTATTTAAAATGTTCTTATAAGTAAACCTCCATGATTAGTCTGCTCCACTGTTTGTGTTTTTTTTTTCTTACATTTTATTTATCAAAATAATTCAGTAATGAATTTCTTTGGATTAAGTAATCTATATTAAAGTTGCAATGGACTTAGTTAAGAAAAAAATAGGTTTGGCCATGTCTGTTTTACTAACTTACTGGTAGCCTAGCAATCCCAATATTAATTCAAATGCTTATACAATACTCAATTTGGTAGGAAGCTGAGTATACAAAAATATAAAATAAAAAGCAATATTTAATTTCTTGTTCTGTTCTTTAGCTACAGAGAATCACAATAACTGTCTGCTTTATATGCAATTTGACCTTAAACAAAGTAAGAGGTAATTATCTAGTTCTTTTTCCCCCCCACTGAAGTTTATTACCATGTCAGTTTTGTAATATTGTATTAAAAACATTATACAGCAGCAGAAAGAAAGGTCTGTCAGTCTACATTGAAATCCTATGAAGTGTGTCTTAAGCATTTTATCTATGGATGCCCATCTTCACAATATAAGGGAAGAATTTTCCTTTTTTCATTTTTGCATGTGAAAATACATATGCATATATAGCCTTACTGGAAAAGGTGTTTTTGATATTGCCAAGGCCTTAATGCACAGAGTGACTACAAAAGAAAAAACTACTAGAAAGAATAAGTCAATGAATTTGGTTTTTTATAATTTAAAAAAAAAAGACAAAAAGCAAAAAGGAAGCGTTCACAATCTGAATTTATTTTCAATTAAACTATTTTTAATTTATACATAAATTGGCTTTAATTTCTGAGCTCAAAATTTTGAGAAGAATGCATCAATAACAAACTGAACTACCATAATTGCTAGCAAATGAGACATGCATTTAAATTTTTAGACTAATGCAAAAAAAAAAAATCTAAGCAAATATTATAGTGTGTCCTGTTTGTTTGTATTATGACTTACCTACTGAAGTTCAAAATGGACTGCTATCATACATAAATAAGTTGCAGTGTGTGATTTATCCTAAAATACCAGCACCTTACAGGCCAACAAATATGGTAGATTTAAAATGCTTTCAATTTCAATCTTTATTTATAAAACCTTAATTTTTTTTCATTTTTTTTTTATTACTCAATATATCCTCATAGGTTATATAAATAGAAAAAATAGCAAAAAGGTACAACATTCAATAAATGTGTGCACAGAAGACAAGTATTCTTGTATTATTAGCATAATTATCATTTTTTCTTATATATTTTATGGCTACTGCTGTACTTCTGTCAATTCATAGCCAAAAAATTGCATGGCTTGCTTAGCCTATTTCCAAAGTTGTAAAATCACAGAATTTAAACAGATGTGTCTCAAAAATACCTATATGTTTCATCTCTTATTTCACCTGAATAACAGTGGCTACACTCCTTCAGGGTCAGCCTATGAACTTTTCAGCCCACCCTTGTATCTCTAATTAATGGGTTTGCTGAGTATGATTGTAGGGAGTTTAGTGAGGTCTGCAACATATCCTATATATACTCAATGACACTTAAATTGGGTAAGCACAAGGGTCAATTTTCTTCTTCATTAAGTGATTACCATTCTTGTCAGTCATTGGTGGACATGTTCTTGTATTATCTGTGTATCCCTGCAGTTTTCACTTGCCACTAATATCTGTCTAGAATTTATATATTACTGGTACATACTTGCTATTGTTGCACCCCCACAAATCTATAGTTGTTGGCACATTGGAGATACAGTGCCCTATCTATCTTTATAGTTCTAATAATCAATCAACAATCTAATAGTGTTAAATCTTGTCTGTCCAGTGTCTGCCACAACTACATGACTCCTTTATTATGTTGCACAGAAATCATTCAGCTGAATTTATTTATATAAGTGCAGCAAAAAAAAAAAAAAAAAAAAAAAAAATCCAATATACTTCTGTCTAATTTTTTTGCATTACTTTTTATTAACAAAAATAAAAAATAATTGGCCAATTCCTCAGAGATTAAAATCTATATGATTATGATTTAATGCTCCAAATTTATATAGAATGATAAACTGACAAGTTCTCATTTTTAAAATATTTTATGGATAATTTTTCCCTGCCAAGATAGACATGAACAAAATAGAATGTCAAACTGAGTGTTTTAAATCAAAGGCTTACGGTTGCATCACATCAAAACACGAGTCCCCATATGATCACTGAAGTTAAACAATATCAAGTCTTGTCAGTATCAAAATGGGTAACTGCTTGGGAATACCAGGTGATGTAAGCTTGGATGCATGGGTAGTGTAATGGATAATAGTTTGAAATTACTCATTGGAGCACACATTTCTAATTCCTTTTGTGTTCTTTATATTCACTTACATGCAAATGTATGAATCCACCTCCACCCCCAGCTAGTGGTTAATTAGTAAAATTTGTATCACTAAACCATTATTATCTATAAAAATAAATCTTACACTTTAAAAATATTTTCTATCTTTAAATAACCTGCAAAGGGTTGGTAAGCCATAAAAAAATGAATCATTCAATAAATTTAAATCAAAACTACTAAATTCAAACTCTTCAAGAGTCATATAGATTCCCACTTTTATTAACTTCAGTGATGATAAAATATTCAAATACATTGAAATCAAGAAAAATATGCACACAAATGAACATGAAAGAAGAGTATTTATTAGCTTATCAGGAGCACTTACACAAGTGTTTTTTATTATTATTACAAAATTCGCATTTCTAGATTTTGTACAAACAGTGAAATAAAATTCTATATAATTCACTATTATAAAGCTAACATTTTTGTGAAAGTATTTCTAATTATTCAACATTATAGAATTTTGGACATATCTTGAGTTATTTGTCTTCTAATACACATTATATCGGAGCCTCCAATTCATAGTCTTAGAAATATATCTCAATTTGGTTAGAGCTAGAGTACATTCCAGAAGTAAGAGGATAGTTATTGCAACAGCCAACTTTTTACTCAGCTGTGAATTGAGTGGTTGTGTAGGATAAAAAGAGAGCTAATCTGATTACACTAAATTTTTCCCTGGAGTTACTGAGGAAAAAAAAAAAAAATCTGTTTGCAGTTCCTGGTTAGAAACCAAGAACAATTGAGTAACTTCAAAATTTGACATTCATTTATAAATTGTTGCAGTTTTATACCAGAATATAGGCTACTTTAGTGAAAAAAAAAAAAAAATGACTGTTTGAAAAAATATTGTTGGCACAGACAAGAATATAAAAGAAAAAATATATTGATTTTGAAGTTCTTTAGATGTTATTTTCCTGCAGTACATGACAGCACACTTTGTTCTTAGTCTATTTATTATGGAAACAAACCTTAAAGTATTCAAAGTTTATTTTAAAAAATATAGTTTTATGCAGACATCCAGTTTTTACCTTCTTCCAGATGCCTTCTGGCTTTGGGGAAGCCATGTTAAAAATTCCTTACAAGAAGTTGAGCTAATTTTTTCACTACATGAGATATGGAAATAAATAGCATAAAAAGGCATTTTCATAAATGGTAAAGTTTTATATAAGAAAAATGCTTGATAGAATTTTAGCTTCATGTTTTGACTTCTTTAACAAGCAATGATAATTAATGAATAATCATTTCATTAATGCTTAGAGTTGTAATAAATCTTTCCAGCTTAAGTACTTTTCACTATATCATATCATATAATCAGAAAGTGGATTTTACAGCATATTTTCTTTTCATTCATAGCTGTGCGTATCGCCCTAGATTTTGCCTTCTGAAAACTCTACACTATTCTATAATTCTGAGACAAGTTGTTCGACACCTGACAAGAGTAATATTGTACAAAGATAAAATATGCCTTATTAAAAGAAATGTTGGCTTGTTTTTATTTGAAGAAATAACTTAGGATTGAACAATGCTGAAAGACAGCAGTGATTTTTTTTTATATCAGAAGTTTCTTTTAAGCTGTTCATTAGAATTCAACTGAAATTTAATTGTGTTAATAAGTTATTTTTTTAATATGACTTCAGGTATCTGATCTTGTGACAATATAAACTGATCAAGTAGAATGAGGTTTCATTTTCTTTTTAATAACCCTATATATATATATATATATATATATATATATATATATATATAAATAAAGAACAATGTAAAAACTATTTACCAATGAAAAAAAATGCTTATTTTAATATGGATAGAATATTTTTTAAGAAAAACAGAAAAGATAATAAATCTATTCTTTATGGGAACAAAAACCAAAACAGAATCTGAGCAATGTTTTTTGCCAGTATATAAATTAAAAAGAAATAGGGAAAAATAAACCAAAGGTTACAGACTTAACTGAACCAAGTAATAGAAATTAAAGATACCAATATAAGCTATCTAAAGAATATTAGAAAAGACTGTCATCTGGTAATGATTAGAAACCGAATGATTTATTTTAAATACCATGAAAATGAACAGGATTGATAATTTTTTGCATTTAAATAATATTTTTCTTAATTAAGTGAAACAAAGTTTGGCTAATGTTCACATCCAGTTCTGAAAACATAATGTGAAAAAAAAATAAATAAATAAAATAAAATAAAAGAACAATGACAACAAAATAAAAAATATTGAGATTCATATCAGTTTCTCTTTAAATACTGCATCACTGTCATATTTTTAAACTAAAAGTATGTTCAAATAATTAAAATTTAAAAAAAAAAGTCTAATTGTTTACAGGCATAAAAGAAATCCCCAAAAGACTAATAAAAGATCACAATACTACTAAATTAACTAAGTTAAAATATACAGCATTCCTATCAAATCAGAATTTACAAACACAATGCATTTAGCAAGGATATAGTCATTTGTAAGAGAAAGCAAAAAGTGCAAAAATTAACATTCTTAACCTTTACTACTCTGTAGTCCTGCCAATGTTAAATTTGAATTTCTTGTTTGTGTAGTCATATCCTTCTATGGCAACACCTAAAACAATCTTGACTGAAAATGAGAGTCTAGCTACTGGAATTTCAAATATATAGAATTAATATATAAAACAATATTTTAATGGGAATACATATACAGGAAATAATATTTATAAACGATGCAGTTACCAGAGTAACATGAGAATATTGCAGTAGCTATTTTAACAATATAAAAGGGTATAAAAGAAACTTTTAAATACCAACATAGTTTATATACACTTTGATAATTAAAATTTTAAAATGTTACATTTTTGTAATTAAGTATTTTTATTGGAATATGAAGTGATTGTATTTGTCCATTGCACCATTATTTCTCATGGTCTAATAATTTTTAAATACTCATTCAGTGACATTTTGCAAAATTTAAGTATGAAATAGCTTCTTTAAGGAAATAAATGATAGTAAATAAGGTTCTTTATTTCCTAATGAAGTGAATTTGAGAGCTGTGTTAAGACAGAAACACTGTAATTTGGAGAGATAACAGATTGATCAATCTGTTCAAATTTCCTAAACTTTTTGGGTAGCATCTCATACATTAATAATAGTCAAATGTTAATAGTTCTGTATATTAATTTACTTATTAGACTGTTTCTGGGATATTACATAGATTAATTGAACTAATATTTAATTATTTTTTTTTAAATATTTCACGAAACACTACTTTATTTCAGTACTTCATTCACAACTTCAGAATTGTAAAGAACAAAATACAACAAAAAGAATGTTAGCCTAAGTACTGAAAAACCACAATTTAAAAATGTAAGATACAAGTATGTATTATTCTATATTGTCTACAATTCCTGCCATGAATTAATGGCTTGTTTATTGGCTAAATCAATCCCTTTTTTTTTTTATAAGAGAACATTTTTTTTTAAATGACAAAAAAATTTAAGTTTTTTTATAGTACTGCCTCAAGTTCATACATTTTAAAGTACAGTGGATTTTGTTGCAACTGAACAGATGTTTATTTACTGGTTTGCTGCATTAAAATCAGGAAGTATGTAGTCCATGCTTTTAATCTACTACATACAGAAAATGGATCACAATTTTGTCTGCTAATCGAGATGACTATGCAAAGTAAATAAATATGAGATGAGAATTGTCCAGCATTACATTATTGGAAGACTTTCAACTTGTTAAATTAAGGAATGGGAACTATTTCTTTAACATTTGAAAGTATCAAAAGTTCCTAGTTTATTTTGCATTAGGCTTCCATTCTTTTTCTTTTCAGCTATTCACTGATATTTTCCATCTAGGTTTTTGTTAGAGTTACCATTTGACTTGAAATCTCAATTTCAGTCACTTTTCCATTGCTGTAACATAGCTTCCCTTTGCCTCTTCTATAAATATTTTAATGGTAATCATTCTGATGAGCATTCCTCTTTGGTAAACTAGACTTCACAAATTTAAGTCTAGTACTAGATTGGACACTAGTCCTCATAATTTCAGTATTGAAATTGTTAGTTGTAACCATAAGTTCTATGCTAATAGTTTCTTCTTACACTTCTTCCTTGTGGAGCTCTTCTGGCTTCTTGCTTTCCTGTCAACTGCGATCTTCAAAAATTTAAATGCAATGTTAATTTCTGTCTCCTTGAATTATGTTATTTTATTGTGCTCTCTGCTTCATTCTCTCTCAGTAACCCATTGCATCCTAGCAATTTTTATTATCTTGCTTGAGAGGAAATTAAAAAATAAAGAAAAACAGCATTTATTAAATTATAAAGAATAATATCAATGTGCATCCTTGACATTGCCCCCACCCCCACTTGCTAAATAATGCATTTGTGCATCATGGGCAATTCTACAAATAAAGGTGAAAAAATATTTTTAATGTAATTGCCTTAAATAAAACTATTGACTAGATGTATATCAGAGGTAAAATGCAACATGCTAGAAGATGCACATATGTGCTGCGTAGCAACAAACATGCTACATAAACTAATTTATAAATGGAAACAAAGAAACGTATTCATCAGAAGTAAGTGCACACACAGTAAAAACCTCAAGTTTATGTCATTGGTGCGTTACACCAGTGCAAAAAGATGAGGATGAGTCATACTACGCTAGAATGACACCTGAATTCATTTCAACTTCACAATCTGAGATTCTTGCTAGCAAATGGTAGAATCGGGTTTCAAAGAAAGGAATCTTTAAGAAATCAATACTAAGCACGTTTAAAGATAGCTATATTGTCTGGGACATTTGAAGTGGACAAAAGGCAGCATAGTCCAAGTTATATTATATAGTGAACAGGACACTGACACAAAACTGGAGAAATGTCTAATATTTCAATAAAAAAGTGTTTGATATTTATTTACTTTGCATAGTCATTTTTTTTTCAATGCAAATGCTATGTCAAAATATCAATTACTATAATTAATAATAATACTCCTACTTTCACAAAAACATAGTTGAAAAAAAAAAAAAAAAAAAAAAAAAAAAAAAAAAAAAAGGGGTACCTGCCACAGACTGATGGTGAATAAGCTAGTCTGCAAGACATTATAAAACACTTCAATCCTTACTAGATTATTGCAAATAAATGTTTATATGAATAGATAAAAAAACTGCTTGAATGTTTCAAGACAGAATTGAAAAGAAATATATATGCCTCCATCTTGTCCTATTAATAACGTCGTACATGGCAACTAATGATACATAGAGAAAATGGAGAGAGACCACTTTTCATCATTGCTCAGGAAAAAGTAAAAGTAACTTGTATCCACTAGTAGTCATAAAGGAAGCCATAAATAAAATCCAACATTCTTCTTCATGCTTTCAGGCTAATGATTTATTTTTATTTATCCTAAAGGTATAAATTATTTTCTAACTTTGGCTAACACATATCTTTCTGATCACAATTATACCAGTAAAAAATTAAGAAATGTGAATCTATATTTGAATATAGGATAATATTAATATTAAGCCATTTTTCTCACTTAACTCAGCACATATAAATATCTCAGTTTGGGCACCTCGAGGCGGTGTAATGGTCAGCAAGCTTGTCTCACTAGAACAATTACGACCGAGTAGTGAGTTCGATCCTCAATGGGTGCCCCCTACTTTCGGCCTTGTGCCACATCTAAGCTACGCTTGGAAAATCACTATAAATATCTCGGTATATGGGCAAAATGTAATCTTTAAAGCAGTGGTTCTCAAATGGTGCACCTGGACACATTGGTGCACCCTGGAAAATGTCTAGATGCACCCTGACATTCCAGAAAAATCTGTGTCCAGATATAAGAAATAAAAATATTTACTTTATTATATTGCGGTACCTGCCTTGTTGCGGATAGTCCTCTCGGAAAACTTCAATGATAGGAAGCTTTTGTTTTGCTGTATTGAACTGGTAGAAGTTGCTGGTCAGTCCTCCATGTCTAGTTCAATAAATTTTATTACTAAAAGATGTATTATATAACATAAAATAATTGACGAGGATTAGGATTGTTTATTTAAAAGTTATCTCATTTATACTTTCATAGTAATTTATCATTTATCACTTATTTGTTTATAAGCAAATGTGACAAATTAGTTACTTTATCATAAACACATCAATCGAGACTAATTATTCTATGCAATATCATTTCTGAATTAAAAATGCGAATGATTTCAGTCTGTACTAAACCATTTTCTTTTTTCATTCAAAGAAAAAATTTAAAATCTAACTCAGCAACTGAGCAGATTTCTGCCAACCAACCATTAAATATAATTGAAGCACATCTTTCAGATTTTCTAGGGAATTTCATGATAAAATTTTAGGATTTAAATTAGCAATGCTTAATCAAACAGATTGTCGTAGAAAATCATTATAAAAATCATTCAATTAGCATACGTACATTTTTGTTTTGTTTTTTCAAATGCTTTTATTTTTAGTGAGGGTTTTGTTATACACAATTTATAACCTATATATAAAAATAACATTTAGTATTTTTTAAATTCAAATAAGTTGCCTTTCCTCGGAAATATGTACAGCTCTGCCAACCAAGCATGCACCACTGTGGCTCTAACAGGTGTTAAAGTGGAAATGTTGTGCATACTAATTTTCAGATAAATACACCTATACAAAATCGATAGGTTTTTTAAAAAGAAGCGTGTTATTGAAGAATCTGATTCTGGAAGTGAGCAAAATATAAGTGCAAGTAAGAAAGCAAAATTGCGGGTTACTCGCAAATACAATGAAAGTTATTTAAGCTTTGGTTTCACTTGAACTGGAAGTGAAGATATGCCTTTGCTGCTATGTACGTGGATGTAAAATGGCAAATAAATCATTGATTCCTAGTAAATTGAGTAAACATTTAAAAACCAAACTCTCACAAAATAAATCTACAAATTATTTCAAGAGATTGTCCAAACAGCAAACAAAAGCTGCAAATTCTTTAAAAAGTATAATCACTTATCAAGTCTTAGAACTGATAGCACAAAATATGAAAGTTCATACTTTAGGTGAGTCACTTATTTTGCCTGCATGCAAAACAATGGTCATGACAATGATGGGAAATGAAGTAGCAATGAAAATAAGCAAAATTCCTCTGTTGAACGATACAGTTCACAGGCATATTCTAGAAATGTCTTCTGATATTGAGAAAAATGTATGCAGTAATAAATTTCAGTATTCAAATTTTGCATTGCAAATTGATGAGTTAGACTACTAGCAGTCATTCATTTTATTAATGAAGACCAGTTTCTTTTTTGCGATGAATTAAGTGTGACTACAAAAGGTGAGGACGTTTTTAACATTCTGAATAATTATCTTGATAAATAGCAGTTATCGTGGAAGTTGTGTGTAGGCATTTGTACAGATGGGACCCCTTCTATGGTAGGTTGTATGAAGGGTGTTACGTCTTTTGTAAAAAAACACAATGAGAATGTTATCGTAACTCACTGCTTTCTTCATAGGGAGGCCTTGATGTCAAAAACATTGGGAGAAAAATTAAGTTTTAGATCAAGTTGTTTAGATGGTAAATTTTATTAAAACAAGACCTGTCAAATTGTGTTTATTTGAACAACTTTGTATCGAAATGGATTCTCAACACAGACAGCTGTTTTTACACACCGAGGTGAGGTGGCTGTCAAGGGGGAAGTACATACTCGTTTACACGAGTTACGACAAGAACTTATTGTGTTTTTTGAAGAGATGAAACAATTACATTACTGTGACCTCCTTCAGTGCAAATTTTGGATTGCCAGGTTAGAGTATTTGGCCAATATATTTCAACAGCTCAACATTTTGAATACTAGCATGCAAGGGAAAGAAGAAAATATTCTTACATCCACTGAAAAAATGAAAGCATTTCAGCGAAAACTATAGATTTGGAAAAGAAAGGCTGTTGAAGGTAATTTGGAAATGTTTCCATTGGTAAGTAACACTTGCATAAATGAAATACTTCCAATAATTGTTGAATATTTAACAAGTTTGGAGGAAAAACTGAGTTCTTATTTTCCATCACTTAACACTGAACAATATGATTGGATTAGAAACCCATTCATAAAAACTTCAAGTGATTTTGGTTTAATATTAACAGAAGAAGAACTGGTAGCTATATCCACTGATTGTGGGTTGATGATTAAACGTAATGAATTGTTTCTTGAAGCATTTTGGATTTCTATAAAAGAATAACATGTATCAATATCTAAAAATGCTCTGACCATTTTACAACATCATATTTATGTGGTTAGGCTTTCCTGCTTTCACCACAATTAAGTGCAAAAATAGAGGAACTCTTCAATGTATTGACGAGGAAATGAGATTTTGCCTATCAAATATACACCCAAACATTGAAGAAATTGCTAAGACTCATCAGGTTCATGCTTCTCATAAACACAAGAATGAATAAACCTAAGGTATGTTTCATTTTATATTTATTTTATCATATTATTTCTTTTCTGCAATATTTGACTGTTGTAACATTTTTCCAAAATGTGTACATAGTGCGTGTTGTAACCTAGAAAAGGTTACTAAATAAGAATAACCAAAACAAAGGTTGGAAATGGAACGGTAATCTTTATAACATTAACAATATACGAGATTTGCCAGCGGCATGTAGTAAGTAAACCAGTACTAGTGGTGAATCCCCCCCCCCAGACAATATATTCCACTGTATTTATGAGGATTGGGACATAATCATTATAGTCTATAGGTACGATATAACAGTGCACCTATAATTATTGGTAGGATTTCAAGTGTGCTTAGACTTCCAAAGTTTGAGAACCACTGCTTTAAAGTGGCCCAGGTAAAATTACTAAAGCTATATCAAGAAGCTAAGCAGTATATTAAATTCAATTATACATGGTCATCAAATAAATTATATTTTAGGATAAAGGTGCATCCATAAATAAATTACACATTTTATCAAGGAGAATATACAAAAGAACAGTGATATGAACAACAATTTTGTTACTAATTAACAGTTTGTTAAAAACCCAATGTGCAAAAAAAGAAAAAAAAAAAAATAAATAATCCATATACAAATTATAATAAAAATAAGTAATTTCGGATTTGTGCTTAGTATTCAATCTGATAACAGACAAGACTTCAATGATTTCATAAATCCTATTCTTTCCTTGGTTGATGTAATTTCTGCCATAGCAAGGATTAGTGGAAGAAGTTGATTGAGCTAAGTTGAGTTTAAGTCCAGTTCAGTAATCACTGAAGAAGAAATCTATTTGACAGTAGAAAATTCTGCATGATGGAAGGTAGAGTAAGACAGCATGATTCATCAGCTTTAGTAAACAGAAATTTCATAAACACATTCAGTTTGCTATACAGTCCAGATTCTATAAATACTCCCATAGATTATTTAACAAGAAAATAGATATCAGAAGAAATAACATAGTTGAAATTATTTTAGAGTGGCTAATACAGTCAAGTATATCAATATTCAAAAAAAAAGTTTAGATTTAAGCAATGAAAGATTAAGAATATTTGAATAAATTTTTCAGAAAGGACACTGTACAGAAATATACTAGAACAGTTTAACAGGCTTATGTGTAATAGATTGAAGCTGTTTGTCAATGATAAGAATTAAATATTTGCTAATATTTAGCAGCATATTAGGCATTTAGAAAAAATAAAAAATGATGGCGATATTAGATTTGAGCCTCTGTAACAAGCAGTTTTCATGATCTAATTGGTAAGGTAGCTGCCCTGGAAAAATGGGCTTCCTGAAGAAAATGAACATCAGGTTGAACCTCATCAAAGGTTTATTTCTTTATGGGCTGTGATATTTTCTATTGACAGTAGAATAACCAAAAATTGTAATAAAAAGCAACAGAAATAAAATGAAAGAAATACTAAAAAAAAATTAATACTTGACACTATTTCATTTAATAAATTAAAATTCTATAAGTATTTAAGTTAATACATTGTCATACCTACACTTTTCACAAGAAAGAGTATGCAAG
The DNA here is from genome assembly GCA_903632075.3 of Acanthosepion pharaonis. Lineage (NCBI taxonomy): Eukaryota > Metazoa > Mollusca > Cephalopoda > Sepiida > Sepiidae > Acanthosepion > Acanthosepion pharaonis. Next base: position 146,469 of record CAHIKZ030000999.1, on the reverse strand, counting down.
TAGATCCAATAGTAACATTTTATTTGATTGAAGTTTAAATGTCAGTAGATGTTGCTCATATGGAAATAGAGATTCAACATTCCTGACAATAATCAACAAGATTTTTGCCTTATTACAGATAGCAGTCTAGAAAAATGCCATCTGACATGAAAACATGTACCAGCAGGGTATATTACTGAATTCTTCCATGAAGGAAAAGTTACACACAATGACATTCATCAATGGTTGCTGAACGTTTATAGAGATCCAACAATGGATATAAGCACAGTTAGGTGCTGGGTAATGCATTTCAGCAGTGACAACAATGATATGTGTATCAAGCCACATTCTGGACAGCTTTGCACAGCTGTCAACTCATGAAATGAAGAGTGTTTCAAAAGTGCAAAGTCAATAGTGATGATGAGGAAAAACAGTGTTTTGCATGTGGAAATAAACAGGAAGCATTACTATCAGGATGCCCCTAATAATATAAGGAATTAACTGCATTATAATCACACAATGTTATTCACATTTGATTAAAGTAACAGCTGCTATATAAACCAAACAGTTGAAAGATGTGTATAAATGTAGCAATTGCTAGTTTTCATCTTATTGTTAATTAGTTAATTATTTGTACAGCCAATATAACAATATATATTTTTATAACAACCTTCATTTCTTTTGTTTTTATAATGCTCATATAATTAAAATAAATATTTTAGATTTCCCAACAAGTAGTAATTTTTGTAGAGCATAAACAGAGAATGAGCAGTGGTCAAATGCTTCAATGTATCAGTTTTATCAAAGTACTTTTATAAGTGAGAAAAGAATGTATTGTTGGCTACTAATAGCTTGCAACATAAATCTTTCTTTGAAGCAGCTTTGTTTTCTTCTTCATGGCTAATCTTACAAACAAAAGTTATTGAAAAGAGTTTGCATAATAAAATCTTATAGTGAATCTGCTGATTCCTCATGTAAATACAGTGTCTCCAATTTGTGAATTATCCAAATTCTAATCAAAGCCATTATTGATAGTTCACTATTATCAAAACTGTGTTGCTCATTTCATTTTTAAACTTAAATTTATAAATTTGAGCAGAATTTTTTTTATTTCAAACAGAAGTTAGCCAGTGTTCAAATCAATTTTCAATAAAATAAAAATAAAAAATGAAGATCTTCTATAGGATTTAGACACAAACTTTCAAATTGCTAAAGAGAAAAAAAAAAGAAAAAGCTGCTTACTGAAGCAGACTTCAATTTTGCATTCTTAAAGACTATAGTACTATCACAAATGATAAAAAGTGAATTTTCAAAAGAAAAAATAACTTAGACAAGTTTTTCTTTTTGTATATATATCAAACAGTGTTCAAATGCTCAAATCTTTCTTAGAAATATGATTGCCCAAATAATGGTGAATATGTTAAAGATTTTTCTTAGTTATAGACGATATATTTTTCTGATAGAAAATAACAGAAAAATACTGTTATATATATATAAACCTTAAAAATCCATTTTGATTATAATTTTCTTCTGAACAAGAGTTCTTAAAAAAAAAAAATCTGACTAGGTGAATTAACAGGAGAAGAAAGCAGGAGAGGAAGAAAGAAAATTAACAATTTTTTTAATATAATCTCTTTTAAAACATAAAAGAGAGATAGAAAAAAAAAGAGAGGGGGAGTGATAGAGTAAAGGGTATATATAATATATATATATATATATATATATATATATATACACACACACACACAGGAGTAAATTGTCACCATTTTATATTTTTAATTTTGCACATGCTCATTGTTTTTTTTAATTTGTTGACTGCACAGTATAGTAGGGTCAATTGGGCACCATCTGTGAGAAAAAGAGTACCATGACACAATTCACTCTGCCAGAAATTTGGAAACAGCATGCTGTACTGCTTGGCATTTGCACCAGAAGCTCCAATATGAACATTTCAGAGTGTTTGGGTGTCAATCTGAGCACAGTGCAGGATTTGGAAATGGTGATTACAAAGGTATGGCATCTCAGAAAACTCTGATCATTCTGATGAAAAAAGAACCCCGAATTTGTTGGCGAGAGCCTCAGACTCAACACAGAGGCCTACATCAAGTACCTTGAGGAAGTAGTGCTGCCCTTGATCAAGAGGGTGGCTGCTGAAAGATTATATCTGACAACAGGACTCTGCACCATGCCACACAAGCAAGAGAACCCAGTCATGGCTATCAGACAATTTCTGTGACCACATCACCTCTTACATCTGACCACCTAACTGCCTAGACTGCAATCCCCTTGATTATTATGCATGGGGTGCAGTTGCACAAGAGACCAACCAAACTCCTTGTAAAACTAAAAATGAACTGAATGCAAGGATTATGGCAGCATTCACAAATTAAACAAGCGGACTATCCAGAAGAGTTGCAAGAGATTCCAAAGTCATATGGAGGCAGCAGTTGAAGCAAATGGCAATTTTATTGAATAAATTTACTCTTTAGTATTTCAAGATATTTTTATGTGTTTTTGGTATATATCTGTTAAAATGAGATGTCAGTGTTATATTCATTTTTGTGTAATTTAGACGATAATTTATCCATCCCACTATATATATATATATATATATAAAATAAACAATGCTATATGATATATTTCAATGGTTTGCTGAGATTCACAAATAAATTATTTGGTGTAAACATGGGAAGAGCACAGTCTTTACTCATTTTTTTTTTCTAGTCTGAACTCATAACTTTAGAAAGTTCTTGTTTTTCATAAGCAGAGCAATGTATAATAGACTGATAAACAGAACTGACATCATTTTGTAAATCTAAGATACATATATAAAAGGCTATCAATACACAATTTGGTACATTGACATTTTTAGGAATCATCTAGTAGAAAATATAATTTTTATTTTCTTTCATACTATAAGTTCAACAATACAAACTAAAAAAACAAAGAACCTGAATCAAAGAAGGAAAGCAAGATTGTGAACAATGTTTTGTTAATTGATCTTTCATGATTTACAGTTACAGCAAAGATATTGATAATATAGTCTTATTACAAACAATATTGTTATTGCTTTCTTAACTTATCTAGACAGATATGCTGTTGAGTATTACCATGAGTTTTTGCTGAAAATTTTACTAAGTTAATTATTATAATCTATTTTCAAGTCATAATTGAATAGCCAGTTAATTGCAATTCTTTGAGAACAGGTGCTTACTATTGCAGACAAAATTTGAAATACTGCTGCCCTCCAGCATCAAGCAGTCTGGAAGAAATCAGAATAGCACAAATTAATTTAAAAGATGATGCCACACCAATAAAATATGCCAATTAATTTCAATCCAAATGATAAAAAAAAAAACTTTGATGCAGGTTTGTCTCTTTTTCAATTATTCAAACTATTATTTTAAAAAGGAAACAAAACAAAAAAAAATATTTTGCTTAAGTGTTTCCAGTTTATATTAGAAAACTTATGAATATTAATAAAAAAAACAAAATTCTAATCTACTAATTCAGTTACACTACCAGGTCTAAGCCACTGGTGAAATCATATGCCTTTAAAGACAAAGACCTCATGTGCTATCTCCATTATGGGACTAGCTATACCTATAATAGAAAAACAGAACTATAAAAATTAAGTTTTCTTGTGAACTGATATTCCCCTGATATATTCTCCAAGTTCCAGTTACTTAACTCCAGACTTGTAGTAGATTGTAGTAGTTTGCTTTTGGAGAAGCAAGGAACTAAAAGTTACTATATAGTATTTTACAAATATTCCAGTGTTCATTTTTGTGAAAGACACTGAAAGTAAAATTTGTCATAATATATGTAAAACTGGATGTGCAGGTAAAGACAATATGTATTTTCAAATAATTGTAAGTCCTCTTACATTAAATTCCCAAATGGCCAAATCTTCTGGGAAAATGGGAATCCAAAATTAACTAATATTATCATAAATTATGTGCCATGTGGATACAATTATTTGAAATGATCACCAGCTTGTATGGCAGAGTTCTTTTTGTTATATTCATAAAGAAATGTTGTTTATAACAGAGTTTATCTGTCTTGGAATTATGAGTATTGCATATTTACCTAAATTTTAATTTGGTCAATGCTTCAACTGTTTATTTTTAATTGGACATTCTCATTTTAAAAATTTAGCAATTTTTTTAATGGCTACTTCTGAATAACTGAATGCATGCTTGTGGATTCTTGACTTCTGTATAATTGTACTTGGGCATGATATCCAAAAACTCCCATATTTTATAGTTATCAATGATCTACCTGAATATTCATTCACACATAATTACAACACAGTAGTTAAAAGTGGGGTTTGGATGAGAGTGAAACAAAAGACAATTGATGAAAAGATATAGGATAGCAAACATGTATTTAATTGAATAGCAAAAGCTCATTTTCAAGGACACAAAGATAGTTCTGTGAAGAAAAAAACATGGTCATATTTATCTCCACAGGGTTCTCATATTCTTTTGCCAGCCTTTCAAATTCACTCCCTTTAGTCACTTAATGGACGATCTGCTTTTATCTGGTAAGTCACCCAAATTATTATTACTGATGATCTCAGTACTAATCTCATTTGATGGTTGAACAGTATAATAATGGGGAGACATCACCTTAACAAAAAACAATATTTAATGGTTATATAACCACACTCATTCTATTAAAGGTAATATTCTTCTGTGTGCTGTGTCCTTTCAGGATGTTGGCTATCCACAAGTTCCTGGCCTTTGTAGTTCTTAATAACTTTTATCTTTTTGTCAAACCCTGCTTTGCCATCCACTCAATCAAGCTTACCAGTTAAGTTGTGCATTGCTTTCCTCTGGTTCTCTTATCTTCAATCTGTCCTGTGATACAGTATGTAATTAAGCTAGGTACAAGTACTGATAGTTTGTTACATCAGTACTGGTATTTCTGTTTCATATTTTTGGTTTTCTATGAATAAAAATAAATAAGCCTTTAGTATTTCATAGTGATTTTCTATTCATCATAGTTTCTTTTAAATCTATCAGTTTGATTTAATGAGACAAAAAATTGGGTAAACAAGTTGTTAGTAATAAAATGAGTTTCTTTTTGGTAAAACAAAGTTCTTCATTGATATTTACCGATTCCTTTTTTTTTAAAACTTTTCTACTTTAACTTTTTGGGTTGGAAGAGAAATTATTTCAGAATTTTTTCTTATAAAACTTTATCAGCAGAGTTATGATTTTATTATTTAGAACATTTTCAGAGTGGGAATTTCAAACAAGACGTCATTTCTGATACTGACCCATAAAGTGTGTAAGACATTATTTATAAATATCACTGGGGTACTTTTTGAATAATTAACTAACCCTTTTAATAGAAGTATTAAACTGATAATCAATTTTATATTCATTAAGAGAGATAAGTAGAATAATGATTTTTTTTTTTATTATTGATTTTAAACCTTCAAGTTCTCCTTTCACATATTTTATAAACACAAATAATATGAAAAATCATTAACATTAAAACAATTATCTGTATTTTTATATTTTGCTACTTCTAGTTGATTGTTATTCTACTTACATACACTGACTGACCGGGCATCTCGGCATGGTGTAATGGTTAACAAGTTTGTCTTGCTAGATGAATTATGACTGAAAAGTGAGTTTGATCCTCATACTTTTGGCCTTGTGCCACATCTAAGCTATGCTTAGAAAATAACTATACTGACTAACCAAAAAAAGTTTGTTTTTGGTTTGGTTCAGCAGATTGCGTAGGGACTGTATCAATATACATTTAACAATAAAAATTGTCATAAATTGTGTATTTTTTTTTTATTGATTCTAGCACTGAAGATGAAAGAAAATAAGGAACATGTTAAGTATATTATTTTTTTTATTTTAAAAAGTAAAATGCATTTCAAATGCAAAAATATTTGTGCAGTTTAAGGAAAAGGTAATATGAATGTTTGAATGAAATGTGCTTTGCAAAATTTCATGTTAAAGAATAGATCCAGTGACAGAACCCAAAAGAGTGTGAGTTCAATACCCGGTTAAGGCAGTGGAGAACTTTCAGAGGGAAAATTAACAGGAGATAACTGATAACTGACATCCATTAAACATGGCATGTGGAACTAGAACAGTCTAGCCCAGTGAGCGAAATAAAGGGTTCAGTTTGACATTCCAACCACCTGAAGAAGGCATGAGCGTACAATGGCCGAAACGTAATAAATATGGTAACAAAGAGGTGACAAAGAGGAGGACAATAGTCTGAATAATGTAAATAATGTACATAATACCTCATCTCAGAAATATAGACAAATATTTCTTTAGGTTTATTTTTTTTTATGATTCTTATGTTTATATTACTAGTTGAAATTTCTAGAACACATAAGGAAAGAGAGCTTGGAGAATTTGACTCACAGGACATAGTAAAGGCAAGAGGGACAGAGGAAAAAAAAAAAACAAGTAGCCTACCTAACAAGCTTATGTAAGTGGATGGTAGAAACACAAGGTGGGAGGGATAGTAAAAAGACAAACATTGCTAAGAATTATGAAGGATAGGAAGTTGTGGCAAGCCATGATTTCTGTTGTCCTGATAGTAGTCAGGGTAGATAGCAATCAAATCAAATCATTACTTAAAAATAAACAATGTTATGATGTAGAAGATAATCAATATACACAAAACAATTCAAATCAAGAATTGAAAATAATTTGCATCAGCTTCATGATGTTAGTTACTTTGATGTAAAATGTACCTAACACAGTTCTTTACAAAGATAAAAAGTTCTGGGAGGATGTAATTATGAAGTTACCTGAAAGATGACAGAACAAAATGTTAAATATATTGTTCAATAAAAGTAATGTGAGAAAAAAAACAAAAAAAAACAAAAACTATCTTTCATTTTTGGCTTAATAAACCAAACTTTTTATACTTTCTAAGATATATTTTTCATGACTTTATTAGATATATAATATTGGATATGTATTCCTTCATAATCAAAGTAACTTGTTTCATGACCTTATTCAATAGATCATAAGATTATATATATATATATGTGTGTGTGTGTGTGTGAAGTAGATAAAAGTGTCCTGAACATCATAGATAGACAAATAAGGAGCAATGTCAGTAAAGCTAAGTAAATTTTAATTCCTGCAATCAGTACAACAAACATTAATGAACTATATTAAATTAATGGCATCTATCTGTGCATTATACAAGGGCACTTTATTGTAAGGTAATGGTTAATAAGTTGGCCTTACAGATCATTATTATTGATTAATGAACTCACTGAATACACCATGCTTTTGGTTTTGTGCTAAGCTACAATTAGTAAATAGCAACTGTGCATTACAGCTATTATTAAAAAGATGGTATTGTACTTTAACAGACAGGATCCACTGTATTCATTTTATATATTTTATTCCTTGCACTTTGTAAAATCTTATTATGCAAGCCAATGTTTTCAAAAAATTGGTATAAAGTAACTGATATTGGTAAAACATTCAGGATATGTTTATATGAGCATTATATCATGGGTTTCATTGAGTTTATGCTATCTATTCTTATTAAAATATTGATAAGTTGTTTTGGCAGTGTTAGGTTTTATAATACAAATAAACATAGTACAGGAATATCTTGATTACTGCACATTCAATTAATGTGTTTTTGATTAGTGCACTAAAATTTTTAATACCAAATTTCGATTAGTGCATGCATAATATTCAATTATTGTGGTAAAACATTCTTCAGTTTAACTATGGTAATCGAAAATTGATTTTTTTATAGTTACCAATTAATTAAAAATTTTCTAAAATTTAAAAATGGAAAATGGGTAATTATTTTGTTATCTAAGTAATTACAGTAGAATTAAAAAAATAATGGACGGTTATAAATAGATAAATTTTAAAATATAAGCTGATAATAAAGATATATATTTGAATATTTGTCTCTATTAAAATTTTTGAAATATTTGAATATTTTTTCATTTTTATTTTGAAATTCTTAAAAGGAAATTTTTGATTTTTTGTAAAAAAAAAAAAAAAAAAAAAAAAAAAAAAAAAAAAAAAAAAAAGGTGACTTAATTAGGTACAGAAATTTACATTTATTAAAAAATATTGAAATGTAAAAGACATATGCATTTATTATGGAAATATTATAAATAAAATTTTCAGGTTAAAATACTAATGATTATGATGTTTGGAAAATTTCCAAAAATAGAAATTGTACATAACATAGGGTTCAATTAAAAAAAAAATTAAATTAAATCTATCAGACTGGGCACCACAATCACCCGATTTAAATCCTATTGAAAATCTATGGAATTTAATGAAAAGAAAAATGGAAGGCAAAGTCTTTAAAAATATCAATGAATTAAAAGAAGAAATTATAGATATTTGAAAGCAAAGGCAGTTTCTGAAACAAAGATATTGAGGAATGTGTAGAAACTACACTTTCCGCCAGTATAAGAAGATGACAAAGAAGGAATTAGAATTTTTCAGGGTCATTAAAGGAAAATGTTTAGAAGCAGACCCTGATGAAGACACAAGCTGACAAATTTGCAGAAAAAGTGAAGAGGCAATTTCTCAGTACCATCAATTATATGAGGAACAGAAGAATGCCATGTGGCAAATCACTCTAAATAAGTTTTTCATAAAAAAATCAGATTAATAAACATTAATTTATAGCATTTTTATTGTATCTTCTTTTATGTACCTATATTTTTATTAAAAAGTATACATATTAGAAATTAATTTGAATGAGATTAAAAATTTACATAATTTTCTACAAGTTATACTCAATTAATGTGTTTTCGATTAGTATGTATCTTTTAATGTACACATTAGTTGCACTAATCAAGGGATTACTGTACAACATAACTTTTTACTTATAAATTCAAAAGCTACGGTATATATAGAAATAATTGCTTAATAAAATATCCCACATACCTGAAAAATCATTGTATTATTTTACAATATGGAGTCCTAGATATCCTATAACATTATTATATAGTCTTAACTATTTTTTTTTTTTTTAACTTTGTACCGTTTCAACTTTAATATTACTGGCAGCAGCTTTTATTGGTTCTCAAAGATATTTGCTGGAATATTGCTTTCCATTCTCATATACAACTCTTTTAATGATGAAACAACTTTTCTACTGAAGAGGCCAGAGGCCCAGTCTATTAATTTGGTGCCTTTGAAACAATTCTTGTCAAGTGGGTAAGAACCGCCTTTAGAGAATATGAAGGTACATTGTCTTATGTAAATATACACTTTAGTTTAAAGTTTTTTTTGGTTGTAACATGTACTATTCAAAAAGTCTTGTCCAAAAACTTACAATAATTCTTTGCATTTATTCTGAAACCATCAATTTTGAATGGATCAATAATTTTACTGCTAACAAGACTAGCCCTCAAAATTGCTCCACTCCCTATTATTGTCTTCTAAGTTGTGTTGGTTGACTACACCCATAAAGAATCCAACTAACCTCTAGCTTCACCTTCAGGGCAATTCATAAATGTAAGAAAAAAAAAATTTGATAAAAATTGAATTTTCATGTACTTCTTCACCTAATTTACATGTTTTATGTTTACATGGTTAAAAAGTCATTTTAATGAGAACAAAATTATAAAGATAATATTAATGTGAAATATATGCTCCAGGTTCTGAAATTAGATTTGGTAGTTGTTCATCAATTGATTTTGTGAGTTATTGTATTTCTTCATGTGAAACAGATTGCAGAGTATCCAGAATAACATTCCAAAATGAATCTTTACTGGTAAATTGCTATCGTCCAATGTAAAACTTCCTCTTCACAATGTGCCCCAAGTTTTCATTTGGGTTATGGTCAGGTAAACACACTTGCCTCTTTAGGAAACAATTGTCTTTAAAACTCATTTTATTTAGATATCCCTTAGATTTCTTCATCTTTCTGAAAGCATTTGGCTTCTTCTTGAACCAGTGTTCCACACTGCCTTAAAAAATTCTTCAATCTATATCTGAACTGTCATATTAATACTATCCAGAACTTGTTATAAAGCCATCTCTTTACCACTTATAATCTCAGCCCAAAACATTACAACACCTTCACCTCATTAATGTCTCAACTTTCAGCATTTTTGAAAAGAACAATTGAAAAATCAGTCTTCATGTATTCCTTTATCCACTGGATTCAATTTTCCATGTGAATGCTTTTAAAGAAGGTGTAGTGCTTGATATCATATCTTACCAATTGATTTAAGAGTCAACATATTGTGCTTTCTTGCAACTAGATTTTTTTATAACTTTTTCTTTGATATGAGACATAGATCAGTGAGATAAAGATCTCAACTTTTTTCTAGCAGATTTGCAGAGTCAATGAACTTACTCACAGTTCAGTGGTGCCTGCCAATCATTTTCAAATTTCAGAATTTTTCTACCTTTTGCAAGCTCTGAAATTGTTAAACATTTCTATTTAACAAATCAACCATATGATCAATTTTAAACTTGCAATATAGCTATTAATTTGAAACTGAAATTCAAGTAATTTCACACAAATGGCCGTTTACATCTGTGTAGAATGAACAGGCTTTTATCTTAACTGTACAGATGTTGCCATCATTTAGATTTTAATAAGTATTTATTTTATATATCAGTAAAGCCTGAGGTGATTAATAATATGAGATGCAGTGTATATTTATTTACTATATGATGAACAAGATTCAAGTTGCATAAATAAAATCTCACATTACCAAATAAGTCATTGTAAATGTTGTATGTCTTGGTAACTGAAGAGAGACTTGCTCAAATACTTGTCAAGTACAAACTGCTAGAATCACTGACCAAGTCACTATTTATAAGGAAGAGAGAATGCTAACTCACGTGAAATTTAAATAGTTTACAACATCCAGAATAAGGATTGTCTTGATAAAAGTGAATATAAAATAGCTGAATTATTTATGCTATTTACACTCAAACTATTGTCTTCATCTTTGTAGTTGTTATCATAATGTGTCCTCCAGCTTTCATTAGGCATATATTGATCCAGGTAACCTACAAGGAATTCTGAACTGAATCCCTTATTTAATCTATGGAGTAGACTGTTCTTGATCCACAGACTATGTCTAGGGATATCTTGTCTAGTTCTTATTTTTAGTACTGCTCAGTTATTGCCCACTCCATTTCCACACATCGCCAGACAGAAAACAGCTGAACATTGATAAAAAATAATCATAAAAAGCATGAAATATTGAAAAAACTAAAGAAGCTAAGTGCATATAAAGCTTATCAAATTCATAAGAGGAAAGATTAAAACAAATTATAGAAAAGATTAAGCACTTTTCAGATAGTGAAAAACTAGGTACGCTCCAGACCCAGATTTTAATTCACTATTTGGCTTTTCAACTAGTTTAAAAGAATAAAAGATCTTAATGAGAGTAAATATCAAAGCAACGGTGCTAATTATGAACAGTATACCCATACATTAGTGAAGTTAGTCAAAAGTATACAACCTCTCTTTGTTCCGTTTTGTTTAGTCAGCCAATTGGCCAATCAACTAAACAAAACTTGACTTCTCATTCTTTTGTACTGCTTATACTTAATGGGTAGAAATGATTCCAGACAAACCTATAGGTTAATTGAGCACAAGGTCATTAATTTGGCATTTTCCTTTTTAAAGATAGATGAGCAGATATATAAAATAATACTTATTATTATTTAAAATGAGCTTATTATTTGAATAATGCCAATCAATTACCTGAAGAAAGACAGCATTATAGCAATTTTTAAAAACTTTTATTAAATATGCAGCTGATAATAAAACCTGGCCACACAGGAATATTTCACACCAAAGAATAATTTGTTTGTAGAAATTGCTTGAAACTGGTTCAACCCTCAATTCTAAGTTTTGTTTTGTTAATTTTTCTCTTCTATTCTGGTTCTGAAGTAGCTCTAATTACTGTCCAAATAGAATTGCTTGGTTTAATTTTGCTTGGTAATAGTTTTTCCTCACTTTTCAATATAAAGTAAAAAAAGTTAAATGAAGCAAACAATTCCATTCTTGTATTCACAATAGCAATGAGTGAATAAGATAAAAATAAAACAAAAAGGTTTCATCAGTTGGTAGAGACTAAAGAAAGAGAAGTTATGAAACTACAATACACATAATTAAGAGCAAAAGCCAAATAAATCTAATACATCCCACATGTTATTTCATATTATTCTAAACATTTTCCACTCATTTACATGGCTCTAAATTAATATATGAAATTAATTTCAGTACCAAGTAAATTAGAATTCCTTTATTTTCTACAATCAATTTTAATACAATTTTTTTCCAATAAACTATTTCAGTTAAATTTATTAATTGAAGAACTAAAAATTAAAATAAAATTATTTGACAGAATTGCAGAGTTGGATTTAATGGAATAAACTAAACAAAATTCAGTAAATTGAAATATAGATTCAAAGCTGAAATAATAATTTTAAAAAAAATTAAAAAAAATAGAATTATTATAAGTAGATATAATTTGGTTTATTTTCACCACTTTGTGTAAATAGGCAATGAAAGACCCAAAACCAATTTACTCTTCTCAGGAGTGGTTAGATTTTGAAATTATTAGAGTGAAAAAAAACTGAAATTATTTTACATATGAATATAAACCTCAGTCTAAAATTAGACAGCTCTTAATGGCAATAAACAAGCATTGGCTAAAATTTGAGCCAATACATAAGTGAATAAGACAAGCATGAACATCAACCTTGTTCCAATACCATCTTTGGAAAGTCAAGATCTGAAATACATTGCACAACAGAATCAAATTTACTATACGAGAAGGCAGAAAAAATTACCCCAATAAACATGTCAAGATTTGGCTTAGCAAAAAACTAGAAGTTTAAAATTAAAATCCTCTATACATGATTTCACCTACAGTCAGAATCATTCTTTAGAGACACAAAATGAAGTGAGTGAAAGTAAAAGATAATCCTCATTTGAAACGTATTTTGGTGGCAAGCCAATGTAACCTGCAACAAGTTAATTATTTTTGTATGGAAGGTAGACACAAGACAGTTAAAATGACATGCCAGATTGTTGTTTTTTTTTTGTTTTTCTAATCTAGCAAGGATCATTCCTATTATTTAAATTATCCAAGAATGCTCTACTAGCATATATATTAAAGCCATAATTGACACTAAAATTTTCTAGATCAAATATTTTTAACCATTTTCTAATTTTTATTTAACCACAACCACAATTTATTTCTTAGAGAAAAGTATTGTAATACAGGCTAAATTATTTTCTCCTAATAGCAAAACTCACATAAAACTATTAATTTAAAATGATGAGCTATGAATTTAATCTCTTTATTTCTTTTAAATTTATTACATTAGGCTTTTACACTTAGACTTTTATTATTATTATAATGATTATTAATAATTCTAAGCCTGACCAAATTCAAAGTTTGACCAAATATCAGCATTTTTTGAAGGACTCCTTGGTTAAGCTAAAAACTTTAGCACTCTCATGTAAAAGAATACTGTGAATTTATTTTGGCCAGGTATAGAATCTTAAGTTTGCTCAAAATTGCAAAGAACAGCTAAATAACGTCTTTTTTTTTCTTTTTATTTGGTGTTTGATATACTGAACGTAAAACAATATTGTGAAAAGGTTGTAAACATACATGCCACACTCACTCTGCTTCTCAAAGATAAATTTAGACTTAAATGTATCAAAAAATTGGTATAAAAGAAAAATAAATATATGCAAAAGTTTTCTTTAATTCCAATATGTTGTTTTATAAAAAATATGTAAAAGCTGTGATTGAATAAAATGTTACTTTCATCTAAAAACATGTCAAATATTTTATTATCTCTTTTCTCAGTCAAATCTCCTAAACTGAATACTGTCTTTTTTCATAATGACAACAATTTTATGAAAAGTGCTCCTTAACTTTGCAATAAGATCTTTAAAATTCTACAATTGGTCACAAAATGATGTTAAAATAAATGTCTTTGGTAAAAGTAATCCACCCTACACACACACAAATACAAAAGAAAAAGGTAGCTCAAATTATGACTGAAAAGCCTATTAAATATAACTGCTTTAAATTCAAAACAAATCCAAACACACTCATAATTTAAACCAACTTGGCATTAGGAGACAAAGTAAAATAGTAGCAATATAAGAAAGATCCTAAGAAGTTTAGTTGAAAACCAGCTGTTTGAAGATTAAGGTATAATCTTTTAAAACAATTTTACAAGGATCATGATCTTTTAGTAGAAAAGATCCAACCATTTAATATTAACAAAAAGTAGACTACTTGGGGAAATGGACAATCAAAATACTCCTCTTAGAATTTCACACATTTATTTCACCATCCCTTTTCATTTTTCAAAACCATCTCTTTTAGGATTTGCAATTTTGTTGGTTTAAAATCTTACAAAAAAGTGAAACATTCTACCAAAGTATTATTTTTCATCCCAAACCAAGGTGTATTTACCTCTACAGAAGAGAACACTGCAAGTTAGTATAATAATAATGCTAGGAGTTCTTTATTAAATGTAAAATAAAAGACTGCAGTTCTCTATGAAGATTGAAGGATTATGAATGAAACATTTAATTCCTTTTACAATAGAAATAGACTTACTCAAATTCTGATTGCCTTCTAAATTGCTAAGTAAATCTACACCATATATTATCACATGCTGATTAACTGTAACAGTCTTCATGTTAAATATTAGATTTATGCAATAGATACAAGATATTCAAATTTTCTGAGTATAGAAAAGCAGCTTTTCTCCAGTAGAATACAAAAAATTTCATTAATCTGTCAGTGAGCTCACTGCTTTGTAGAACAGTTGGAACAAAAGACAATCCAGTTCAGACAAAGAAAATTTCTACAAAGTGTAGTAATGAAAAGATAATTAAATCTCTAGGTATTTTTTTTTCCTTTTTGAAGATGTAGTAGGATGCTTACCAATCACCAATTCAGAGCCTCTTGAAGACTTCTTCAGGGCGTTAGGGAATTGAAAAATGCTGGTGTTGAAATTTATTAAATTTGATTTGTTTTCACCTTTTTACTTTTGTAAGTAGGACATCATTTGATGAAAAACTATGTGATGTAATTCTTCCAAAGAAGATGACAAGCATAAACCTCTCCCCCAGGGAAGCAAGAGAAGAGCATCATGAGACCAACCAAAGAAAGAGAAAATAATTGAAAGAGATATATGTGCACATCCTAACTTCAATAGCTAAATAGTTAAGAACAACCATAACAACCCCCATATATTTAACTTACTGCCATTTTATTTAACAAAAAAGATAAATTTACAAATTCCCTTATTAAATTTTTATGAGAAATAGAATACAACTAAATTTCACAATAGAGACATTTTTTTAGACATCACAAACTATTAATGATCTTAAAATAGTTTTAAAACAGTGCACTTACAGTATGAAATGAAATAAAGAATAAGTGCTGAACAATATTAAGCTATCAATAAGCATTTTTTTTTAAATAAAACAATTTTAGAAAATAGAATAACCATCACTTGGAATACGATTAAAAGGAATTGGGCATATCAAACATTAGTTAATACTAGTTATTTACAATATATTTGCAAAGTTTATTTTACCATAGTCATCATTTTATTGTAATCTTCATTATAACCATTACTAATTCAAGTGCAAAACAGTATCAATCCAACAACTTTTGCTATTTAACTTCTACAAATACAAAGCTCACTCCTATCATTGCTAATACTAAGAATGTTTTTGTCATAACTAGATTGAGTGATTTGTTTTTTATGCTTTATCAATTCTTTGTGGATTATTTAAAGCTAAAACATTTTGAACTGTAAGAATAATCTTTATTTTTGTGAGTGAATATTGCAGTAATAATTTTTTTGAGAATAACAGTGATTTTTCCAGACAAGTCCTATTATTTAACTTGTAGTTGAGGGAGGAGATGGATTCATAGAGAACTGCTGTCTTCTTTCCAAGGGCATTTGCACATTAAGAGAATGTAATGAATCCAACTGGTATTAGAACTTGGCTCTTTGATTTTTCATTCCATGCCACTATCCATTGCACCACCAGCACATCCACCCATCATAACTAGATTAACAAGAAGAATGCATGGTGCAGAGAGAAAGAAAAGATTTCCATAAAATACAGAACAACCAATAAAGGCATTCCAATATATATCAGATAAGGAAAGTGAGAAAAAAAATGAAGAATATGATTCACTCCTACTCACACCATTTCAAGATAAATAACATTTAAGTTTTGTCTTATTGTACTTATTATCTTCATCAGTCCCTGAATGTTTCATTTTTAGCTTGTCTTAGTAAGTTTTGATGGATGGTAGACAAAAAAGAAAAGAAACCATAATAAATGACATAACAGAAATGGAATGAATACTCAATAAAACAAGAAAAATAAACTAATCCCAACTAGTGCAAATATTACTGCTACAGTCATTTTCTACAGACATAATGTTACTGGAGTGATAAAAGCATCTTCCAGGATTAAACATTTGAATGATAATAGTATTGTATTCAAGATTGTAATAGATATTTATACTAGAGTATATTGTCATCTATATAATTTTATATACTAAGAGGAATATTAGGTTACTGAGACTAAACCAAATCTGGTACAAGGCTACACCAAGTAAATCATTGCATGATGAAATAGATAACTATTGCATAATGATAGATATTCTTGTAACTAGAAGTATATTGGTATATATCTCAGAGCTGGACAGTTATCTTTTAGATTAAGGGACTATGAACATTAATTAAACACCACAACAGCTTACATCAAAAATGAAATTTGTCTTTTACTCTACATGTTCATAATATAAAAGTGACTGTAACATAAAGGTCTTTTCACAGATATTCAGATTTTCGAAATTTTCTTTATAGAGTAATGTTTGTGGAAAACAAATTGAAATTATTTGTAACCAGATTGAAACTGGTTATTACAAAACCAATAACAATGGAGCCTAAATGTGAAGGGAATTATAGGAACTCTTAATTCTGAGAATAAAGCATTAGTATCTGAATGAGTAAAATATAGATAAAATAGACAATGCTGGTATTTACTAAAAATATTTTACAAATAAAGATGAGCTATTAAAAAAATAAGTTTACCATACTAAATTTATATGAACCTTAAAAATTTTGTAAATAAATTTGATGCAAAATTATACACTATAAAGCTCTGAAGGCCAGTAAAACATTTTGAAAAAGAATTCTTATTGTATATGCTTTATACTAATTTTTAATTGCTAGTTTCATAAAGCACATATTTTGTGGAAATGAAGCAGAAGTTTTCAAGAGTTAATACAGTTCTGGTTTTATTCAAACTGAAAACAGAATATATTAGACTACAGATTGTTGAAAGGATTTGCTGGCAAGAAAATGGATTAAATATTTGAAAGAATGAAAATAAAGGAATTTCTAAAAAAAAAAATTTCTTTTATGATTTGAAATGTTAGATCATTCTTCAACTTGTTCTTATGATAACAAGTACCATTCAAAGTAATTGAGATACTACAAAGAACAAAATAAATACTGCAGAGAAGAGCTCCAGTCTTATTGATTTTATCACATTAGCTGATAAAATTAGCAAAATGCCTGCTTAGAAGTTGGGTATTTAAAGACAAGAGAAAAAACAAAAAGCAGTTGATGACAATGTTAACAGACAAGTATGTAGATAATTTCAAGATAATAACTCCTCTGCTCACAAACAACAACTGAGAATAGAATTAACAACAGTAAGCAAATGATCAAGTGGCAGCTTTTTAGTAAGGGAATTAAATTACAAATCACAAGAACTAATTGAAAAACACTAGTGTTTGGTTGGTGGAGCTGATTTCAACAAGGAGAATAAACACTTTTAAAGATGGTTTAAGGATAAAAAAAAATGAATTAAAACAAATATTGAAATTTTTACTGTAGGAATTTGCAATTAATCAACAAAAATAAACATATGTGAATATTGTTCAGTTAATGACATACTGGAAAACCTTATGAGATCCCTTTTCATAACACTGCCAAAGAAGCCATGTACAAATGAATGCAAATTTCATTGGACAATTAGTCCGAGGAGTCACATAACAAAACTTATCTGAATTCTGAGGAATAGAGTGCATAGCAGAATAAAAAGAGAAATAGGACAAAAACTGAAGTTTCGTTAAAGACAATGGAACAAGAAATGCAATATTTATGCTTAGAATATCAGAAAGAGCAATACAAATACAGAAAGATAAATACCTGGGTTTTATAGATTATGAAAAAACTTTTGATAAGGTATGACACAAAGAACTATTTGAACTGCTAGGTAAACTTGATTTATTTGGGAAAGATATTAGAATAATCCAGAACTTATACTGGGAGCAAACTGCCTGCATATGAATAGAAAATGAATTCAGTAAATACACAAAATAAAAATATGTGTAAAGCAAGAATGTGTCTTCTCATCAGATTTATTTAACCTTTACAGCAAGACAATCCTGAGAAAACTGGAAGTCCTACCAGGATTTATTATTAGCAGCAACAGTCTTAACAGAAGATATGCAGATTACAGTGTTGATAGTAGAGATAGAAAGGAAACTACAGGAACTCCTTCAAGAGGTAGTAAAAGAAAGGATTAATCATTAATTGTAAGAACATGGAATATATGGTTTTTAGCAAAAGGAACATCCCAAGATGCAAACAACGAAGTAGAAATGTCGAAATCAAGCAAGTATGAAAATTTAAAACAGGGAATGAAAAATGTAACATTAAAATCCAAAGGCACATAAGAATAGTGAAAAATGCCTTCCAAAAGCTAAGCAAAGTATGAAGAGAAAAATTTCATTAGAAACAAAGAAAAGAGTATTAAAACTTAGTAATGATTGTAACATCAGTCCGACTATATGGCAGTGAATGCTAATCTTATCACAGAGGAAGGAGAGACTTGAGGAAATAGAAATGTAGTTCTACAGAAGGATTCCAAGAATCCCATGAAATGAACATAGGAGTAATAAGGAAGTTTTAAGGAAAATGGAAACAAAATGATGCTTATACTTAGAATCAGAAAGAGTTACAAAGGATACAAAGATATGGTGAGAAATGATTGCTGACATCCTGAAGAGACATGATATATAGAAGAATAGAACATTTAATGAGTTTCTATGAAATCTAGGGTATAAAATTTAAATATAAAACCAATATTAAAATAAATAGTTACTACAAAATTTAACTTCTAAGGTGGCATAGCTGACCCCATACAGAGGGGAAAAGGGAGATCACTGCCCCCTGAGGGATGAGGTTGAAACAATAGACAAAACATCACTGGAAAACTTAAGGAATCAGCACATATGCTAGGCCACAAAAACCTCCTAAGTTGGCCAAGCATAGAAATGAATACAATATGGGAACCAGTAATACGGGGTGCTAGAGAAAAGCAATAACAACAAAATTGCAACATGAGCTCTGGTAAAAAATGGTAACCGAGACATTAAATCCAAAAAATTCATATACTGATGTCCTCAAGGACACATGGCACAGTGGATAAAAGCATTGGTTGGATCCAGTAACCCAAAGAGTTGTGAGTTCAATACCTGGTTACAAAAAAACTTGGAGAGTTGAGTTAATGGGAGATAACATCCAGAAGAAGCATGGCACGTGGATCTAGAATAAAGGGTTCAGTTCAGAATCCCAATCACCTAAAGAAATGTTGGAAACATGATAATAAAGATGAAGACCACAGTCCAAACAATGTAAATAATGTGAATTATTACAATACCTCATCTCAGAAATATAGACAAATAGAATGTATTCTTCATATATCAAAGTTGTTAAACATGAAAATGACAATTTATTTAAACAAATTCTTAGAGTCATGCATATTTTATCTTGTCAGCAAGTTATCAATTCCCTTTCTAAATAATTATCTATTCCCAATGATAAATGAATTTCAATTTTCAATTTGATCCTTCTTGGGGAAATCAATAAAACAATGTTATAGATACTAAAGAAAATAAAAAGATACTATATAAAAAATCATGGTTGCGTGAATGGGAAGAAATTTTAAGTGAATAATCAACAAATGAAATAATAAAAATGTTCAGCTGGAAATAAAATTTGTAATTCTATGACAAACAACCTTAATCAAATAGGAAGGAGGTTTGATTATTGATTGAAACAACTGTGTATTTCATACCAGTGGTTTGTGTTCAAGCCCAGATAAACAGAATCTCAAATGATTTCAAGTCAAGTAGGCCCTTCCCATTTGGAAGAGCGGTAAAGCAATGTCTTCCTTTCCTTTACATGACTTTGTGCTTAACTGAAGTGAATATCTAATTCTCTTTCTTTAGAAAGACACAGGTATACACATATAAAGAAACAGAGACATGAATATTAACAAGCAGGCATAAACATTTATTTATCATAATACTATATAATTATGCTTTTCAAATTCTACAAAAATTTGTACTTCACATTTAAATCAGAAACCAAAAGATTACACTTTCAATAAAACTTAGTAATGATTGTCAAATAATGTTACACTGACTACTTAATAGTTTTCATCTCCTTTATACAAATTACACATATTACATTAAAAAAGCAAAATAATAAACTAGCATAACAAACTCTAAGTACCTAAAATATAGAGACAACTACCTAATAATGTGACGCTTCACTCTTTACCTGAATTGTAATGGTATAGAGTCTATAAAGTGCTGGACCCCTTACAGGTCTATATTTATACAGGCATGTTCCAAAGTTTTCCATAACCGAGTTGTGTTTGCTGGATGTAACTGAAGCTGCAAGGAAGTGAGATCTGCAACATATATATGTATGATAAGAGGTTGCAATATTTTGCAGGAAAAAAAAATAAAACAAAAAATATCACTTGGAAACATGGTGAACATAAATCAGTGCATATAGTCTGCAACAAGATTTATGTTACATATGTCAAGAACAATTTCAGTTTCACTGGTAGCTTTTGTAAACTCCCAATAAAACACAATACACATTATTACAAAGCCACCACTAAAAATGCTAAGTTGATAGGCTGGATCTATAGTTTCAGGCAGTCACCTCCATAAACAAACTCAACCATCTCCCCATAAAAGCTGAAAACATGACTTGTCTAACCAGGCAACATATCACAAGATTTCTATAGTCAAATGACAATGCTATTTGGCCCAGATAATGGAATTAACTGATGCCATAGTGTTAGTAATTGTACTGTTGTTGGTTGATTACTATAAAATCCCATACATGCTTTATAGTACTTTTGGTGCCTTATACAAGGAAGAGGGGTGGATCTTAATAATTGGGATGGTCAGAATTTCTCTCAATATACAATAAATGGAGAGCCTTAATGAAAGGAGGATTAGAAAAATCATTTAAAGAGTAACTTTTTTGTACTCTTGAAATTATATTATTATACAAAAATAATAAATGGGATTGTAAATGAATGACAAAAAGGGAAATAATCTTATATTACATGTTTTATCTTTCAAAAGAACTTCTTTAGAGTAAATAATAATAATTAGTCTGATATATAGAGTGTATATTTGCTCAAACTGAATGGTTTTAATAAGCATGAGGGTGTGGAAATACAAAATTTCCTTAAAAAAAAAGAAAAAAAAGGAAATAAAATGTTTCCTCCTATCTATTAGGTACCTAAAAGTACATTGACTGATAGGTTGTATAGCATCAGTATTGAACTGAGATGTGATCCGATACAATTTTCCCCTTTGTTGAGTGGTTACTATCCTTGTAAGTTACCAATGGTCCTGTACTTGTTTTTTCATCTGCTACTGATGTCCATCTGAAATTTATACGTTCCTAGTATACTCTTGCTACTGTTGCTTAAGAAAAACTTAGACCAGTTAACACCAGATGTAGAGTGCCACATGTTCCTGGCCCCAACAAGAATTCTGCAGTCAAATTGTGTTAAACCATGTCTGCATTCAATGGCACCTACACTGTCACAATTACATTACTGATTGTATTAAACATACATCATATAGTTGAAGTGAAACCATCAAGAATACTGCTGACTAATTTTGGAGACATTTCAATATTTACTCAATTTCATGGCAGATGAAATGTATAGAAATATATCTTTCAGGCTGAAAATATAGTACTAGATTGTTTTATGTAAACTGAATAATGTTCAGTAAAAATGTTTATCCTTTATAGGAAGAGCAATGGCTAATGGAGAATAATAAATCAATTTGAGAACATGAGATAGCAGCACACAAAGAGAAAAAATTAAGTATCTTTATAACCAGAAACTTCTATCAAACCTGTGACATTTACAATTAATCAAATCTTTATAATTATATGACCAGATTTGTACTTGTGCATGTATCCATATATTAAGAAAAGTGAAATGTGTGTTCAGAAATTGAAGAGAATTAGTAGATACATGCCAACTTATCAGATAAGATTAGTATAAAAATATATATTCATTGTTATTACTGCATGCTACAAACAGAAGTAAAATCATGAGGTGCATTTGTATACAACAGTGAGAAAGCTGAGTATACATTATGACAAATTCTATTATGCAAGTCAATAAAATTGGTATTAACTAAATAAAGTTGGTAAAAATTTCAATATGTAAAAAAAACTCATTTGATCGCATGAGATTTTTTATTTCAGCTGAAGGGTTCATCAAATGGGAACTAAATCTATATAATAGTTTTTATATTAATTTTTTAATTTCAGTTATATAAAAAATGCTCTGAGTTGTAAGAAAGATACAATCACAAAAGAGAAATGAGATACTGCAAAGTTATTCCATAATAGGAGCACAACTGGAAATTTCAAAAAGTCAAAAAGAGATCAAAATATCGACAAGACGAGAAGAAAAAAAACTGTCACAAAAAGAGATTCAAAAATATTGCAAAGGCTAAGAAGCAAAAAGTAAATTGATCAGTAAGAAAATGTTTGAAGAAGCTAGTACTGCATATATAAACAAAGAGAAAGATGCAGAATATTAAGAACATTAACTAAAGAGATGAAAGCAACCAAATTATCACTGTTGAGTAAGCATCACAAAAAGAAATGTGTAAGTTGAGCAATGAAGTACATAAAAACTGATTTCGCAAAATTAGTTTTCGTGATGAATGTAGAGTTAGATTGGATTGCCCCGATAGCTGAGTGAAGGGTTGGGTCCTTCATAAAAAAAAAAAATCAATTAACACAGAAAACAATAGGAGATAGCTGGAATAATATTTTGTCAGTAGAATTATAGGTCACTTTAAAGCTGATGTTAGCAAGTACCAAGATAAATATGGAGAATTATTATAAGACCAGACTTTCTTTTTGAGTGACACAGCTCTCAACCAAAAGAGATTTAAGCTAAAATATATTATTGCAAGAAAACACTTCTTTATATTCTTCAAAACTTACTATTGCATAGATTGCGAAAAAAAAAAAAAAACAAACAAAAGAAAAAAACACCATATTAATGGAATGGTCTCCAGTCTCTCTAGATATTAATCTAAAAAAAAAAAAAAAAAAAAAAAAAAAAAAAAACTTGTTGTCCATTATTAAAAGATATTACAAGAGAATTGAAAATAATATTCAATCAAAAAATGATCTGAAAAAAGCAATAAAAACTGCTGGAAGTAATTTTATGGTTAAAAAAGTAGAATAGTTAATAAAATCAATGAAAAGACTGATGAAGTATACAGAATATCAAGGAGCCCATATTAATATATAAAATAATAATTAATTCAGGTACATCGGATATTGTGTTAAACAAATATGATTTTATGGCCTACGTCTTTTGGATTTACCTATAAATAGAAATGAATTGCATAAAACATATTGCTTAACCAAGCAAATTACTATCAATATTTTTAATAAGGATAGATATAAGCTAAAACATGTATAATATACTACTTATATACTTAGTATATATAAAAAAGTTTCAGACTTATCTAAATATGCAATATGCACACAAACTTTATATATAAGAACATGATTACCCAATATAATATATACCTAAAAAAGATTTTAGGACATTAGCTAAAATGTAGTTAAAAAATAAACATGTTGAAGATACTAGCCCAACTAAGTGAGGAAATTATCTTTCATGGCTTGCTTTTACACTACATACTTTCAATCTATCTATAATTTTACTTTGTTGGAGCTTATTCAAAAATTATTTATTACTGGTATTTAGGTAATTAACTCAATTTTTAAATAACATCAAGTGCTTTGCTACAACCTGTTACATTCTATATTGCTATCAACTGCTTGTTTAGATTTCTAGTCAATGAAATAGTATCAGGAGTTTACACTATGATCAATCTTAATATACTTCTAAAACCTTCAATTCCTCAGTATTAAATGTCTTTCTTGCAAAAAGACAATTTTAAAATATACTACTTATATACTTAGTATATATAAAAAATATATTTGCAATAATTAAAACATGTATATGTTAAAAGTAATTTTATATATACTAGGTGAGGGAGTTAGTATATTTATCATAAAACAATGAACCTAATATTTAATGATTACCAACTTTATCACTGACTTTTACTCAAAGAGCCTCTACTGCTTCCCTAGAATTAAAAAAAGAAAGGTTTGCACTTGTTAAAATCATTCACTAAGGAGAATAACAGAAAATAATAATAACGGAATATTTCATGACACGCTGATCATATTTAGCCTATAGATAATCTTTGTTATTTTTTGATAAGTTTTTTTTTTAATTTCTTTTAGAATGGCACATACTTAAATAAAGAACATTATTGAATTAAGAAAAGACTGGACCTGTTAGAAATCCTCTCTGAAAACGAAGTCCATTTAATGAAATAAAAATCAATTTACTATAGAATATTTCTTTGATGACTTTGATATAATAAATCTAGTTATTTCTTATTCAAGGAGATCTATGTTGGTCATGTATTACTGAATATAACAAGAACTCTAAAACATTGCTCTTCATTAAAGAAAAATTATAAAGAATCAATGAATAGCATTCTGTAAAATTAAGCATTCCACTATAATAGTTTCATCATTATCTTCAGGTTTCATTTCATTAATAAATAGATTGGTCTATCATTGACTTGTTCAATCACCAAAATTAAGCAGTGTGAAGTTTGCACAGTACTTAGATGGATGACTGCTTGGGAACACTGGGTACTGAAAGCAACCTCTTGCAATCCAAAATATGTTTCAGCTTTAAATAACCCACACAGAGTTGATAAAACAAATAGATCATTGACATCTAACATCACTATGTTCATGACATAGCTGAAAAAGAAGTGAATTCTACAATTTCATGAAAATAAGAACTTTAACATTTTCTATCATATTTGTTTAATTTTTCTTGGATGGAATCCATAGCATATAAGAAAACAATTTCTACTTGATATCACATCCTGAGAAAATGAATTTCTTTAGCAACAGCTTCAACAGTCATGCCTGCCATTACTAGATCTGTAGTTGCTTCAATCTATCTAGTAAAGTATTATCAACCAATTACAAATATGTTGGGCAATTTGAAAGAATAACAAAGTGGGAGAGGCAGAAATTATATTAAAAATAATATTTTTTCAAATTCTTTTCCTTCAAAAAGTACTTACTGTAATTGTGTTAGCATTCAGCTGAATGTGTGTCAGCCACAGGATGGAATTTTTTTTACAGTTCAACTTTCAGAAAGGGTTTGCTTGAATATAAATTAGAGAAAAAATACAACCTATTATTTTGGAATTTTTGAAATAGCATGTCATTAAAACCATTCAAGATATTTAAATGGTTTTCTTAAAAGAAAAGTGTCAAGAAACAGCTTTTTAGATATAGTAGTTTTAGAAAAGAAAAAGCATCTTAAGGAAAAATATGTGCTTTTTCGTGGGACAGCAAATAGCAGTGAAATAGCAGCAGCATTTGATAAATGCAAAATAATTAATTTGTGTGCATGTTTTATATGAGAATTTTAATGACCAATTTAACTCAGAAGTAGACAAGTTTGTTTTTTTTTTTCCAAAAATTCTGAAATTAACAGGTTGGATTAATCAGGGCCTCAGGACATTTTCTAGGTGTTTGTTTAATTACTTACTATAAACATGTATAAGCTATGAAGACAAGTACATTGTCAAAACAAGTTCCAAATCCATAAATGTATTATTAAAGATTGCAGTTACAGTTGTGACTTAAGGATATAATTATCGAAAGTAATTACAATTAATGAACAATGTACTATTTAGTTATCAAAATAGTCACAAACAGCAGTAAGTGTTCTTCAGAGAGATGATACTAAATAGATAAAAATAAAATGCAAAAAATAAATATTTATACCCTTAGGTTTTATAATCAACCTAGACATTCTCAAATTCTCTTCTTGATATATCAACAAATATTGATGAGAGAAATATAAAATTGTTGATGGCAGATTTAGAAAGAAAACTGAAAGAACTAGCAGACAAAGTAGTAAAGAAAAGCAAGAAGAAAGGACAAATCATTAATCATAAGAAGACAGAATGTATAAGTGTCAGCAAAAGAGAAAGCCCATGATTGGGAATGTCAAAACCAAACACATACAGAATCTGGGAAGCATAGCACCAGAAGATGGAAAGCACAACAGAAAAATCCAAAAGAACATAGGAATAGTAAAAAAAAAAAAAAAAAAAAAAAAACTAAGCAGATTATTAAGTGATAGGAAAATGTCACTAAAAACAAAGTAAAGAATACTG
This sequence comes from Acanthosepion pharaonis, assembly GCA_903632075.3. NCBI lineage: Eukaryota > Metazoa > Mollusca > Cephalopoda > Sepiida > Sepiidae > Acanthosepion > Acanthosepion pharaonis. Next base: position 119,810 of record CAHIKZ030000999.1, on the reverse strand, counting down.
AATTGCTATTTAAAATCTAATCTCCTATATGACAGTGAATGCTGGACAATCTTCACAGATGATGATAAAGGAAATTTTAGCACATATCTTCCTGCCATCATTTTAAACTGACACCTTTTTTCCATAATATAACTAAATTAAACTATTATGATAAACTATAATTTAGGAAAGTTAAAATTTTACTGAAATATGTTCAAAAACTTCAAAATTTTCATCTGAAATAAAAAGAAGGAAGATTAAACAAAATGGTCACAATATATAAAAAAAAAAGAAAGAAAAAATGGTGGCCTCAGTTTAGATTGATGCTAGGAGATCATGCAAAAAGAATAGGAACTGTAAGGAAACTACTGTTAACAATCATAAAAAGACATTCATAGAACATATTGAAGGAAAGAGTATCAGGGAGAAACAGTGAGTAAGCTAATTAACAAATTTGAGTAGATGGATGGCAGAACAAGGACAAAAAAGGATGGTAAAACAGGAAGTTGCAGAAAGCTACAATCCTCACATCTTGAAAGGACATGGTAATAAAAGAAGATAAGAAATTCTGGGATATGACATACTAACTTAAGATTTTAGTAACCAATTTTTAAAATTTTTTTTTTATGGTTTAACCTTTTGTAGGTTATTTTAATTCAAAACATATTTCAGATTGTAGGAGGCTGCTTACAGTACCTAGTATTCCCAAGTGGTCCCCCATCTAAATACTGACCGGCCTTCACATCATATCTCATAAATAAGAATGTTATTTAGAATATCATTTATTTGGTGAGGGCGGAGGATTGGCCGTTGACCCCCGCCCCCAACCAGGTCAATGCTTGGACTTAAGGTAAGTCGTACATTCACTTGTTATCATGAGGAAGAAAGCGGACAAACACTCGCTGCCATGTATGTTGGAGCATTTATTATGACATACCAATAAATCCGGATAACCTTATTTTCTTCAATTTCTTTTTAGAATAGACAATGGGACTTTTACTAAGTTAAAACTTAATGTTGCGAAAGGGTAAAATCCAAGTGTCAGCCAGGACTCTTTGCCAATTACCTCCTCCTCTTATCCTACCCTCTGTTTTTGTCGTTCTTGTATGTGTTATATGTAATAAGAGTAGGTAGGCTTTCCTACCGCCTGGTGAACTTCGAGAGCACCTCTCTGCGGCTGCTCGCTATCACGTTGACTGCTGACCTGAGATGGAACAAATACATTGAGTCAATTGCTTTGTCCACCGCAAAGGAAAGTTGGCTCCCTGTGCCGTGCCAGGAAATTTTTCTCCCAGATCGATCCTCCAGATCTACAAATCAACAATTCGCCCTTGCATGGAGTATTGCTGCCATATATGGTCTGGAGCCCCTTCAGTTTGCCTCGGGGTTCTTGATAGGCTCCAGAGGCGGATATGCAATATAATTGGCCCTGCTTTGGCATCTCGTCTACAGTCACTTTCTCACAGACGCGCCATCGCCTCTCTCTGTCTGTTTTACAAATACTTTCATGGCAATTGCTCCGAGGAGCTGCATTCGCTGGTTCCCAGACTTCATGAGTTCAAGCACCCTACAAGGCTGGCATCTCGCTCTCACCCTTTCACTGCCGAAACTCCTAAATGTAGCTGTCTCTTCTAAAAGCTTCATGTCTCGCACCTCTCGCCTGTGGAACTCCCTTCTCTATTCCGGTTTCCCTGAGAGCTATAATCTCCAGCTATTCAAATGTAATGTCAATCGACATCTCCAATTGCCTTGATCTATCCACTACCCTTCTCATCCTTTCTTCTATTACTCCTATCCGGTCATGCTCCAAATTTTCTGTAACCCCTTGCGTCCTAGTGGCTTCTCGCCTTGCTTGGGGTGAAACGCTTAAAAAAAAAAAAAAAAAAAATTTCTTACATATATACAGACCTAAATAATCAATATAGTTCATAAAAAAATGTCCATTAGTAGTTAAACATTATTGTAACTTAATCTGTGATGATTTAAAAAAAAATAATCAGGTTATATTTACTGTACTGTATACTTTTAAAGTTTCTAATTAAAAAAAAAAAAACAAAAAAAAAAAAACAATTTCAGCAATCTTTAATGTTTGTGCTCATGAAAAAAAAAAAAACAAGTGTGTCAAAAGGACTGTTTTCCTTTGACACCACTATTATTTTAATTATCTTCACGCCTCATCAATGTTTGTTTTAAAAAGCAATACTTAGAATTTTAATAAAACCTTAACATGAAAATGAATTTATACATTTTCTTTGATTTTGGAGTAAACAAAACACCATTTATTTATTAGATTGTTTATTTACACTATTATATTGTTTATTGGAATGGTTGGCAAAACATCAGCTAATTGTCAATTGATTCAAACTTTATAAAATGGTAAATAAAGATTTCCTTATAGTTGGTTCACATATTTTAACAATTTAATAAACTTTTATAAATTTATGAAAAAAAATTGTTTTCATATTTTTTTTCTAATTTAGTAAATAATAAATATTGCAATGCATTAGTTTTAATAATAGTGTCTAATACTTTTGTTGTAAACTCACAAGAACAAAAAATATATAAATTCACTTTCACATTTAGATTTTATTACAATTATAATCATCACTTTTTAAAACAAGCATTTGTGAGGAGTGAAGGTGGTTAAAATAATAGTGATGTCAAGGGAAAATCTTCTTCTGACAGTTTTTTTTGCAGGTACTAAGACTAAAAGGTTTATAGAAACTGACCATAATTAACTCATTTTACAACATTAGTGTTCCCGTAAAACTTCTAGTGTCTCATTTTTTTTTCTTTTAATTCCTTTTTTTGTTCTTCCAGTTATAGGCTTTAACTATGCTTTCTTGATTTCACTCAGCTGCAGGAATATCATTCTACAAGCACTTCCAAAATTTTTCAGGTTGACATTGTATTCTATGTAACTCTTGAAACCTAACACTTAGGCAACTATTCTAGCAGTTTCTTAAATATCAAAATCTCATCAATCTTACTCTTCACAGAAACTCATTAAATGGAGCTGAACCCCCACTGATTTTTATTTCAAGATTCATAGCAATCAGCCAACTAATCTGACCAGACTCATCTGATCCTCTTAAGTCTTTACAGTTGATTCCTTTCCCAGTCTCATGTTCTTTATCATCTAATCATCACCTTCTCCAACCATGTGTCCAAACCACTTCAACCTTGATTTATATTAATCTTCAGCTGTCCAGTCAATTCTATTAATCTTCAGAAGATGAAACACACACACATTAACAGAGAAGATAAAATAAGGATAAGTTTAATAACACAGAAAATTTAAATTGCCAAAATTTTATCAAATCATAAATCTGGACAAAATTTTACTAAGCTATACATACATTATATACATATCACACACACACACATTATATATATCCAATAATGTTTAGTAGGGATAATTCCAAGGAGGATCTGAATCCAAAGAGAGCTCAATGTAAAATGGAGCAATATTATAATAATAAATAAGTGATCCTTAAAAATCCAGTAGTTCCCAAACATGGAGTGTGTATTCGTCAGATGTTAGTTTTCAAGCAAGGTGACTAAACGCATGAAAAAATCCATTGTTTTACCAAACCCTTGGTGACACGCAAGATAAAAGAATCCAGAAGATTCAACAGGCCTTTGGCAATGACACCATGGGCAAAACTCAGTTCAAAGATTGGTACAACTACTTCAAAATATAGCTGCACTTCAGTGGAGTGAGAGGCATGCTCAGACAGGCCATCTAAAAGCAGAAATGAGGAGCCAATTGAGAATATTTGGCAAATAGTCATGGAAAACCACTGTGCAATAATCCAGGAAATTGATCACAAAGTGGGAACAAGCACAGTATCAGCACATAATTTATTCAACAGTATCCCTACTATCTTGACTTGGCACCATGTAACTTTGGGCTCTTCCACAATCTGAAAATCATGCTGAAAGTGAAGCAATTTGAGTCACGAGGGGAAATTATGAGAAAAGTGAAGTGGAGCTCCATAGTGTTCCAGTGTTACCAGTAGTAGCATAACCACTGGGAGAAGTGTATGAACTCTCAAGGGAAGTATTTTTGAAGGTAATTAAATAAAATTTGTGAAATGTGCAAAATGTGTGCTTATAAATATTTTAATTATAAGCTTTCAAAGACAATGATTGAAAGTTAGACATCTTACTTATTTCCAAGTCTTTACAGCTTGAAATTAAATGTATATTTCGTACAGCAAAAGAAATTTGAAAAAAGATCTACACTGTTTAAAAGTGATTGAAAACTAAAATAAGGAAATCCATTTCCAGTACTTCAACTTATATATTTGTAGATCATTCCTACAAACAAAAATCTGATAATATATTTATATTTGTTCTAAAAGGTCATTATTTAATGTGAGCAGATACAATGACAGGCACACTTCAAATCTATGATGTCAATGTTGGCTACATTTAGTTTCTGGCTATTGCTGATGGCTTTTACTTTACATGGGTCAAATGTCAATTGACCATCCATTATGCTGATTACTACAAACGTCACTAAAATGTTTTGTTTGAGTCTCTGCACTTTCTAGAATTAGTAAAATATACTATACACTAGTTAATTTCATCACTGAATAGAATTAAGACTCATGTGAATATCACAGCAATAGTTTAATACATAAGGAGATACTATCCATAGTTAAAACGGTTCCCTCTAACTTAACCTAGACTTTAAAAAAAAATTAAGGTATTTCTAATTTGCATTCAAAAAATGTAATATAAAAAAAAACCTTTTTTTTTATAATAAAATTACTGGAAAAACATACATCTAATTCAGCATTCATTCTGAGTGTACCTTCAGAAATGATATCAACTCATAAAATTTATAAAGAAATATTTTATATAATTCTAAGAAAACATCTGACAAGTGGGCAACTAATTTTTAGCTACTTACAAGAGAGCTAAATAATGTTTGTTTGCTCACATGAAAGGAGCTAGTTATATAAAGAGTAAATATGAAAAGACTGCTGCCACCATGAGGCTTAAATTATAAATATGCAATAAACAGTGATTTCATTGATGATAACAATTTCTTTATTAATAATCTTTTACTATACTTAATGACAATATTACAGAAATAGCAACAGCACATTAAAACACTGTTAAAAAGTCCATTTATATAAAAAAAGAAACAATTCATTACTAAAAATATATATTACTGTAAATTGGTAATACTGAAATATAACAATTAAAAACAGTTAAACCAGTTTATCGTCCTTTCTCATTAGAATAAAAATCAAGAACAAAAAAGAAATATGCACTGTAACTAAAAATATTTACAACCCCAGACTAATATTATATACAAACAAAAAATATAACATTAAAGACTAATTAAGTCCACCAACCACTCCTGCTTACAGAATGGTGGTTGGTATGTATTCAAAAGCTTTCAAGTTATAATCAGTATTATCCTTACTAAGCATAGAGAATATGTCTAGTCTATAAGACTGAGCACACTGTCGGTTTTAATCAAATGTTCAGCTATCACTGAACTTGATATATTAATGAACCCATGTAAATTGTCTACCTTTCCCTTATTGGCTGGTATGTGTTTGTTGATCCATGCCTCTAATCTTTGACCTATTCTGTCTATATAGTCAGCATTGCATTGACATCTGAATTTATAAATTACAGAACTAATATGATGGTTTAAGCAGAACAACCTTCTGGATTTGTTTCAACATAGGTCAGGCACCAAAAACAATACATGGATTGGCAGAAAAATAACTTCTTATGCCTACTAAAATTTACTTGGCAAATCTCACTCACCTTACCAATCCACAATAAACACAAATAGACAGAACATTTCTGGGGGACCAATTGGCCTAGGTCTACAAAACTGTCACATTTTTTTCTCTAATGCTAGACTCCACACTATCCAAAGCATAACTATTCTCTCAGAAACTTCCTAATAAATTCAATTTCTGATTCTAATTTCCAAACATAAACAAGGCCTGATGAACCAAGGTTTTAATCAAATTGATTTTTAGCTGTTTATACCAGGTATATAATGTTGGCTAGCGGTACATTGATATTAGAATTTCATCTGTGTGCCAAGACACTGAGACAAGGAAGAATATCATTGTTCTCCTTTTCACATGTGAAATACATCATGTGCAATGTATTAATTGCTTGATGAAAAACCCCAGCCTTCTCATTTTCAAACATACAAAAAGGTGTCATCCACATATCTAACATAATACCTGGCTCCTTCAATACAAGCCAGTAACTCTTGCTTGAAAATTATATATATATATATATATATATATATATATATATATATATATATATATATGCCATTGTTGGTCCTAAAGGACTACTCATCCCATCTATCTTCCTAAAAATGAATTTAATTAAAGTTAAATTTCATGGGTATGGTGACAAACTCCATCAACACCATAAGGATAGCTTCAGGAATACATGAGGGTGGCTACAGTACAATATATCAGAGCAAATATCAAATGTGCACAAATTTATCCTCAGCACTGAAAAAACAGTTGGGCATATAGTTGGCAAAAATAAATTAGTCTCTCACACAATTACACATATAACACTCCAGTACAAGCTGCAACAACACTATGCCAACTTGTGCTGCACCAATCCAACCATAGATAAAACTATATGCAAAGGAACATTATCTTTGAGTTTTGGGTAAACCATACAATTGTGGTTGCAGACCTGATAGCCTCATAAATGTTTGCTGGAAGGACTTTACTTTTAATCAAACACAAAGTTTAACTCAATTGACTTAGTCCTTTCGTATGTTTTCTTAAGTCCCAACTTTATAAATTTGTCTCCATCACACAAAATCATGATCATCTTGTTGATATAATAGTCATCCTTAACTACTACCCGACACCCTTAAAGATTTATTATAATATAAGGAATTGATCCCATAAAAATGTTTGTGTCACCATTTAAATTCAGTCTGATCAACCAGTATATCAGCATATTGTAACCTAGGGAAGATTACTGAATAATCACATGAAGGTTGGTAATGAACAATAATACTTAGGACACGAACAACACATATAAGATTTGCCAGCAGCAAGTAGAAGTAGTTAACTGTTAGAAGTGAGTCAAGTGAATTCCACAATGAATCTTAACTGCAGGATATCTACCAACTACCCCATGCAGTCAGATGTGGCACAAAGCTGAATTTACTGTGGGGTTTCCAAGCCCTTAGGCTTGGCCAAAAATTCCCCGTAGAACCCATATGAAACGAGGTCAGGTAGCTGTTTCCCAAGACAAGACTCTGCCCTTCGACATAACCTCGTCTGGGGATATTTTTTGCCTTAAGGCAAAGAGTTTGACCAGCACAGCTGGAGACAAATCTAACTGCAGACCAACATACAGTATTTACTACTGTAAATATGTGAATGGGGACATGCCCATTATCATCCATAGGTATGCTACAACACAGCATATGCATGGGTCAAATCATTAGGCCTAATCTTTAATGCACTAAACTAATCTGAAGAATAAGGAGAAAGTTTTTTAAGTTTGACTGAAAAAGACTTTGAATTTTGTAAAGATATTCTCTCTCTTAATAGACAATGAAGAAATACAGAATTTCTATCTGTGAGATAAAACAGAGTTCAGTGGTAAGCAATTGATATTTAGCTAAATTCAAAACAACCATATTACTGGAAGTAGATAAGCTGCTAAACCTTTTATTTACTATATATATACTCAAGTATAAGCCGACTCCATGTATAGTGTTACCCATGAAGGTTGGTAATGAACAATAATTTTAACCCAGTCAGAAAAATTTTTTTACCAGCGTATAGTGCAATCAGTCACCAAAAATGCATGATTGTTAACCTGTTCAAAAAAAATTACCTGTATATAGTGCAACCTCCTACTTTTTGTGTAAAAAAATGATCATAAAAAATTGCACTATACTCAAAAATATGTGTGGCATCAGTCTTGAGAAACCTTGGATCTGTGCCCATAATTATGCCTCAGCTGCCGACAGCAGTGTGAGTATATATGGTATTAGAAATTGAAACTTCTGCCGATTAATTTGTGAGGTAGCATATCCATACTCATCAATAACAGAAAGATAGCATCCAAAAGGTATATTGTCAAAATAAGACAAAAACTGTAACAAAACTTCCAACAAACCTGAACCTCCCTCTTTAATTTATCAATAATAATGAAATTTTACAATTTCATCACAAATGAAGGCTTTGTGGCAGTTCTAACTTCTTTGGACACTATATTTCTGTTAATGACAAGTGTGGGTATGTTAGTTCACAAATTAACCATCAAAAGAAGTTTCAATTTTAGCTCTTAAATAAAGAGGATAGATAAAGAGTTTTAAAATTTCCTTCACAAACGAATGCTTTTGAGTGATCATTTTTGAAATAAAAAAAGAAACGAATAACCCTCACCACACACACACACTTGACAAAAAATAACTTTACTTTTCAGGTCTATAAAATGCACTATATAAAATATATATTTGACCATAATATACAACTACTCAGTGTCCATTTATGAAGTCTAGTAGAAAATTTAGAGTGTAGATTAATGCTACAAGACTGGACAAACCATATAAAATAACTACAAATCAATTTTAGCCAAGAGAAAGATTTTAGTCTTCCCTTAAAATTCAATTTGGGTGTGACAAGATTTTTACATAATAAAGATAAGGTAAATTCAATAATGATAAGGATTCCTCTGAGTACAAATTAGCTCTATATCCACACAAATAAATTTATCTGGTTCATTAAGTAAAAGGAATCATGCTGCACAAATGCTATTTCATTTTTGCTACTATGACCACAAAATCTTGTTAACCTTCCCTTTTCAAATTTATAGCTGCAAAGATAGAGAAATTATATTAGTGAGCAAGCTGCAAACTATGAAGGTGACCAACTCCGGGGTTATCAACTGAACATATTTTCCTCCACCCTTCGTACCAACAAAAGGCTGAAAAAGTACTGGGCTGATGCTAAAATTTGTTGTACACTGATATAAACAATAAAAAATAAGAGAAGAAAAGAGAAAAAGAAAATACTGCTTATAGGAATTGTTTAGGTAAACAAATATACAATCCAAGTAGCAATAAATTATGCAGAAAGATAAAAGTAAGTGTTATCAATTGGTGAGCAAAGGTTTTTTGTAAACATACGCTTCAGCAGCTGGACTGATAGTGCCAAAAATTTTCTTCTTCTTGAGGGAAACTGCTACATAAGCATCAGCAAAAATCCCAGTAATCAGGTGAGGAGTGGGGGAAGCAAGTCAAAAATAGGTATGTTCACTATATTTCTGTAGATAAGGTATCATTGAAATTCAAGGATTTGTTTGATATTATAACTTTATAACAGTCACAAAGATAAGGCATTAGTATTGCAGTGTATCAGATATGTGGGTTCATAAAATGTCTCATGGGGTTGAACACATCTGCTTTGAACAATAACATGTAGCACCTGTTATATTAATCAAGTTAATTTTTTTCTATTCTTTGTTTTATTCTCAAATAAAATAATAAAAAAGAAGAAAAAGGGGTAAAACTTCAACTTACATATTTTCAATTTGACATTATGCATAAAAAAACTTATGTACTTTTTAATATCTAGTGTTGTTAAATTTAAAAATTATATCATTCATTGCAATGATACAATAAAGAATCATTACTTTTATAAACAACATTACAGCATTTCTACCTTAGAAATAGAATCTAAATTATTAGGATAAAAAATTTCCAAGGTTTGGAAATTATCCCAGTTTAGTATCTGTCTATATTTCTGAGGTATTAAGGACACATTGCACAGGGGATAAAGATGTTGGTTAGATCTAGTGACAAGACCCAAAGAGTTGTGAGTCCAATACCTGGTTAAGGCAGTGGAGAGGTGAATTAACAGGAGATAACTGATATCCATTAGACATGGCATGTGGAACAGTCTACCCCAGCGAGCAAAATAAAGGGTCCAGTTTGACATTCCAACCACCTGAAGAAGGCTAGAGCATACAATGGCCGAAACATTGTGATAAATATGGCAATGAAGATGAGGACAATAGTCCGAATAATGTAAATAGCGTACACTAGTTTATATGTTAATATTCATAATGAATTATAAATATTTGGTGCTTGGTTTCTTTTGCAGCATAAATTGATAGAGATATGTGAAAGCAACTTTTATTGATAGATATGTTATTTTTATTCACTTTTAAATAAAGTAATAGCATAGAAGAGGATAACTAATAACAGGTACAGCAATATTTGTTACTTGTGTCTGGGTAAAGCCTTACTCTTTCTCTTCCCCTAGCTATAAGCTACTCAAAGAGAGAACATAGATAAAAGTATGTTTTTCCCTATCTTTAGTTGGGCTTGAATTTGAATTTTTTGTCTATTCTTATGAGCATATGTATAGACTGAAGTTTTTGATTTTCTGACCTTTTCCAAGTGCATTAACGCTAACTAAATGAATTGAACAGTAAAAACCAATTATTATAATGAAATAGTTTGTGTTTAAAAGGACATTTACCTAAAAGGACTTGTGCTAGAAAGAAATATATACCAATAGGGAGTGTTTATAAAATCTCACAGTATGCCAAATATAAGTATGCCTGGACTTTGTTAATACATTGGTGAATAGTCAAAATTATCAATGGTCCAACACATGAGAAGTAAAGACAATCTTCTCTTAAAAAGTATCTACTCTTGAGCAAATACTGATAGGTACTTATCAATGCATTTTTATAGAACAAGTTTTCTATAATAGAATATGATAAAGTGTGCATTCACATACAAAAGAAGGATATACACACAAACATAACACGAAGTCATTTTGAGTGTTGATGTACCCAGCACACAATAGGTCATCCCTTAATTGTCAGGTTCAATTTTTACAATTATTACTGCAGATACTTTAGTATTTTGTTAAACTGTTGTGTCAGAAACCTACCACCCCTTTTGAAGATAAACTTGTCTGCGTCTGTGAACAAAGACTTTAAATAGTGGCATGTCAGTTGACATGGGGAAGACAGATAGACAGAGAAGTTCTTAGCTGAGCTAGTTATTGACTACTCAGGTGATTGCTGTACCTTTTACCAACCTATTAAAATCCTTTTTATTGTTATTTGGCGTTTGTCTCTACTAACCCCAAATCAACATCATAACAGTGGCGATGAGAGATTCGTTCATCACGCTGAGTGGAGAATTTTTCAACTCTAGGTGGACTATATAATTTTTTTTTTCTCGCTCTGAAAAAAAAAAAAAAAAAAAAAAAAAAAAAAAAACAAAATACGTCGAACTTTGTTCTTCATGAAGAAATGGGATTTCAATGTGCCAAAAAGAAGTAAGACTTGTGCTTATTGTGGATATATACATGTTTTTCTATTTTTGTCTGTTTTTGAAAAGTGTTTTGTGTAATCTATTATGCATAATGGAAGATTTGATTGCATTAACGAAAACTCTAGTGCAAAGTCAAATTCAGCAACAAGAGCAACAAAAATTGTTTCGGGAACAACTATTGGATTTACAAGTTCAGCAGCGAAATGTAACAAAGGCTTTATATGAAGCGATTTTACTTAAGAATCCAGTAAATTCGTCATTCACGGCCGAAAGTATTGCTAATTCTATTACAGAGGAGGGCATAACATTTCCTGCGTATTTCAGAAGATTTGAAACAATATTTGAAAAAAAAAATGTGATGGTTGGACTGATGAACAAAAAGTGAGTTTACTTTTACAAAAGTTGGGTACAGATGAAAATAATAAGTATACGAATTTTGTCCTTCCAAGAAAAACTGGTGACATTTCTTTCAAGAAACTGTTAATACTTTATCTAGTATTTTTGGCGAAACGCGAGTTAGTTTGTTTCATGCTCATTTCTCGTGTTTGAATATGGTAAAGTGTGACGATGAGGATGTTATTACATTATGCTGGAAATGTTAACAGAATGTGTGAACATTTTATGTTACATGATCTTTCAATTGATCGATTTAAATGTTTGATATTCGTTCAAGGCTTGACTTCTAGCAAAGATAAGGACATAAGGTCCCTAATATTGGCAAAACTTCGAACAAAATTCCGAGATCACTTTGCAGAAGGTTACGGAAGAGTGTCAAAGAATTGAAAACTTAAAACATGACAATACGCAAATTGAAGAAAAAAGACGTATCCCGGGAATAGTTAATAAAAAACGTTAAAAAACCAACGTGCTTTGGATGCGGTGGTGGTCATTTTAAAAGTGAATGTTTTTTTTTTCACGACAAAAATTGCTATTAGTGTGGCAATAAAGGCCATATAAGTACTCATTGTAAAAGCAAAAGAAAAAAAAAATTTAAGTCGAAAAGAGATAATGTGAATATTGTGTTGTCACGTCAGGAGATTGAGGAGGGCAGAAAAGAAAATTCGTACAGGTAAAAATTAATGGAAAAAATGTTAAACTACAGCTAGATACTGGAAGTGATATTTCCATTATTAATACAGCAACATGGATTAAAATAGGCAGACCTTTGCTTAAAAAAAAGACTGAAAAAGTAGCTCATGGGATTTCTGGAAGAAAATTGCATTTTCAAGGTGAATTTTCTTGTAATATTTCATTTGTTGGTAAGACACTAAAGTCTAAAGTGTATGTTCTACAAAATGCTTCAAATTTGTTTGGAACAGATTGGATTATACTTTTTAATTTATGGGAACTCCCTATAAATTCTTTTTGCAATAGAATTAATGTTTCTTCATGTAAAAATCGGGTTACAGAAAATTTGGTGAAAGATCTGAAAATAAAATTTCCACAAGTATTTTCAGAAGGTCTTGGATGCTGCAAAAAAGGCGAAGGCAAAATTTGAAGTGAAGGAAAATGTAAAACCTATTTTCAAGCGAAAAAGAAATGTGCCATTTGGTGTTTTGGAACAGATTAACAAAGAATTGGAACGGCTTGAAAATTTAGGAGTTATTTCACGCATTGAATTTTCAGAGTGGGCCTGCCCTGTTGTATATGTTAAGAAAAAGAATAATAAAATTCGGATGTGTGCCGATTTCTCTACGGGTCTAAATGATTGCTTAAAGACTACACATATCCTTTGCCTTCACCAGAAGACATTTTTGCAAGTTTAAATGGGAGGAAAAATATTCTCTAAATTGGATTTATCGGATGCCTATCTCCAAGTGAAAGTGGATGAAGAATGTTCTAAATTGTTGACTATCAATACACACAAGGGTTTATACAAATTAAACCGTCTGCCTTTTGGTTTAAAAGTATCCCCTAGTATTTATCAGCAAATTATGGACACTGTGCTGGCAGGGTTGGACTTCGCCATTGCATATCTTGATGATATTTTGATAAAAAGTAAAGATCGAAATGAACATTTGGAACATATTAATCAGGTTTTTGAAAAAATTGAAGAATATGGATTCAAACTTGGAGCTGAAAAATGTGAATTTTTTATGAGTGAAATTAAGTTTTTGGGGTAGATAATAGACTCTGATGGAAGAAGACCAGATCCGGCGAGGGCAGAAGCGATCAAAAGCATGCCAACTCCCAAAAATGTAGTAACGCTACAAGCATTCTTAGGACTTGCTAACTATTATGGGATATATATTCCTAATTTGTGCAGCCTTACGGCTCCATTAAATAAATTGCTTAAAAAGGGAGCAAAGTGGGAATGGTCAGAAGTGTGTCAGAATGCGTTTGACAAAATAAAGAATATTTGACGTCGGAATTATCACTAACACATTATGACCCTAAACAGGAAATTATAGTGGCATCAGACGCAAGCGAGTACGGAATATGTGCGGTAATTCTGCATAAATTCAGAGACGGCAATACAAAGCCAGTGGCACATGCATCAAGGACATTATTACCCGCAGAAAAGAAGTACTCTCAAATTGAGAAAGAAAGCTTAGCTATCATCTATGCTTGTAAAAAATTCCATAAGTACATACATGGAAGAAGGTTTATATTGCAGACCAACCATCACCCACTGCTTTCAATCTATGGTTTGAAGAAGGGTATACCTACTCATACGACAAACCGTTTGCAACGATGGGGAACCATTTTGTTGAATTACAATTTCAAAATGGAATTTTTATCATCTAAAAAATTAAGCCATGCTGATGGTTTATCTAGACTGATCCCAACGTCTTCGGAACTACTAGAAGATACAGTGATAGCGTCGTTACAAGCAGAAAATGAATTGGTTGAAGTAATGTATAACACAGAAAAAGAATTACCGGTGACATTAGATGAAATAAAATTAGAAGCAGAAAACGACATTTTTATTAGAAAAATGAAAGAAGTTGTAACTTCAGAAAAGTATAAAACTTCTTCACCAGCATATTCAATATGTGATGAAGTGCTGTTATATGCTGGAAGGGTCGTGATACTGGTTGTACTACAAAAGCGGATTTTGAAGGAATTTCATCAGGGGCATCCTGGTATTGGACGTATGAAAGCCCTGATGAGGAGTTACATTTATTGGCCAAATATGGACAAAGACATTGAACAGGTAGTTAAAACTTGTAGAGGGTGTCAAATGGCAGCGAAAGCACTGCCAATAAAATACACACCATGTCCAAAAACAGATGTTCCATGGACCAGACTCCACATAGATTATGCTGGACCCATGAATGGTAATTTCTACTTGATAGTTGTGGATAGGTTTTCCAAGTGGCCTGAAATTTTTAAGTGCAAAAGACCAACTGCTTCTGTAACAAAAGATTTTCTTACAGAACTGTTTGCACGTTTTGGAGTAACAGAAAAAATTGTCACCGGCAATGGAACTCAATTCACAGGAAGTGAATTTAAGACGTTTTGTAAGACTCTGGAAATTGACCACATCACAACTTCACCGTACCATCCTAGGTCAAATGGACAGGCTGAACGGTTTGTTGATACGTTCAAGAGAGCCCTTAAAAAAACAAATGGTACTAATACAGATGATGGTAATATACAGCAGTTTTTAAGTATATACAGAATAACACCAAATCCAAACGCAATATCAGGGATGCCTCCAGCTGAACTGATATTTGCTAGAAAAATTAGATCTGTATTCAATTGGCTGCTGCCGGAAAGAAAAAAAGAGTTACCAGAACAAAACACATCAGGAAAATATGAAATATCTCAGGCCAGGAGATAAATTTTTTTTTTAAAAATTACAAAAATGGGAAGGAATTTTGGCAAGATGGAGTGGTAACTCAAAGAATTGGTAAGATGTTATACATGATAAGAAGTAAAAAATGGACGCACAAAAGACATTTGAACCAATTAAGGAAAAGAATCATTGAAGAAATAAGTAAAGAAAATGAAGAACCAATGGAGGTATTATATGATTTATTTGATATACCAACTCCGTCATTGCCTGAAACAGTTGTCCAAAGAAGGACAAGCAAAAGAAAAAGAACTAGGGTGGAACATTTAAGTCCAGATCCCAAAAGAAAAAGATATTAATTCCTCCGGAATTAATCTCAAGGGGGAGGTGTTGTGTCAGAAACCTACCACCCCTCTTGAAGATAAACTTGTCTGCGTCTGTGAACAAAGACTTTAAATAGTGGCATGTCAGTTGACATGGGGAAGACAGATAGACAGAGAAGTTCTTAACTGAGCTAGTTATTGACTACTCAGGTGATTTCTGTACCTTTTTACCAACCTATTAAAACCCTTTTTATTGTTACGTGTTATTTGGCGTTTGTCTCTACTAACCCCAAATCAACATCATAACATAAACCAACCCACTTTTAGTGCAATGGAGAGTAATGCTGCCTAAGGAATAACTAGGCTGCAGTTATTATTGTCTTTCAGTCCTAAATCAATCAGATGACACTCTATATTCACTTGCAGCTAAAACATTTAGGTAAAATTTAAATGTCAAATACGTTTTTTTCTCTAAAGTCAAAAATGATGTCTACTAAAGATAAACTACACCTCAGTGTATGTGGTTATGTAAATGAACAAAAGAAAAAAATTGTCAAATAACAATAGAAAAAACTTTTGCAAGTAAATTGAGTAGAAAATTTAATAGAAGAGCAGATGATTCTCCAAGAATCAACTGAACTCATTAGTATCAAACATTCCAAGAATATAATATATAAAATAAAATCATTGGTTTTGTTTGTGTTACAGCTAATATATATATATATATATATATATATATATATATATATATATATATATATATCTCAGTATATGAGAGAGAGATTTGGTGGATAATATATATGAGAGAATATGATATATAAATTTCTATATATCAGAACAATGTTAGGCAACTGAATGACAATGTGGAAAAATTTTTGTCTAACATACACATTTATATATTAGTGGGCATTGAAGTCAAAACCCAGAGGCAACAGTTTGTTTCATGCATAAATGCAATCATCAGGCCATAATTATAATTGACGCTCACATCCCCCTTCTACACATAATTGCATCAATAAAAACATTACTTTGGCACCAGGGAAAAAAAGCTTGTCAGAGTAGTTGCTATGAAAATATTTGTAGAGAAGACAGAGGGAAGACACATCACATCTATGAGAAAGTGAAATTGAAATGCCAAGTCAGGATCAATTACATTGCAAATCCTTCTTTTGATTTTGTCAAGAACCTCAAGATGAACAGCAGGTGTACCAGACCAATATTCAATGCACGGACAAATGGTAGATTTGTAAATATGCAAGATGGACTGACGAGAAAATCCTTCTGGCACAACACAATGAGCCAACTTTCCTTGCAGTAGATGCAAGTATTGATTCAATGTAGTTGTTCCACTTCAAGTCAGTGGAAAACATGAGACCAAGAAGGCACAGTGAGATGCTCTCCTAGAGTTGAGTATCAGCAATGCTGATGGTGAGCAGGGAAGTTTCTCTATGGTGGTTGAATGAGAGTAGTTTAGTTTTGGAGACATTAAAATTTACAAGCCATTTCCTGCCCTGGTTAACCACTGATTTGAGGTTCTTTTTTAAGAGTAGCAGCCAGGTTAACTTTGTCAGCTCTGATGGATTTGCTATTGAGACAAGAGCAAATGGTAGTGTCATCTGCATAAATGCCTACTTAGGAACTGATGACATCAAGAAGATCATTGATGAAGATCAGAAACAGCATAAGACACCCACATTTATGTGAAAGGATCTGGAAGCAAGCCTGTTCAGGATGATCTTCATTCTACGATTTGATAGGAATGATTGGATTAAATCAAACAATCAGCCTGTAATACAACAGCCCTGAAGCTTACATAGAAGTTCAGAATGCCAAACCCTGTCAAATGCCTTTGAAATATCTAGAGAGACAGCACAAGTTTAACCGTTATTATCAAGAGCAGACTGGGCAGAACAGAATCTATATTGTTTGTCAGAGAGTATGTTGCAAGAGGTTATATGCTTAACCACTTCAGCATTGATTAAAGCCTTGAATACTTTGTCAAAAAGCAGTAGGAGACTAATAGGGCAATAGAGGGGTCAGAAGGTTCTCTAGAGATCTTAAAAAGAGGGACTACAGAGGAGGACTTTCAACAAGCTAGAAAACAGGAAGCAACAAGGCAATAGTTATAGAGTTTGGGGAGAATTGGTGTCAGTTTGGGAGCACATTTCTTTAGGACAACAGCTGGTACCCCATCACCTCTACTTGCCTTATGGGAGTCTAATTTAGAAATGATGTCTGAGTGTAACAGAGAATTGGTTCATCCCAATAAAAGACTCCAAGTTGATTGCATGTAATGCTGTAAGCACCAGGAGTGGTGTCCTCTTCCACAATGGGCTGTTGAGAGAAAATCTACTTAGTGTAGATGGTGCTGACTATATGCATATAAACGATACTGGGCAGGTATTAGCCAATAGTCAGTGTGGGTCTGGGACTGGGAGAGCTTAACACCAGTTTTTTTCCTCATTTGAAGACGTGATTTCAACGTATAGACTTGCAAAGACAAGACAAACACAGAGACCAGTGTTGGAGTTATGCATATATCACTCAGTATAGCCTCAGTTCTGAGGAGGGTATCTGGAATCAGGTGTGAGTAGTCCAGATGAGTTGGGTGTTGAGTTGGAAAAGAATTTCTGAACAAGGCATTCCACCTTATCTGCTGTAGATGTCAGGACTTCGAATTGATTGAATAGGGGAGGGATTGAGGATCCGCTGTTGTTCAGCACACTCTTGCAGAGCCGCCAATAATCTCTGGGAACAATGTTATATGTTGTTTCATTCTATCAGCAAACAGTAACTTTACTTCATTGAGAACATATTTGCACTCATTGCAAAGAGACATCTATTGGAATTAGATGTGTCACTCTGGTACAGATGGAAAAAGTGATTCTTGTGAGCTATAGAAGCCAAGCATGCAGGTGAATCTTTTTACACAAAATTCATTATATATATAATTTGTCACATGATATAATTTAGATTTGGTTTGGAGGAAAATGTCATCAATTTATCTGGCATAAATGGTGGGTTTATTAATTTTATTAAATATTTTCTTTTCTAAATTGCTCAAAGTTTGAAAATAAAGGACTGAGAGTGCTACCCATAGTGACACCATCAGTCTGGGCATAAAAATTGCATATTTGGTTGGAGAAAGGGACTGAAAATTAACCCCACAATATTAAAACACTTTTATTAGCATCCATAATACAAGTCCCTTTCCTAGTTATTAAAAATAATATATCACAAACTTCCAACCCCCTATACAACAAGATAAATGTTGTGTATGAATATACTTGCCTACTTGGAGAATGTTTCTCTGCAAATAAAAAATACAAAAAGCCTTACATAGAAGACACCACAATCACACTTTCATGAAGAAAGCCACCTATCAAGCCAGAGTGCCATCAGACAACACATTAATAAGCAGTATAAGGTTCATAGTTACATTAGACAGCTACTCACAAATACCACCTAAATACTAGCAAAACCAAACAGTGACAACAGACTTATGATCCTCAAAGCAATACTCATTCAATAAAGACAACCATCTATAAATAAAAATAATTATAATATAAGAACCTGCATCCTCAAATGTGTGCATGCACACACACATATATATATATTGTTAGGTAAATGAAATAACTAGATATTAGCAACCATGTGCTGGCGTGCATACACAGGTAAGCAAATAAATAATTACTGAATTTTGCCAAGAGGTGTAGACATAATAGTGCTCAATGTGATTAGACAAAGCTAAGAAATATATATTAATAAATATACATATACCTATGTTTGGTGTGCGACTTAAGTTTCATTGGTTACCCAACTCATTGGACACAAGATAAAGAAGCTATATCTTGTGCCCAATGATTTGGGTAACCAACAAAACTTAAGTCGCACACTGAACGTAGGTATATATTAGATAGAGAGAAATTAAAAAAAAAAATGTACATTTAAAAGTCTGTATCTAAAATAGACCACTCATATAAACATATGTGGATGACGAAACACATAAGCTTGCTGGATGGATATCAAAAGACAATGAGTAAAAGGCAAGTAGAAATAAAAAGGAAAAAAAACTTAAATACATTAATTTTAATATGGAGAGAGAGAGAATAAAAGATAATGGGGATATAATAGATAATAGAAAATATTTGTGCATTCAACTAGTCAGCTATAACGGCATTTTAATAACCTAGTCTATCTGTAGAGAAATTCATATATAAATAAATTATGGCAAATGGGTTGGCCAAAAATTTCATTCTGAATGTCATTAGATAGCATTAAGTGCATTCAGTGTTAAGAAATTCAATTAAAAAAGATCACCTGTGATCATATTGTGCCAACACTCCTTGCACAAAAAAAAAGTCAAAATTGGTGTATTTTTTTGTATTGATTTTTACATTGAAGAAACATTTTTTACTTTATTTTTTATTCTGAGAAAAGTAAAAATGCATCTGAAATACATATAAAAAAAACACTTATACAATTTATACAGAAGTTAATGTCTGAATGAGTCAAAGTGGTTTGTGAAATTTCATGCTAAAGGTTTCTTGCTGAACAAGGCTCTATACTTGGGTTGACCAGCTGTAATTAATAACAATCAAATGAAAACATTAGTGAAAAAGCATAATGTTCAATTAGTATAATGACTGTCACCAAAGAAAAATGCAGTCAAAGAAAAAATTCTTACAACTTTGCTGAGAAGTTTTTTCTTCATCAGCCATATTTACCAAATGCTGTACCTTTTTACCATTTTTTGCTGAATTCTCTTAAA
Source organism: Acanthosepion pharaonis (assembly GCA_903632075.3). NCBI lineage: Eukaryota > Metazoa > Mollusca > Cephalopoda > Sepiida > Sepiidae > Acanthosepion > Acanthosepion pharaonis. The sequence goes on along the minus strand of CAHIKZ030000999.1, from coordinate 99,666 downwards.
ATAAATTCAAGTACCTGGAAGACTGCAAAATTCACCTTGAGCAGTTATTTACTGAGAAATATATAATCATTTTAAGAGAATAGAATTATGAAGTTGGCTGAAAAATGGCAGAAGATAGTGAAATAAAATGGCAAATAAGTTGTCTAAAGTTAACATTAAAATTTTTTAAAATGACTATTTTATTAAAAAAAAAATCTTTGGCCACCCAATACCAAATTAAGTTAATTGCAATAACTATGTAACCTATAGTGATAGGACCTAAGCGATGTAATGAAAATTATTTGTATAAAACCAACATGTCCATAACAAATTTTTCATAGTAGAGATTATTTTTTTATAGATCTTAAAATATATATAAGCAAAATTAGAAATTAAATATAAAAATAAGGTGTCATGAAACAATACCTCATTCTTTATTACTGCATTATAGACATATGCATAAAAACCTTTCTTACAATAATTATATTATTTAAAATCCTTTTAAATCTCGTCATCCTTTGGAAACTTCTGCATTATCCCAAATATTCACCCCTTTTATCACTGCTTCTATTTTATGCCTGAAAAAAGTATTTTAACACAGGGTCAGTTAACAGTTTAATTAAGATTATGCTGTTAAAGAAAGCTAACTTGGCATGTAAGAAAACTGTCAATTTAAGATGAGGCAATTAATCAAGGTAGTTGTCAAGACTACATGATACAAATGAACTTTTTTTACTTGATACTTCTGATAATAACATTTATGCATGTACTTGCTTCTTGAATATTTATTACAAGGCCTGTATCTGTGTGAGATAACCAATTAACAGAATGAATCAATAAAATAAAAAATTCAGTATTTCTTTTATTTTTCAAATGAACCACAAACTAATGAAGAACGAGAAATAAATTACAAGTTTAAATATTCTGAATATCACTGGTTTTCTAAATATTTAATCCCAATCTATCTAAATGCTTTGCTTGTATGGAATGACTTAATTAAAAAGATTTACAATTAAAAAAATATTACAATTTAACCCTTTAACTCTTGATACCATCAAAACTATCCATTGGTGTAAAAATTAGATTATTAAAAAACAGACTTTCTCCATTTATCTCTAGTAGGATACATGAACGAAAACTTAACTATTTGAGCAAAGAAATACTTAAATGTGAAAGCCTGGTTGATAGAGTTTTTAAACAAAGAGTATTTACAAAATCTACATTTATGATCCAAGCTTTTACCTGGGCTTGGTATTAGTACTAGTGGGAAATATGGAGAAATGTCAACCAGCACAACAAAAGTGTTGTTTTCCCCTTGTTCACTATAATATTACAAAAAGAACAGACACAATTCATTATCATTACACAAAAAAAATTATACTTATAAACAATTGCATTTAAGACTAAATAAAATTAAATTTAAATAATTTAAATCTATACATACACAAACATACATACATACACAAACAGAACATGAGATCTTAAAAAGAGAAAGAAAACAGTCCTGTTATAATATAATCACAAATTTATGAGGAAGAAATCTGTTTTGCACTATTCAGTTCATAAGGATCAAATAGATAATATCCCAGACAGAATAATAGTACAAGCAAATGTTCTCTCAAATAACAAAAATAGTTTATGAAAGGAAAGTAACTATTTCAGTATGGGTTACAGTCTACCTTAAATTGAATCCAAAATGTCAAATACAATAACTACAAATGTATTTGCAGATATTGTCAGCTGACAGCAATTTTGGTACAAAGTTACATTTGTGCAGTAAAATCTGATAAAGGAATTTCAAGATCAGTTTGCTTTTACTCTGCAACAACTGTTTATTAGTAAATATTCTGGACACTGGTTTGCCAGTCTCAACTGTTTCTGATATATCAAATATTTTAAGACAAAAACAAGGTTAAATTATTTCATGAGCAAGTAACAAAAGGTCTTACTATTTTATGTCATAAAAATGATTTACCATATATACTTGATTATAATGCGTGTTTTTATGAACATTTCTTTATGAAAAAAAAGAAAAGGGGTATACACAGGTAATTTTTTTTGAAGAGGTTAAAAAAAATCATGCATTTTTGGTGACCAGTTGCACTATACACCGGTAAATTTTTTCTGATAGGAGTTAAAATTCATGGAAAAAATTCAGAGGTTGCACTATACATGAAGTCAGCTTATACATGTGTATATATGGTAATCTGGTTTTGAAGATTTGTAGTGTTAACGAGCTAGAGTTACATGTGAATCAGATGTTGAAAAGATGAGATGCTCTATCCAATTATGATAGACTTATGTAAAATAAAGAAAATTGCTTTTTAATCAAAACCAATTTTCCTCTTAACAATCAGTAAGTACTTGTAAAATATTCAATAATTACATTGTTTAATATAGTTGAAGGAAAGTCATGGTTAACAACTCTTGGCACTTGGTATTGAAACAGACCTTAGAGACCTAAGTCCAATGTTCACACTAATGAATTACTTGTTAGCCAATGATCAACTCCTGTTTATCACATTCAAAGCCAATAGATAAAAATGGTTTAATGATATTCAAGACACGAAACATTGGCCTTAATCTGCCAAACAGCAGAGAATAATACAATTAGGAAACATTTCTTTACTGCTAGCAAATAAGTAAAAGTACAATACATAATTACGTAAAAGTCAGTTTTTGGTATAATGCAATTTCCATCATTCTCTGTTAGATAATGAAAAAAGTAAGTTCTTACTAACTTTACGTAAAATAATCAATAGTGAAAAATCAAGCAAATGAAAATTAAGTATGACTATAGAATTTTATAGCAACCCTTTTTATTGTTCTTTTTGTTTCAGATATCAGAAACAAACTTTATTTCATATTGTCAAAAACTCAGGCATACTAACATTTGTATGGATCCTGTAGTGTCATTCATAGACAAACAGATTTTTCTATAACTGATGCTATTTTTTGCTTTTTTTTTTTTAATGCTGCTTATAAATTTACAGCTAGAACTTCAAGTTAAAAACAACCATATACTGGGTTGCAGTAAACTTATTTGTTTTCTAAGAGTTTCTTAAATTGATGCTTATGCTTTATTTTAAATTAGTTTTGATTTATAAATACCTTTAAACGATTTTATTTGAGGCCTAGATATTAAAAATACCACTATCAATATGATCAGGTCAGTAAAATATGTTGAAAATATTTGTGCTTGTTTTGTCAATATGTATTCCATGATCATATTGATGCTGTGAAGGGTTTGATAATTTTAGATGTTAGTTTGAAAAGACAGTGTTACCATTTTGGTAAAGCAGCAGGGTTTAAAGAAGAAACAAAATCTATTATATGAGCAAAAAGTACTCATACAATAAAAAAAAATTTAGTTGGGATCAAATAGAAGATTTTAATTTTTTTTATTTTATTTTATTTTTTTATTGCTGGAAATTATGAGGAAATATTATATACATGACTAATTCAGTCAATACCTTGATTTCCATCATTTGCTAGCAAACAAATGAAAGCAATTATAATCTCTCAACCTGTAATGTAAACTGCACCTTATTACTGAAAAAAAAAAAAAAAAAAAATTATATATATATATATATATATATATATATATATATATATATATATATATATATATACACACACACACAGGGTGTTCAGGCTAAAAATTCTCTAATGGCTGCAATGTGGAATTTTGAGATTTCAAAAAAGCCTTGTGGGTATTACTCAAATATTTTGTATAGTATATAGTTTTGAAAAGCAAAATAATCTTGAGAGAACATACTTTTACTTAATCAAAATTAAGTATCAATATCATGCACACATCACATATTTTATTTCTGAAAGAAGATTTTATTACTCTAGTTCAAAAATCATCTTTCTTCAAAAAGGAACATTTCCTAAAGAGCTTCACCATCATGGTTTCTATATCAGACTTCTCAGTAGCCAGTTGTTATTGTAAACCATTGAGCCAAACCCAGTCATAAAGATTTAATGAGTTTACCGATCTTTATATACAATTCAGCCAGTATGAAAGGTAATGAAAATAGAATTAATCGTATTTAGTTGCCATAGCAGACAGAGGTTGACTAAGAATGATTGAACAAATAAACTCAAATAATAGAAGGTCACGAGTGGAAGAAGACACTGATAATCTGGATCATCTTCCTCTGGATGCAATCCAAAGATGTGGCAACTAAAGAAAGAACATTGATTACTAGACATAAGAAACTTCTGTAAATATAATGAACATTTTATAACAGGTCACCTTGAATATATAGATTTTTAGTTTCAGAAACAGATAGTAGATTAGAAATTTACTTTCTGAGAATGGAATTAGAAATTGGGATTGCCAGATTGAGTTAAAAGTAGTAAATTAAGCTACATTTGAAAGTACAGTGCTCAGAAACTTTAAATTGAATTTCTTACTTTTAACCCAAATAAACTAAGCTTATTTTAAAAGTAGTCCAAAAAGTAACAGAGTGAAATTTAAAATTTAGTAGCATCAGGCTTTCAAAAGTAGCTTAATCTGGCAACCCTGTTAAGAGTATAATTAATTAAATCAATTATTCAGAATACCTCCAGTGAAGTATTAAATGTTTGCTTGCTAATTATTAAGTCTTTCTAAAGAATTTTTATTTCACAATATATCTTTCCTTAAAATAAAAAAAAAGAATTTCTAAGCAAATTAAACACAAAATTAAAGCATTACCATTGAATACATTGTACAAGATTAGATTTTAAATTTTTATTTCAAGAAGTAAACATGATTTAGGATTTGTTTTGACCATCTCCTTTATGATTTTTTATATGACTGAAAGAATAGAGAGTGCTGTATTTGTAGGCTTATAAAAATGTAGTGCCCTTAATAGTATCTAAATATGATACTGCACCAATGCACTGGCATTATAGTTAGAAAGCTAAGTACCATATTGCAGAATATAAAATGCATTTCCAATTCCAACCCAATTTGCAAAAAATATCCTACAACCTACATGTTGAAAGTCATACTCTGGATCTATGAATAACACTATTTTAAGGGTCCAGGTAGCTTTAGAAATGATGAAAATTATATATATATATATATATATATATATATATATATACACACACTGGGTGTTTAGGCTAAATTTGACAGAGTTTAATGTTTTTCTTTTTTTCAAATTGGTTTATAATATCTGTAAACAGTGAACAGCATTGTGAAACCTAATCACTAGTTTTAGAGGTGTCAAAGTTAACTGACATGGATGAGTGGAAGGCACCCTAAATATTGGAAAAGGGAAACCTGCATCATGATTATTCATGCTAGGCATTAAAATGCCACAATCATGACAGCTACTCAATGCTCTTTTTGAACACAGTGAAAACAATAAGACATGAAATGGAGAGCTGTAATGGAGTCTACAAGACTGTGGCTTGTAGGAAAGAACACAACAGACATTTTGATTGTGTCTGTACACCAAAATTCATTCAACAACTGCAGGAGAAAGTGATGGCAGACCCAGGCAAAGAAATGTGGGCTTTGGCACAGGAGATGAGTGTTGCAATTTCTACTATGAAGATAGACTTGAATGAGAACCTACATTACCAGTCATACAAAAAGTGTAAAGGTTACAGAAAAGGCTCACAAAAACCATCTGACAAAGAAACTCTTAAACAAGGTGAAATATCTGGTTCTTCTTTGACAAAGAATTTTTGTCAGAACACGCTGTACAACACCCTGAACAACAAATGGCTTGCCTACAAACCATGACATACCTCATGTCATGAAGACCAAGTTTCCTCAAACTGTGATGATTTTTGGGTGTGTCTCCAGTGAGGGTGATGTTATATCACCTCACATTTTTGAACAGGGTCTCAGGCTCAATTCAGGTGGCTACATGGAATTGCTGAACACCATATTCAAGTCTTTGTTGGAGAGGGTGGCTGCTGGAAGATCATATATGTGACAGCAAGATTCAGCGCCCTGCCACACCTCCAGGAAAAGTCAGCTGTTGTTATCAGGTAATTTTTATGACTTCACCAGTCCCAATGTCTGGCCCCCAGACTTACATATATATATATATATATTCAAAATGGCTAGATAATTTCCAGACACACACACACACATATATATATATATATATATACACACATATATATATACACACACACACACACCTAGTGAGCCAGACAAACCTACCTAGGTTTCACCTAAACGGATCGTCAGGGAAAGTAAGGCTAAATGTGTTCAAGCTACAATCAAAATGAGCAACTGAAAATGCAAAGATTATTAAATCTGAGTATTCCATATACCATACAGCCATTTTGAATATGTTGACTCCCCATCTCATGCAGGATTTATCAAAATATTGCATTACCCAAGTTTGAAAACTTTTTATAAGCATGTCAAGCAATCTTAAGAATACAACAGTTTTACATGGTCTTTTATCAGACATAAACTAAAAGTAGACAGTGGTAGATTGCACAACTCCTATGACTTAAGAATTTCAGTCATTACATTTTGTTTTTTTTCCATGCTGACATATTCCAACAAGTCTGTTGGGGAATAGAAGTTTTTATATAGTCACCATCTGTAGACTGGTTGCCAACTATGGCTAGAGCCCAGTGTGTCTTGCCAGATGCACACCATTCCTAGATCTCATTTCTATCAAACCTCTTTGTATATGTTGGAAGTGTCTTATGATAGTGAGTAAAAAGAAAAAAATTAGGTTTCTTTAAAACCAAAATATGCATCTGCCAATAGAGTTATACCTGAAGTTATTACCCAAAGACAAACTCAGAATCACCGTTGATTGGTCAAGTGGAATAAGCAATTATCACGTCTTCAGAAAGCAAGATTTTTATTTGGCACAATACTAGAAAAGACGACATACACCATATCAGATTTTATTATATAAATCAGTATTTGCACAATAAAACTAATATTAACAAACCAAGATTTGTAATATTTCCATGATATTTGTATTTATACAAATCAACAGAATTTTAGTTTATAATATGAAAAATATTGATTAAAAACTTGCTTTGTGAGCATCATGTTTCATTATGCAAGCAAATAAATTTTTATACATACATAAATTAAAAAGATATCAACCACAGAAACATTTGATTAATACAATATCCCATATACCTAAATAAATTATTTTGCTATTTTATATATTAATCTGGGCTCCTTGACATTCTATAATCTTCATCAGTCCTTCATTCATTAATTTTATTAACTTTTCTACAGTTTCAACTTTAACATTATTGCTTCCCAGAGATGATCTTTATTTGAATATTGTTTTCCATTCTCATATCTTTTAATGATGGACCATGAGTTTTCAATTAGATTAAAATCTGGAATGGATGGAGGACTATTCCATTAATTTGATGCCTTTGAAACCTTATAAAGCAAAGTGGGGAAAAGTCAGTTTTGCAGAATATGAAAAACATTTTCTTGCAGGAATATACTCTTTAGCTTAAAACTTCTTGGTTGGGACCTGAAATACTCAAAAGAAGTATTTCCAAGAACTGACAATAATTATCTGCATTTAGTTTGACAGCAACATCAACTTTGAACGGACCTATAATTTAACTGCCTAAAGTACTAACCTAAAACATTACTCCAATTCACTACTGTAGTCTTTTAGGCTCATTATTTCCATGAAGAGCCCAAAATTACTGTTGAGAAATCAGTTTTCATGTACTTCCTTGACCAAATTCTCTTTGTGGAGTTTATTTAAAAGGTGGTAGTTTGGTTGTTTTTATATCTTTAGCCAATGGTTTTAAGTTTTAATACTCTGCATCTTTTCTCCATTGGTATTTGCAACATGAGCTTCAAATATTTTCTTGCTGTTCACTTTTTTGTTTGTTCTACATTTTTTCAAATCTTTTCTATAGCATTCTTAAAGCCATTTTCTTGTTATCTTGCCAATATTTTCAATTTTATTTGATTCAATTCTTTGATTGTTATGTGATCTCTATTTAACTTTTTGAAATTTCCAGTATTCTGCTCATATTACTCAATAATTTTATATCTTTTTTCTCTTTTGTAGTTGTTCTTACACCTCAGTGCAATGTTTATATATTTGAAATTAAGAAATAAATATCAATACTATTATATATATTTATTTATATGATGAACCTCCAAGTTGTATAATAAAATCTCACATAAATAAATTATCGTAAATATTTCTAATAGAAACATACATTATAAGCTGAAATTCCCATGGTATGTTTATCATGAGTATAAGTCTATCCTGGAAATTTTATTAATGTTGATACGTTAATCCCAATTTTATGGTGAAAACATTGACTTGCATAATAAAATATGACAATGAAGGTGCAGATTATTTAACATTTTCATTTGCAATAAAATTTCCATGTCATTTCCATACAAAAGCCTTAGAAATAGATCAAAGGAAATTTCCAATTATCACAGCAGTAGGTAGAAGCTGTTCTCCCCTGAGCAAAGTTGGTTTTCAGTATGATTTAAGCATGGGAAAAAATATCAGGTTAGTGGAAAAAATGACACCAGAAAACAAAAATCTTGTATGCTCTTAATTAAAGAATATATTTTGTCTCTAGTACTTAAAAGGATGGGGTGGGGGTCACTTATTCCTCATATTACAATTTTTCATCAAGTAGTAATGTTTAATCATAGATAGGTGTATGTGTGTTTATAAATCTGGGGTTTGACATCTTTAGCAATTGACATAATTTAATCTATTTATTGTATTTTCTATATAGATTTTGTATTCCAAATCTGAACATAATTCAGCTTTACCTATTCTGTTTACCTACTGTGTTTTCAAAAATATATAAGGACAAGTAAAATGAAATACAAATGATTGAAATCCATTTTAACAAGCAACCTGTAAAATGACAAATTTTTAATTGCTTGATAAAATTGTATAAAAACAATTTTAACTGACTTTCACTCTAAATCACTGAATCAAACCTCATTTAGGCACCATGGAAAAGGCAACACTAAAATCCAAATATACATTAGACTAGCAAAAGATGCATTCCAAAAGCTAAGCAAAGTACTGAGAAACAGGAATATTTTGTTAGAAACAAAAAAAAAGTGCTGAATTGCTATGTGATATCCATCCTCTTATATGGCAATGATGCTGTAAAATCTTACAGATGAAGATAAAACTGGAGGAAACCAAGGTGGTTCCTACAGAATGATACCAAGAATTCATCAACAGAGCAAGTAAGAAACAAAAAAAGTCTTAAATTTAAATAAAATGGCAACAAAAAGAACGCTTATATTCAGAATCAGAAAGAGAAAACTGAAATATTTTGGACACAATGTGAAAGAGGGATTGGAAAATTTAACCCTCACAGGGCATATCAAGGACAAAAGAAGGAAGACAGCGAGCTATCTACCTCATGAGCTTGTGTGAATGGATGGTGAAAAGAGGAGTGGGAAGCTTAACAAAAGGAAAACACTGATAAGAGCCACAAGGGATAAAAAATTTGAGTGCTATGATTGCCTATGTCCTGAAGGAACGCAGCATATAGAAGCCACTAAACATTACAGGTTGAATTATTACTAACTGCACTGCACTTATTTTGTGATAGAAGGAATCACTTTCATCTATGATTGTGTGTACTTTCTAAATACACATTTCTCCATAAAGCCTTTAGATGCACGAAGGGCTTCTAATGCTTAAGGACAGACTGCACAAGAAGCAGTGCCCGAACTGATAAATGTCTTGGCTTCAGAAATTGTCATGTGATGATAGGAAAGCATGTGAATTGAAAATAAATGGTCAAGTGATACTTCATATGAAGAGTCTCACGGCAACGTGGAAGCCAGACTAAACTGATTAAAGAAGACACTTTAGTCGCTTCTTAAGGTATCAGATGCATGACAACAGCTGATACAGACATAAAATATTGCTGCAATATGGATCGAGTGATTATAAAAAGTATTAGTACATTTATTATGACACAAAGCAATTTGCTTATAAATCAGTATTATGAATTATTTAAAGTGCATCTTGAAAGAAGTTTCAAGACTACACATAGGTTAAATATCAAAATTTTAGCATACTTTACACATATTTTGCATACATTTAGCATACTTTACATAGTTTACACACTCAAATTTTGTAATATAAGCTGCATTATTGCCTAAAAGTTTAATAAGTAAAGAAAACAAGTAGGAAAAAAAGCATTAAATTATGACATATTTTTGTTGTTTTTCCTGCCTCAATATTAATTAGTTTTCCTCTGGACTAAATGATTAAAACAGATACAAAGTTTATTCCATTCAGTATACCATTATACCTATAGATCATATTTTATTTGTTTCCTAATTGTTAATAGTGATAATCAAGTGGATATACATCAGTTACTCCTGTCATTTTTTATAATACAAATCAAATAAATGAAAAAGAATAAAGAAAATAAATTTTTAAATATAATTTTAGGACATACAGATCTTTATATAATGGTTATATAAAATACAAAGAGAATTTTTATACATTTTAACCATCACCACTTAAATGATAGGGCCAGAGAAATACAAACCTGGGCTTACAGAACCCAACTTAATCATTCTAGTAGTGCAAAGTTTGCTACATAAAAAATATTTCTTCAATATACATTAAGCATGTTAGCATTAACTTCAATTTCCGTTTTCATTGCATATCTGAAAAGGAAGAGACATTTTATTAGCATTAATTCCTACAGCCAAAGTAATTTAGTATTGAATTTATAGGTTCATTGATCATCAACATATTTAACTTCTATTTTTAAATTAAATTTACATTCTTTTAATGTTTAAAACTATTTTAGAGTTTAAGTGTACATAATTGTATAAAAGTACATGGGAAAAGAGTTTTAGAATTACTGCTATAATTTGTCAAGATTACATTAAATGTTTACTTTCTGAATGGTTTCTAAGCAAAATAAAAATATCTTATCTAGTAACACAAATATTTCAGCTAATGTAAATATACTAAACCTGTAAACTGTTGGCACTTAACATAAAGTACTCCCCACTTGATAGATTTTTATAAATGTATAGTTTAATTTTTTTAATCAGTCACAATTTGTTAACAGTGTCTCCTGGTGAGGAAATTACACAGACCAATTTAATGTGTAATGAGTTTGAACCTTACTAAGAATCCCACTGCTAACCTTATGCTAGACCAAACTAAGTATAGACTTATAATAATTATGTATTTTTTAATTGTCCTTTCTATGAAATTCATCACTAAGGTACCACTCCCAGACAAATAACTGCAAAGTCAATCAACTGACTGACAAAAGTGTTGAAATGTAAAGTAATAAAACACTTGTCATATTCAGATTACCACTGAAGCAACAAAAATATTTGCAACTAAAAGGTCAAAACTTCATAAAAGTAGGATTAACTTTCAACATACATTTGTTAAAATAACATGAACAACTAAACTTTCAAGAACTAATATTGTTTTATAAGCAAGGTTAACTAGTACTGCCTGGATAAAATCAAATATCAAAAAACACATTGGATAAGTTATCTGCTTCTTAATGAACACAAGTTAACTACACAACTTTTATGATCATACTCCTTATACTACAGCATAACCTTTTACGTTTAAGATCAATATATATATATCATGTTTTCTCCCAATAAAAAGAAAAAAAATTAAAATCGAAAAAACAGATAAAATAACCTGAAAAGTTTAAAAATTAAATTAAAAAAATTTAATCTTAAAATTAAAAAAGGTCAATATTAATAAAATATCAAAAAATTTAAAGTCTAAAATAAAAAAACTCAAACAAAAATTAAAAATGTAAAATTAGTAATTTCTTAAAAATTTGAATTTGAGCAGGTCATTGGCTTTTGAAGAAAAATGCTTAAATATTACTAAGGCATGGCAAAATAAACATTTTTATTATAAAGACAAAAACAGTAATTAGAAAATAAAGTTCAGCTACTCAGTAAGTTAAATAGTGCATAAAAATCTCCAACACATAAACAACATCTACCATAGAGATACGAGATGAAGTAGCTATTTTCCCAGGATAAACAGTTTAAAATGTAATAACTTGTGACAAAAAGCTAAATGTTAATGCTTATTAAAACAGTTCCATTTCATTTTACAGATTAAAAAAAGTTTTTATTCTACTCATATCATCCCAATTGTATGTAATGCCCGAAACAATAATTTAAATTCACTGTTTTCGCTTCTAAAGGAATGTGATATTTTCTGTTCTTAGCTGTTAACAAAACTAATATAGAAATTTCTGGGTAGAAATAAAATCTTTTGTACTCTTCACCCTCATTTCTGTCAACAAATTCTTAACTGATAAATATTAAGAAAAGAAATTTACTATTGTCTGAGAAGATGACTTTTCTTCCTGTTATATAAATATTATGAAGCTGGAAGTGAAAGAAAGGGGTGGCACTGTTCCAATTTGAAGCTAACACAAACCAGTGTTATAAAGAAAGGATCAAATGACAAGATAGAGAAAACCAAAATACTAAGGCATAGTAATAAGAGAAAAACAAAAAGGAATGGCACTAGAAATTCTTTTTATGTATTTTAAAGTTATTTAGTTATTTTTAGAAAAGATAATAGCATTATTACTCATTGTTATTTTAATAATGAATAACATAATAGCACTTGAAGTCTTGACTAGTGTTAAAAGAAGAGAATTGAAGACTATGATGTTTAAGAGAATTTTATAAATGCTGAGTTTGTTACTTATTACAAAAAGCTACTAATAATGACTGCATTTAGCAAAGATTGCCGAGAACAGATTTAAAAATATCTGGCCATAGGAGTTATTTACAAAAGGTTTTATTTATTTATTTTTTGACGAAATAATTGTAGACAAGAATATTTTCAAGAATGTTGCATGTTAATAGTCCCTTTAATGAATATACACCTTTAACTGTTTAAAACAATGTGATAAAAGTGTGTGTATAAAAGTTCACAACCAAACTAAGTTGATTCATTTGTTTTTACAGCTTATCAACCCTTTGTTGATTATTTAAAGCAGAAACCCATTTTGGATTATAAAAGGATTTTTTTTATTTTGTGAGTGAATATTGCATTAACAATCTGAAAATAATGACCCCCCCCCAGATACAATCTTATTATTGAACCCATAGCCAAGAGAAGAGATTGATTCACATTTTCCCCAAGTAAGTGAATGTAATGAACCCAACTGGAACCCACACATACTTTGTGTGTGTGTGTGTGTGTTTGTGTGTGTATATATATATATATATATATTAAGAAATGGACAAGGTCCGACAATTTATTTATTAAAGACATTTTATTATGTTTAACGTTGTTATTTTATAGATACAAGTATTTAAGCAAATGCTCTGTTTATGATAAACAGTATTAAATAACATTTACCGGCCTGAATGTCTGAAAATTTTTTTAATAAAAAATTTTCGTTCTTTGACAGATTTCGAACCTGCATCCTATTTGTTTACATTCATATCGCTGACGTGAATTACCGATTCATGGAAAAAGGAGTTATAAGGTAAACAAACCTTGTTCGAATTTTTTGTAGCTTATAAACTCAATTTTCCATGAATCTCGTACATTCATGCAGGTTCTGGCGTATCAAAGAAAACAAATGAAATCATATATTAAAAAATGGACATTCAGGTCCGACAATTTATTTTATCAAAACAGACATTTTTAAATATGTCTATAAAATAACAACGTTAAACATAATAAAATGTCTTTAATAAATAAATATATATATATATATATATATATACACACACACACATATATATATAGGGTGCGATGGATAAATTGTCATCTATAGACAAAAATAACACTAATATCTCATTTTAAGATATATTTCCCAAAATTACACAAAAATATCTTGAAATACTAAAGAGTAAATTTATTCAATAAAATCACCATTGGCTTCAACCATGGCCTCCAGACTTTAGAATTTCCTGCAACTCTTCTGGATGGTCTCCTTGTTTAAGTTGGTGAATGCTGCCATAATCCTTGCTTTCAGTTCATCTTTAGTCTTACAAGGAGTTGGTCTCTCATTCAACTGCGCCTTACACATAATAAACAGGGTTGTAGTCTGGGGAGTTAGGTGGCCAGATGTAAGGGGTGATATGGTTGCAGAAATTGTCTGATAGCCATGACTGGGTTCTCCTGCTTGTGTAACATGGTGCAGAATCCTATTGCCAGGGTCTTCTAGCAGTCACCTTCTTAATCTAGGGCAAGCACTTGATGTAGATGTCCATGTTGAGGCCCTCACCAACAAATTCGGGAGTTCTTTTCTTATCAGAACGATCAGAGTGAGTATTCCGAGATGCTGTACCTTTATAATCACCATTAGGCTCATCCAATTCTTTCTGAATCCTTTGCACTGTCCTCAGATTGACATCCAAACACTCTGAAATGTTCATATTGGAGTTTATGGCGCAAATATCAAGCAGTACAGTATGCCGCTTCCAAATTTCTAGCAGAGTGAATTGCGTCATGATACTCTTTTTCTCCCAGACAGTGCCCAACTGACCCTACTATATTGTGCAGTCATCAAAATCAAAAACAAACAATGTGTATGTGCAAAAATATGCTGATAATTTACTCATCACACCCTGATATACATATTTGACAATTGGAAATGTTCGTGAAAGTAGATTCGTTTAAAAATATATCTGATAATGAATTTCACCATTTAAGGCTTCATCAGATCCAAAAGCAAAAGAAAGAAATGTGTGTATGCGTATATGTATAAATAATGAAATTTAATACTTTTCCCTTAGCTGGTGTTTCTCATAACTAAAGAAGACAGAAAATGAGTGACTTAAAAAAGTCACTAACATTCATTTTCTTTACTCTCAGTCCGTTTCAAAAGTTATATATTTTCCCAGCTTTCCTGTATCAAATTAAAGGTAAATCCTCTTATTATCATAATGGCTTGAAAGTAAGAAATTTATTTAGCCTTTTCTGAAAATGGATCCAAGATAAATTTTTATATAATTCTTCAGACTTATCTTCAGCATTATCAGATATATTTCTAAACAAATCTACTTTCATGAACATTTTCAATTGTCAAAAAGTAAGAAAACTTTGTCAGGAATATATATCCTATTTTTAAAATACACATACACACATGTATATCAATTTTTATTTTGTGGCAGCAGGAAACATTCTATATTGTGAAGTGTCCATTTGCAGAATCATTGTGCTAATTTGGGAATTGGTTTCAGACCATTGATTGAATCATGGCAAAAGGGTGGAATTTTGAATGTTGAACTCTGGGCTGTCATGAAGTTCCTGTTCCTGGCAGAAGAAAACACCAAAGGAAATCTATGAGTATATAATGAAAAATTGGGTGACAAGTGCCCATCATAATCAACTGTGAAGAAGGGATGTGCTAACTTCCAGCATGGAGATTAAGATGCAGCACTGTCTAGGAGGCCTTCAACAGTATCAACTCCTGAAATTTTTTTTATCACATTCACATCTGAATTTTGGCCAATTGATTAATCTCAGTCAAAAGAATTGCAGAGACACTATAAATATCAAAGGAATATGTTGGGTTTATAATTCATAAGCAACTGGCTTGATGGGTGTCAAAATGTTTGAATACTAACAAGAAATGATATTGAGTGGATAGTTTCAAGTTGATTTTGCAGCATTTTCAATCATCTCGTTATAATTATTTACAATGACATTTCACATTTGTTGAAACCTGGTTATACAAATATGATTTGATGACCAAACAATCTATGCAGTGGTACTACTCAAATTTTTCATGGCCAAAGAAAGGCAAAGCCAAAAGTTAGCAGAAAAGGCCATGACTACAAGTTTTTAAAGATAGGAAATATATTTTGTTAACTATCTTTAGAAAGGCCAAACAGTTAATGTAGAATACTACTCAAAACTTGCTTTACTGATTAAAGGTGAAAGAAAAACCTGTTCATAGCGCTAGCAAGACAACAGATTCTTTGAAGAATTTGGGGCTTGAATATCAAATATTTTTAGAAGAGTTTAAAGAAACTTGAGAAACCGTGCCAAGTATGCTGAACTGCGAGGCAAATACATGGAATAGTATACACATTTCATGGCTTTAGTTTATTCCCTTCTTTGTCAGGTTGAGAATTTTTCAGCAGCTTCCTTACTGTTAGGTACCTATTCTATTGTAATGGACTCTCCCATAGATAATAAGTAGGAGTAGCAGTGGCAAGTCTGGAGAACGGTGTTGAGCGCGTCAGTCGAGATTCGGACATTTGAAGTACCAACCTTCACAACTAGATTTGCTGCGTCATTGACTCTTATTTTCCAAGTTCCTAACGTTTTGTACGTCGGACCTAATTTAGGACGACTTATTAGAAATACAAGCCTCCACTGTGAAAATGCTCCACAACACTTACTTTAATTATAAACTAAATTTTTTAATTATTTCTTTTTTATGCATATTTGGTCTGACTAACAAGTGTTGCCAATGCAAAAACTTTTAAAATATCTAGTTACAAGTAATACCATTCTACATTCAAATATTTTTGTGCTAAGAAAAAAAAAAAATGAATATCTCAAAGCACGAATATGTAATTGGGTATCATTGTTAGAAAGATGTGTAAGTATCTGGTAGTACAGTATTGAATAGTAGTGTTTGTTAGATGGAAGTACTAAAGTAAATGATCAGTGATAGAATTTTTAGCATTAGGTGACATGCCAATCAAAATTCAGACATGTAAACAATGAAGACTAGTAAACAAGAAAACAATATGTCTGTATAATAAGACCTGGAAAGAGAACCCCTTTTTTGGCATCATAACAATGCAAAGTTCAATTACAGTTAACAAAAAGTACAAACATTAAGAAACCTGAAATTCACCTTTTATACTCTAACTGTACAAGCTCTGAGTAACCACAATTTGAGTTCACATTGTTCTTGAAACAGAAAGAGGCAGTCAAAGATCAACCTTTTTCATCTAATACTAAAGTTGCTGCATACAAAAAATAAACAAGAAACTTTCTTCCCAGACAGAACTTTCTGGGAAAAATCAAGCATTATTAAATGCTGACTATATTAAAAAAAATAAACTATAATAATGAAGAAAATAAATATACTTCTATTTTTTTTTTAATATCAGTTTCATTATTTTATCTGGTCTAAAACTGGTTTCATAAGATTGAAGTCCTTATGATTCAATCACTTTTTTTTTTTTTACATTATTATACCTGGGGGATAATAGATTATGTACTTAATTGTATAAATATTTACCCAATATATATGATGAGGTTCTAAAGAGTTTCAGCCTGACCCATTTCCTAAAAGTTCAGTTTTCTGATTATTTGTTCACAAACTTGAACTTGAAGTAGAGAACTTTTTAGCACCTTGTATATGTGACCACCTATTCATGTAATAAATTATAATGCAAAAGGGAATAATTCATAAGTTCTATGAAAGCCATGTTTACAAAAGGTCTAATCTAACTATATAGCCTTATTCTTCATTTTCCTGAAATGTCTGATGCTATCAGCATTGAAGTTTTGTTTACATATACAAATAGAAATTTTAAAAAAAAGTCACTAAAACTACAAATTTATGCAGACATCAGTGATGGACATTATGAGAATTAAAGCTATATGGTTAGATTTTATCTTCTACAGTCATTGGTTTCCATAGCTTAAGCAGTAGAGCAGCTGATGCACTTAGTTAGGCTTCATAAAGAAAAAGGGATGTGAATTTATGTCTTGTTGAAATTTTATTTCTAATCCATGCAGTTTATTAAGTCATAGAATGATGGTCTGAGTAGTTCTGATAAAAAACTGAATATAAGATGAAAAAAAAGTATTACCTTAAGTTTAATGAACGTCTAAGAAAAAATATCTGACAAAAAGGGGTGACAGCATTACATAAAGATGTGAGGGCAATGGTGGGTTAGTTTTCCTTCCAAATAATCCAATATACATGAGCAAATTTCTGGTGCCACGACTTTTTTTTTTGAAGAAATTGATCAATGTGTAGACATGAAATACAACTTTTTAAAAACTTTCCAATATGATTACAAAGAAAGTAGAATACCTATTTATTCTTTATAAAAAAAAAATTCTAAGATCTCAGACAAAATTCTTATCCACCCACATAAAAAGGAATAATGGGAGTAACAGGGGGTGGGTGGGGGTGGAGAGAGTATTCAAGGTGAAATCATTCCTCTCATTTAGTTTCTGTCATCCTGCTTATATTTCCCCATTACACACCAGAATGTTTCTGATCAAAGACTATTTCATCATGTTTATGCCTTCAGAAGCAGGGAAAGTTGCCAAATAAAACACCTGCTTTATCTCAATCAATCGCTTGTGTTATTTGTATAATCAAACCATAAAATCCGACAAGATACTTCTTTCAGATACAGCCAAGGGTCCAGGTACTGAGAATAAACATCTTAAAAATATAAGAATAAAGAATTAAAGCTGTATTGACGCGCTTAGACAGAAGAAAAGCAATATCTTAAGCTACAGTATTTATCTAAGCACATTAGCAGAACTAATCCAGTCTATATAAAAATCAAATTGATTTTATTTTTCTCTATTGCAAATATTTTAAAAGTGGAAAATTCTGTTTACATCTGATTTCTATATAACAGTTGTAATAGGTGCCACTTCTCTAAAATTGTTTAATCCAGTTTTGAGTGTAAAGTAAATTTTGTTCTATATACACATTAGCTTATAGCATAAAACTCTTTAAAGTTTGTCTAATATGAACCATTTCCAACCACCAATATCACTAAACTTGAAGCTGCTGATTTACAAAATGAAAATGAACATTTATGGTCGCATAGTAGAGTAGAATAATGGTTAACATGTGAGGGGTACTAAAAAAGTTCTTGGTCCAACTTATTTTACCAAAATTGAACCAAATATAATAAATTTAATTTAGAATCTCTTTTCAGCACTGCAGCAGTAATAACTTATTTAGCAAGACTAAATACACACACAAAACAGTTGTACATCTAGGTCTATATTTCATTAAAATTTTAAACTTATTAAAAAAAAAATTAAAATAAAAAATGCTCAGATGGTTTTAATCTTTTTGTTCAAATACTGAAAACAGATAATTTCAAACAAGCTATGGTACTTATTGCTTTTAAGAAATATTGGATGCGTGCAAAAATTCCCAGTGCCCTCTCTATTTAGAAAACTAGAGGCAATACAAAGTTGAAAATTAGTTTTGAGTATTCAGTAGAAAAGATAAAGTGCAATGCCACATTTTTTTCTTTTTCAAGTTGGTCAAGACAGTAGCAAAAGGAAGAAGATGATTGATGGAGCCGAGAGAGAGATTATTCATTTGGAAACAGTATATAATTGTGAATGGTTTACAAAGTTCAAGAAAGGTGAAATTGATTTAGAGGACAAACCACACAATAGTAGATCACAAACATTTGGAAGTAATGACTTCTTTTGGATGATGAAACCACTCAATACTGGAATTTACTGATAAACTTTGCACTGATTAGAAAGTATTAGGAAGATTCAAAAAGAGGGAAAATGGGTTCTATATGTACTGTATGTGAGCAACAGTGAGGTCTTTGAGAGGATGCAAACAAGGAGGAAGCTTATGCTTAACATAAGAGGCAGATGAAATTTCTGGGACACATGATGAGAAAGGAGGTCCTGGAGAATCTGATACTCATGGGATGAATAGAGGGGAAAAAAAGACGGGGGGGGGGAAGCAGTACCTGACATATGTGGCGGGCAGGCGGGCGGGCGGGCTTGGGCACATGGATGGCAGAGTATGGTCTCGGGGAGTTGGCAGAAACACAAAACCTGTTGAGAGCCACAAGGGATAGGGGGAAGTGGATCACCTACATCCTGAAAGGACATGGCACATAGAAAAAAAGAATATGAACTGTCAGAGTCAAGCACTGGACAGTACCTCCCCCACCTGCATTTTACTTTTTACCAGACAAGGAAAAAAAAAATTTATAGAAGTCTGTCAGTGGTGACGAAAAGTGAATTTACTACAATAATCTGAAGAATCAGAAATTATCAAGAGCAAAACCTGTTAAATTTATTAGCATTACCATTGTTACCTTTAAAATTCAATTGCTGCAATTGAGGAAAAAATAAAATAAAAAAAAGCCATTTACAGGACAGTAGAGTTGCTACATTACAATGCATACCCGCATGTTGCTTTACCGACTCCAAAAACCAGAATGGCATTGGAATGGGAATTCTTCACACAGCATATTATTCACCAGACTTGGCAGAATCAAATTTATCATTTGTTTTTATCAATATAGCAGTGCTTATCTGGTCGGAAAATTTAAAGATATCTTCAATGTTCAAAATTTCACTGACAACATTCTTGTATCAAAGGGAGTAGTTTTATCAAGATAAAATTAGCAAACTTCCATAACATTGGTATAAGACCATAGAAAGTCAAGGAAAATATTTTGAGCTTTTGAATTCTAATAAAAATTTTCAGAAACGAATCTCCATTTTTCTTTCACTTTATTACAAAAACTTAATATAATGGCATACAATTTGACTGTAATTTAAAGATTTCCCCAAACTAAAAGTCAACACCAAAAACAAACTATAAGTAAAATACTTACAACAGATCAAAATGTGCAAGTTTTCAAGTAAACTTGAATGTATACATCAATGTTTATAAAATGTTACTTAAATTAGTCAGTATACCTCCAACTTAGACTATTTGGTTATAAAATATTCAACGTACATTTTTAGGTATAACCAGGATACCAAGCTTGTCAGTCTCAATCTGCCAAATTAAACAATACACATGCCAAGTTTAAATAGGTTCAAATGTCCCCAAATTTAAATGTTTGCACAACAAGCAGGACAGATGCATATAAACATTCTCAACAATGAAAATGTTTTCTTTAGTTTGCACAAGTGTCTGTCCAGTATTAAAGCAAGAAATGAAAACAAACACTCCATAATACACATTTCTTTGCTATTTGTTTATCTGTTTCTTATGTCTTAGTAGTTCTTAGCCAGTAGAAGAATTCCTCCTCCTGAAGAAAATTGTAAAGTTTCAATAGAGAATAGGAGTCACAGGTTGATAGATGCAAATTGTTGGAATATTGGTCTTTCTACAAACTGTGAATGTATAGGTAGCATAATGGTTATCAGCACCAAAAGATGAATAGCAAAACCATGTTGAAATTTTAAACAAATCTGTTACATTCTCTTTTGCACTAATTCCCTCAGGAACAGGATGAATTCATTTTTTTCTTTCCAGCTATAAGTTAAATAGCAAAGTAGACTGGGCTCACTAGACTTGTGTGGCAACCAGTCTATGACTACTATGAACTGAAACCATACAAAAGATAATGGAAATCAGCCCATTATCTTTCCCAAGAAAGAAAGATTACTCTTTGCTGCTAGTTCTATGTAACCCAGTACAACATGTCACATGTTGGAGAGGAGATGTGTGCTGCCAAGAAATGCCATGAAGGACAATTACTCAACATGACATGCCAATGATCTCATAGGTCATGGGTTGAGCTGAATCTGGAACTACAATGTACCTTTTGAGTCATACTATTTTGGGAAATATGAATTACATTCTGAAATATGGTAAAAAGGGTACATGGACTAAAAACCACTGTATTCAAAAGGTATTCCTTTTATTAGTAACCAGTTAGCTTTAAATATTTTCTAAAAGGAAAAATACACATGCACTTCTAATTGTCAAAAATCATGCTTGACTAAGGTCCCTGTTTGCCAATCTGTGTACGCATATATATTTTCAATTAAAAACACTCACACACATACAGATATAACATTTATAGAAACACACATGAATGGAGGGGGCACAAATATATACACATGCTTATGTAATTTTATATACACATGCAACATTCACATAAAGTTTCAAATATCTGTCTCACTCAGAGTAATTTTGAAAATTTCTTTTACCTTGGTAACAAACATTTATAAATAAAGACACTGGCTTCCTGAATCCATTCTGACTTGTTCAGTTAAAAAGTAAGGGCAACACTGTGACCATGGAAAGTTGTACTAAAACAGTATACTACAATCAACATAGTAGGAGATTATTCATCATCATTGCTTTTGTTCTTATCAAAACTTTTGTTCTAGCAAGTATTTACCAGAACCAATATTTAACAGAGTAGGGAGATATTAAGAAAACCAGATTATCTTCAAGTAGATTTTATGGATTATGTTTTTGTTTTATTTACATTGACATCTTTTGATAAATACATTTATTGTTACAACTTTTTATGTATAAGTATAAATAAAACTGGAGTAGTTGGATATATAAAAATATTCTATACTTATAACTAAAAAAATAAAAAACAAATTGATCATCATATTTTAAATAATAAAAATATCAATAATTTTAATCCCAGAAAAATATCAATTTTTTTCCTTTTTAATAAGCTTAGATAGAATAAAAACAAATTATTTTATGTATAGGGGAAATTCTGCACTATTTCAAATATAACAGATTAAGTCTTGCTCTTTGAGAAGTAATAAGTAGCTTTAAATCTATATAAACAATTTTTATCATTATACAATATACGAAAAAAGAAGATATGATTTGATCCTAAGGCACGTAAGTAGTTAAAATTAGTAAATAGAAGTAAAGTATAAAAGTTTTATAAACAGTACACCAAAACAGATTTAACTTTTGTTTCTTAATCTAATTTAGTCTGTTAGTATATTTTCTCTTTTTAATTTTTATCAAGCTGGAAAATTCGTTTTCTCATAAAATAAAAGTCAAATTTGACCAAGTCATTCTTACTTGGCCATTATTTCTGAGCCAATGGTTCTCGAGTGTAAAATGCACCATTTCAATATTAAAATAAAAAGAGAAAAAAAAGTAATTATTTCAAACTGTTTTATAATAACAGTACAAAATATTCTAGCTTAGCAATTTAATAGTATTAACTAAATTGTAGAGAAGGTTTACAATCTGATGAAGAACCAGGTTACAAACATGTCTAGTGATACCCACTGCCCATTAATTAAAACAGGTGTGGTTTTCTAAAGCTACCATCCTGGTACACTAGTAACAAGATCATAAAAGATAACCATCAATAAGACAGAAGATAAGGAGAACTGGAGTCATGCCTTCTCATGAACATTCAGAATAAATCAGCATTGGAACTCAGCAATTTCATTTGTTAGAATTACTACCAACTGCACTAATTTATATTTCCATAATAATTTAAACATATTTAAATAAGCACTCACATCACCCAGGGTATTAGAATTAACAGATTTTAATTCCAGTTAGTATAAATCCTTCATATAAAAGCTAATGCTTGAAAAAGGACTATGTTTGGTGCTTTTGACATGCCTTTAATCCTCAGAGAAGCATTACAAATATAACTGAATGCAAAAGCAGTGCAGTAAAATGAGTAATGGTACATTTAACATATAACTTATTAGAATTTCAAATTCAAGCAGGTTTGAAAACAAATGCCAACATTTTTGTGGATTTTGTAGCTCTTTTAATACAATGGATGATGTGCCTTGTGGTATAATGGATATCAGCTCAGAATGAGAAATCAGAGAGCTGAGTTCAAATTCCAGTTGGATTTGTTATATTCACTTATGTGCAAATACTCTTGAGAAAGAATGAATCTAGCTCTTCTCCCCCGTCTATGGGTTAAATAGTAGGACAGATTAGGTCCTCAAGTTTTGGTTGGCAACCAGTCTACCACAGAAAGAAATGACAACCTACAGCAGGAAAATCTGCCTAATCAGTCATGAATTGAAAGAAACATGATTGCCTAAGTGTGTATCACATATGGCACTTTACTGACTTTCATGAAAATTTTTCATCAATAGTTAACAGACCATCTTCAGGATATCATTATATGGTATTATTGAATTTTAGAAATGATAAATCATTAAGATTATATGATTTCGTTTGTGTTCTCTTTCTGCAACACACTGTAATGGCTTCCACATTTTGATTTTTGGCTGGTAATCTCTCAGTCTCTTTAAATAACAAGATATGGGATGTTAAAAGAAAAAGAACTGTACGTTAATTACTATCCAATTTAAATTGTTGGGTAACTGAAAACATTCATTTACTTTCTTAAATAAAAATAAAAAGATAACATATACAACATATTTAACATTTTCTTTTATTAGGTTATTCAGAAAATAATGTCTAATTTTAAAATAAACCTTTTGTGTTCTAATATATGATTATTATAGTTGCACTAAAATATATTACTCATTCCTAATGATTAAAGTGTCCTCTTTGTTAATTTTATATCAATCTCTTATTTAACTTAACAGAATTTAAATTAAACAATTCTATACCCCTAATCTTGAATATGAAAAAAAAATGAAGAGATGCATTTACTTTTTTTGCATGAATTTAAGCTTGGTCATAATGCTTCTCAAACTGTTACCAACATTAACAGAGCATGGAGTGAAGGATCCAGTTGTAATCAGACAGTATGGTGCTGGTTTCTGAAGTTCCACAGTGGAGATACAAGTCTTGAAGATCCAGGTAGTAGAGGATATCCATCTGCAAGTGACAATCAACATATGGAAACACTAATTAAACAAAACCCACATCAAAGTCTTAAATGGATGTCAGCATTTCGAAAATATCAGACCATTTCTAGAAAATTGGCATGGTTAAGAAGTTCGATAGATGGGCCCACATAGACTCAGGGTTGAACCTTTTGAAAAGTATTTGATGCTGCAACTGTGAAATTCCAATGATCTATTTCTTTGAATAGTGATTAGAAATGGATCTTTTATGACAATTGTATCAATTGGTTCAATAGTCTGATTATAACAAAGCACCCAAGCCCTTTACAAAACTGAAATTTCACCAACAAAAGATTATGGTAACTGTTTGGTAGTCCACCATTATCCATTACAGCTTTCTGGAATCTAACAAGAAATTTACTGCTGATGTTTATGGTCAGCAATTGAATGAAATGCACATTAAGTCAAACAAAATGTGACAGGCATTGGTTAATCAACAAGGTCCAATTCTGCTTCATGACAATGCCACATGTTGCCAGGATGACAGTGAAGAAACTCACTGACTTGGGATGTTAGACTTTGCCACATTCCCTATATTTCCCTGATCTCTTGCTCACTGACTGCCAATTTTGCAAGGAACCTGACAATTTTTTAAGCCAAAAGATATTCCATTATAAGGATGCAGAAACTGCATTCAAAGATTTCTTGGTGTCCAAATTTTTACAGTTTTATGGTAAAGGCATAAATAACCTTCTAATTTGATGGCAGAAATGTATAGATGTTCACAATTCCTATTTTGACTAAATTAAACAGTTTAAATCCATTAATTTAAGAATAAAAGTGGATTCTAAAATTGGACATTATTTTCCAAACAATTTAATACTATTTTCTACCATCTTTCAGGCAATTTGTGTTGCAAATTTTAATTGCAAATTTCTAATTTGCAATTATTAGTGACACATCAAAGCCACTAGTATAATGAAGATAATGCAAGTAAGCACATTACTAGGTTAGCAGCAATGTCTCATCACTTTAGAGTTGAAATGGCTAATGTAACCAAGTTCTGTGCTAACAGTTTTTTTCTATCACATTTGTGAACTGTCTTCCAGTTTCTTGCTTTCCAGTCAACTTTTATCTTCAAAAATTTAAATGCAATGTCAATCATTATTTTTTGTCTTCTTAATTCCTGTTATTTTATTGTTCTCTCCCTTTAATGTTTTTTTTTTTTTCTCACACTTGATAATCTATTGCATTTTAGTGGCTTTATTGCCTTGCTTGTCATGAAAGGAATAAAAAACAATATTCATAATTCCATCCTTTCAGGATATTTTTATCTTTCTCAGCAACAAAACTACTATGTGAATTTTGCAGTCTTCCAAGGAATTTTTTTTTATTATTTTCATTAAAAGAATTTTGTAAAAGACCAAAGATGCAATATCTAGCAAGTACATTAAATGAATAAAAAACATTCCAGCTAATTTATAACAATTTTTACTTGGTTACCAAAGAAACATGCAGTCTAGCACTATCCTGATGGAATATTATGTCTGTCTTTTAACTGATTTTGGAAGCTACTGGTTTCAATTGCTCTAATTGGTGGCTATACAAGGAGGTCATAGAGGAATCTCTTTCAATTGTAAGATATACACATCATTTTCTTTGAAGAGTGGCCTTTGAAAGCTTGGTAGTGGCTTATTTCACTTGTCTCATGATCTCTTGTATTGTAAAGTATCTACTTCTAAGAAAATTTGTTTAAAAAAAAAAAAAAAAAAAAAAACACACAAACAGAACATCTAAATAGACCTGTAGATTTTTCCCTTAACTTGTGTAAAAGTCATACATCAAAGCCAATAGTATAATCAACATAGCGTAAATGATTCGTTACAAGTTTGAGTAATTTTGAGTACAGTGGGAATTTCCAGGATTGTAATTATTCTCAAATAAAGTCTTGATTTAGTTTCAACCTCAACTGTTCTGAACATGCACACACATCAACTAGAAATCTCATTTTTTGACATGCAAAATCATTCACAATACTTTATAAGCTGTACAATTTAATAAACAAAAATATGCCAATTTTTAGAGTTTTTTTTTAATGTATGTTGATTGTAATCAAACAAGTCATCTTTTTAAATGAAGTTAGTTAAAATTAACTGCTCATAATAACAAAACTGAACAATCTTCTTAACCAAATTTGCATTAATGTTTTTCCCTACTTTAAAAGCACAATACATAAAACAGTGTAGACTTTCAGCTTTTTTTTTTTTTTTCATAGAGTTGACTCATTTATCAGACAGTAAGGAAAAAGAAAGCTTTAAAATATGCAAACAATACAAAATGCCTTGGGCAAATAATACTTGACAATACATTACTGTTCTCTGTAAACTTTATCTTGGAATCAATTTCTCTCTTTTTTTTTTTTTTTAAATTCATATTACATTTCAAACCCCCCCGTTAAGGCCTGTTGAGAGTCAACAGCTTTATTGATCATGTATTTTATTCTATTTTTTTTTATTCTAGCAAATTTAAATGGCATTTGACTTATTGCTTTACCAGTAAGCTAGAAGCAAACTTCCCATGAGAAAGTAATTGACTAATCTTGAATATTTCTAATGTTTCTGAGACTACTCTTCAAGTGAGTACTGATCATATGATAGAGATTACTATCAATAATGGAAACAATTCAATGACCAAATCAAAACATATTTCACCAAGGAATTTACAATAATATATTAATTTTAGTGTCATATATAAAAATCTAACATGAACTTTATCCCAATATTTTAGGATGTGTGGATAGTGTAATGGATAGTAACTTGAAAAAGAAATCTGAGAGCCAGTCAAGTTTGTTAGATTCACTTAGGAACAGGTATGAATCCATCTTCCCAGGTATGAGTTACCTGGAAAAATCATTAATGTGGAAAAAAAAAAAAAAAAGAATTATTTATTTACAAGTCAAAATTTATTTCAGCTTTAAATAATCCACAAAAGGTTTGATAAGCCATAATAATCAAATCAAAATTTCAATATTCTACCTTCTGCAACTTTCCTTTCAAACAATATTTTAGATTAAACAGAATCTAAAAGACATAACTTAAACTTTAAAGGGGACTAAGGGGCCATTGCCCTAAATATTTTTTTTTAATATTAAAAATTTATAACTCACTGAATTTCAATTCACAGTACAAGTAACTTTTTCATTATTCTGTTTTATATTTGGAAAATTCTATGATATTAGATATAAAATTGATATAAATGTGATTTACATTAATCCATTTGCAACATTTGGCACAGTTCCCACCATTTTCTCCAATAATGCTACACACAGAAACTATTCCTTGCTTAACAGCAAAATGTTAAATTAAAAATTCTTATAATAGATTGACTCAAATGAAATTATGCATTCAAAGATGACACCATCAGTCCAGAGTTCCCCACGAAATTAGCATTGGTAAAAAGCAATCTTGATTTCAAAAGTAAAAAGGAAAAGCATTTCCAAATTGATTTCTGCTGTAAACACTCAATATAGTGTGATTTTTTTAAAGTGTTGACTCTTGTAAGATTAGCACAGTAGAATATTAGCAACAAGGTTTATGGTTCAGTCACTTGGAAGAAAATATCAAGATGTCTTAAAATTCAAAATGATAGAATGCTATAAAAGTTTTAAAAATTGTAGTTTCAGTTTCAACCATTATTTTAAAAATGGCAAAATTTAAATGTGTGATTTACAATTTGCAAATGCAATTTTTTTTTGCTAATAGGTTTTTAAGTGTTAAATATTCATTAATATAGTGGAATTTCAATTAAAATCTACAAATGAGAAAATAATATGCACATCATTGAGTGACTGAATGAATGAAATAAGTGTCAAACAATTAAACATCAACAAAATTTGAACTGATAATTTACAGCAGATTTAAAATTCAAGGGTTAATTTTTTATCTATTGGTTCTGATGATGTAAATAAGCATTGAAATATTAAGAGCTTAACTCTTCTTTGTTAATTATTCATTGATTACTTAAAGCGTTTTTTTTACAATATTTTCCCCACAAGTTTGGGAAACTTGAATAGATTGATCAATTCATTCCTCTGTCAAGTTATCCAATATTTCATGTATCAACAGATATTTTATCCTTTTATCAAAATTACTACAATAGGAAATAAAGACCCTAATCTTCTATCAATTTTTCTGTCTTTGAAGAAACCAGTTTGTACCTAAAGTTATTCAAATTTCTGGGTAAATTGTATGGACAAATTTTATCAACTTAAAGCTATAAAGATAACATCTCAGTAATTTTTTAGACAAATAAAAATTATCTACATTGCTGAGATGTTAATATATATTGCATATTTTAAAATAAAATTGATAAATGAACCTATAATAACACATTCATAAAACAAGAACTAACAAATAAGCTAATAAAGTGATGTTTTTGGAAAAAGTGTTTAAATTATTTTAAATACTCAGGTTATACAAAGAATGACAGAATAAAATTCTAAAAAATAAATATTAATGTAAATAAATGATTGAAATGTCTAACATCAAATTTAGCAACATCATGAACAAACACATTATTACTAAAAGTACCAATTTTAATGTTAAATATGATATTCATAAAACAAAAAGTTCATTTAAGAAATAAAATGGTGGATAAAAAAAAAAAATGAACCAAAATGGAGGCAAAAATCATCTGCAGAAAAAAAAAATGACAAAGAAATAATGAAGTTTCTAACTTACATGTCTATTCTAACTGCTTTCATGATTTTAGTATAATAATCAAAGATATGTGACCGACTTATTAACCTGCAATAAAATTATATTTGTGGAATGTAGTGTTTTATTATGAGAGTCAATCAAAAAGTAATGCTTACTCTAATTTTAAAAGTAGGTACTGACACAGAAACGCAATACCTAAGGTTTAAAATGAATTTTAAAAAGTGAAAAATCTTTCTTGAAACTTTTATTTCAGTCTTAATTTCAAGCTGATAGATTAAATTTGATATTTCCAATAAACAAAATACTTTGCTGTATTTTAAAATTAATTTAAATTGAATGGAATGAATTTTTGTTTTGAAATCGCTGATTTTAGTGCCATTTTAGCTATCATCACAATGTAATTCTCTTTATTAAAATAATCTTTCTAAAATACTTTTCTGAAACTTTGAGGAATAAGTTTAGTTAATTTGATTTGAAACAATTACTTTAAGTTTAAAATATCACAGAAATCAATTTTATAACATGGAGGTAAGTGTTTTTTATGGTGTTGACAGCTTGACTGACAGACAGAGGTTTATCTAATTTTTTTCTACAGTGGACATATCTGTAAAAATGACTTGAATATAATGAGCACACCATTTTTTATATAATTTTTAACTACCCAGTAATCTTAAAAATTTAGGAAAATATTCTCTGTAATCTTTTTATTTTTTACAGTGAGGTTTACCCTGTACAAGTCCCAGGAGCCACTCAAGGCAAAAATTTACAGAGTAAGTGCACAGTTTATACGGATAAATGGGGACAATAACAGTCAGCCCTAGACTTGAACAGGTTAATATTGTTGTGATTGGGAAAAAATCATCTTGAGAGTCAGTTCCACAGAAAGAAGCTGCTTGAGTGGAACTTACTTCTCAACAATGAAATGCATAGTCAATGAGAGGGGTTCATTACAATGTGCACAGCATGGCAGATCCTAGCTGTGAAGGTTAGAACTGGTAGAACTAAGGAATGTAATTCATCTAAGCACTTTCCATGGAAGTAGTGATA
The DNA here is from genome assembly GCA_903632075.3 of Acanthosepion pharaonis. Classification (NCBI taxonomy): domain Eukaryota; kingdom Metazoa; phylum Mollusca; class Cephalopoda; order Sepiida; family Sepiidae; genus Acanthosepion; species Acanthosepion pharaonis. The sequence continues at coordinate 69,482 of CAHIKZ030000999.1, read as the reverse complement.
GAGCAATGAGAGGCTTGTGATATCTTGTCTGTAAGAGGGGTTGCAGAGTGGAAATTCATTATTCATCAAAAAAATAAAAAAATTCTTAAAACAATTGTGTCCACAATATATCTTATTTATGAAAGCAATTAAAAGCTTTTATAATTAAATAATATCTTAGTTTTACTGCATTTTTTATTTTATGATTAAGAGCAGATTTTCAGTAACTTTAACAAAAAAAAAAAAACAATGAAGACAGCAGACATTGCAAAATCTTCTATCACTTATGAACAAGCTCATATCATCAAAAATCCACCTACATCCCTGACATGACAGGACATAAGATGAACCTCCTTGACCTATCCCTCAGATCAGAGTTGTCGTACATTCTGTTTTTGAGAAGAAGAATAGGCTGCAAACATTCACAGTAATATGATAATGCACAGCAGCTTAAAAAATGATACAAGTAATCCTATTGCACAAGTAGACAACAATGCCTCTTTCTTCCAATAGTTCAGATCTGACAAACTTATCTGTTTAGGATCATGAAAGATGTACTCAGAAGACAACAGTCCTTCAATGATGAGAAGGTATAAAAAGCAACTTATACATGCTTAAGAAAGCAATCAAGAAGCTTTTGTAAGATGCTATCATTCAAAGATTGTATACCATGAGTGAGAAAGAAGTAGACTGATATTGATGATTACATTTGGAGTCCTAACCCTTTTGTGTTTATTTAGTTATGTTTTATGTGCTTTTACTATTAAATCTATTATTATTATCTACTATTAAATCTATTATCATCTATTATGCACTTGCCCATTCTTCACATCTTATGTAGTGGGTTTTGGCAATGTATTACATCACGCAGGTTTATCAGATCCCCTTTACAGTTCAAATTTAAAAAAAAAAAATAAAAAATAAAAAAAAAAAAAAATCACTGTTGGAAGAGATTTCACACTGTGGATGAGATTGTGATAAAGCAGCTGATGATAATCCCAAGAGATCTTTTGTAGACCATGTTGAAAAATAGAAGAGACATTGAGATAAGCATATGAGGCTTTAAGAAGAATACTTTGAAGAGAACTAAGAGGCCATTGTCTGAGGGAAGCTATTTTACATTAAATCATTGAATGCTTTTTATCATACAGGTCTTTCATTTCCCATTGAATTTACATTCACAATATACTTTATTTCCCCACAGATGCATTAAGGAATCTACTGGGATGGAAAACTATGCCATTCATTTAGCCCAAGAAAATTTCATGCTTCTTTTTCCACAAAGAATATAGCAAAATGTTAAAATTTCAGTATTAGAGTTGAGCAGAAGGGAACAACCAAACTGATAAAGAGGAATAGTTTTCATGAATAATAGTTTGGTAAAACTTGAAGAGTAAGGATAATAGCATTTTCAAAAAATTAAATTTTAAATTAAAAAAATGAATAAGTCATAAGTGATAATTGTGAACAATTTTTGTTTGTATTATTACACTATTACTTCAGTATCTGTCTATATTTCCTAGATGAAGTATTATGTACATTATTTACATTATTCAGACTATTATCCTCATCTTTGTTGCCATATTTATCACGTTTTGGCCATTGTCCGCTCCAGCCTTCAGGTGGTTGGAATGTCAAACTGAACTCGCTGGGGTAGACTGTTCTAGTTCCACATGCCATGTCTAATGAATGCCAGTTATCAGTTATCTCCTGTTAATTCCCCTCTCCACAACCACAACCAGGTATTGAACTCACACCTCTTTGGGTCTTGTCACTGGATCTAACCAATGCCTTTATCCACTGTGCCATGTGTCCTTAAGGTCACCTGTATATGAATTTCTGGGACTTATAAACTTAATGTCTTCGACAACCATTTTAACCAGTGCCCATATTGCAATTTTTGCTGTTATCGTTACACGTTTTTTTACCAGAGCTCATATATTGTTATTATTGCTTTTCTCTGGCACTCCTTATTACTGGTTCCCATATTGTATTCATTTCTATGCTTGGTCGGCTCAGGAGATTTTTGTGGCCCAGCATTCCAACTGGAATTAGCTAGTTCCCAACTATTCAGATAAACCACTGTCTATGGTTTTCTGGTGTTTAGTCTCTCAAAAATCATGTCCAGTTTAATAAACATATTTTTTAGAAAAGGAAAACATTCAATGGAAACCTGAAATATATTTCTGTTAATGATTCCCATTTGAAATCCTGCTCCCTTGGTCACCAACATATTTATTTCCTGTCTCTGTAATAAAGAAGAAAATACTAGAAACAAGCAGAATAGCTGTTGAAAGATGTGGCCTAATAAGCAGTTAACTGAAGGATTAGATTACTGAATTATTCTAAGAGAATTCATTCTACAGATGACAATTTAACTGGTTTGGCGAGAGCAGATGATGTGGCATAGAACTGTGAATGAATCTTAGCTCAGGAAGTTTTAGCCAATTTGAAATGTCATTTTGCATCAGTGATTGCTTGCTGAATAGATCAATAGAAAATGTTTGAATGGGAAGCAGGAAATTAAGAGAGCGATATATAGGCTGACAGCTCTAATAAGTCAAATTCATTTTTTGTCCTTTAAGCTAAACAAAAAGAGAACATAGCTGAACATTGTTTGTAAATGTCTGAATTGGAAGAACTAAGTAATACTTGAATAATCCACTGTGACTCGCCTCAACTAAAATCCTCAGCTTAAAAAGTTTACTGTACCCAATTAAATTGTTGATGATACAGACTTACTGATTTCCCATTTTTATACTGATCATCATTAGTAAAACTTTTTGTTCTGTGTTAATGGGTTTCATGGTAAAAACAAAAATTCACCATGCTCCTGAGATGTTATTTGGCAATAAAGCCAAGGGGTCAAAGAATAAAAGAAAAACATAATTAAAGAGAGAGAACATTAAAGGAATAGGAATTATAAAGTTATAAAAGGTAATAACGCTATGTTATGGTGATGGGAAAGTGACTGAAGCTGAGATAACATGTCAGGAAGAATTTTTTAAAAATAAATTAAAATATAGATTATTTTCTAGTTTAAGCATAACTGTTTATAAATATTTAATATGACCTAATAAGGAATTAGTAAACAGTTACCTGAAGGATTATATTCCAGTCTTATCACTAGTAAATACATGTTAGGCTAGTGTTGTGTGTATGTATACATGTACAAAAATATTAAAAATTACTTCTTTTTTTTTAAATTCAAAATATACGGTTAATTATGCATTCATCTCCACTAATATAAATTAACAATATTGAAAATTGTAATTTGAAGCTTCTCTTTTAGGAAAAAACCTTATTGAAAAAAGGTTAACATTAAAAACTGTATAAGCATTTTTCTTTTAAAAAAATTGTATGCTAAAAAAATGCTAAAGATTTTTCATGTACAAATAATGCCCCAACTTATCATTGAGTGCATAATTTATTCATTAGAGAACTAGGAACAAATATTGTATCTAGATCTCTGTTAAGAAAATAAAAAGTAAGATTTTGTTCAACAATTACTTGTACAAAACAAATGCTAATCAATCTTTAACAGAGTCTTCCAACAGGACTTTATATATATTTTCTAAACAGATATACAGTATCAGAATTATTTTGTTTTAAGGTTCCAAAGATGAGACCTGGGGGTGAGGAACTCCAATAAAGTTCAATAGGTTCAGCATGTGATGAGGCAAAGAACCCCCAGAACAACAGGTAGGCACTGGGTATTATGTGTGTAGGATGAAAAGTACATGCCCTCTGAGAGCAAAAGTTGGTATTCCAGAAGAGACATCCAAGGAAGGATGGGAGGTATACAGCTTAAAAACTAAAATAAAAACAATAAAGATGAGAAAATTAGTCTGAACAAAACAATATACAAAGCATACACTGATTAGATAAAAATCACCAAAGTATACAGTATTTCTTCCAAAAACCATTAATGACTTATCTATCAAACATTTTAATCTATAATGTCTAAACTTGCTACTTGTTTATAATAGAAGGAAAGAAATGAATGTAAATGAAAAGACCAGATAAAATTAACAAAATGATTCCAACTACATTTTTTAGCATAACAGGTGAGCTGACTGGTTATTTACAATTCAATCCTATCCTGACAAATAATACAGCATGCTATGCAATATATATATATATATATATATATAAACTGCTCTCTTGTTTCTGAGTATAGCCATTGCCTGATATCTCATCATTTCAGTTTCATCAGTCTACAGCACAAATGTGGCCTTTAAGCCCACCCAAGGACACACATTCTTATTAACTTTGACTGTATTTTTCAGCCAGGGCCATCCTTTGTGCCTCAAACAAAAAGAACTTATAGAAAGCAATGCCTGCACTTGAAGCTTTAAAGTGAAGAAAAGCCTTACACAGGACCAATCCTACTCTCTGAATAATAGTATTTACACAAAAAGAAGAACTACTCTATACTAGATGCAATTGAAGTTGCAGGTTTTATAAGTTTATGGATGGTTTTAATAAAAGAATTAGTCATTGCATCATGCCACATCATAGGCCATAAGAGACCCACAGGCTAATAGAATTTGGGGGCCCCCTTCATTACAGATGTTCCCTCCCTAGTGTCAAAGTTTTCTTTATAAAGAAAAAAAATAGACATTTTTAGATGATACTTTTTTTTGGTTTAAAACACGAAACACTTCAACTAAAATTTTTTAATTATTTTGGAACTCACCCAATTTTATTTCAACTTCATGATATTTTTTATCTGAACTTTACATCCTACAGAAATGTATCTAGACTGAAGGGCCTGCACTACATTGAAATTCTAGTAGTTAAATTCACTAGCAATGCATCCTAAAAAACAATGATGAAGAAGGAAAATTCTGACTTGCTATAGCTTTGCAATCCTAAATCACCACAAATAAAAAATAAAAATTGAATCATATTTATTGCTAAAATTGTCAACTTCAAATAGCCAAGCTAGTAATTATAAATCATTGAGATTAGATAGAAAATAAGATTCTTGGATTGTATCACATTGTAATGAAAGATAATGACTTGTATCACAGTGAGAAATCATACAAATATATAATAGAAAAAATTAATTTTAGACTAAATTAACTTTTTTCTTGATTTGTTTGCAATTAAATTGATTAAATAATCAAAAGAAATTTCACATTTTATCACACAATACATAAAATGCTGAGGGCACTCAAATTGTTTTGTGTAAGAGCTATTCTTTTTTTTTTTAGTTGAGAAAATGATCTTTCACCAGAACAGTTGATCATCATCATGCACAGAAAAACTCTTAAAACAGATGAAGTGAAAAATTGAGCAAAGCTGACAAAATTATGCAAAACTAAAAAAGCTACATCAAAAATCTATAATGTATATAAAAAACATGCATCAAAATCTAAATGGGGCCCTCATCAAATTTCAAAGACCCACTCCAACTAGAGGGGCCCAAGTACTCTCTAAGTTATTTCTAAGGAGACCCATTAAATCTAAAAATAAACAAATCTCTGTTCTTATATCTTTAATTTTTTTTTAGTTTTATCCAAGAATAGAGGGCTGTGGATTGCAAACCCATACTAGCCAATGTGTAAATCCAGACTGTGTATTATAGTGTAATAGTTAAGAGGCTAATTTTGCAAAGCATTACTTATAGTGAGTTTGATTTTCATTGAGTGCCCCATAGTTTTAACACATGTCTACACATAATCTAAACTTAGTAAATATAACTACTATATGTTGATAAAAGAGTTATTACTTCATATTTAAGCCCCTATTTCATAATCAATATTATTGCTATGACTACCAAACTAGTATTGATACCTTTACTAGAATCACTAAAATGTTTTTAAAAATTTTAAATAAAGAAAAAGTAAACATTTTAAAAATCTGTTTTAACAGTTCAATAGTCCTCATATTAAAAAATCTTTTAAAATCACCAGAAATCTTAAATTTCTTATCTGGAACAAGGATAAAGTGAGTGATAGCATAGTGTCCGTTCTTTCTGCTCACTTTCATTAATAACCAATATCTCTTTCAATCATCACATTGTATTCTTTATGGTATCTTTTTCTTTTTGCACATGCAGACAGGTCACAGAGTCTTCACCACTACTGGTATCATGTAACCTAACACTATCTTCTGTTATTTGAAAAGAAGATGGTATATTACCAAGTACTCCTCCTTGCTACAAAGATTCCATGAAGAACCCAACACATCACAATGGTCACTTAGATCTTGGGAGAAATAATCTTACTAGAAATAATCAAGGAAACCAACTTTGAATCATAATGCTCAGAGGATAATGTGCACAAAGCATTGAACTATTAAAATCAACCATAATTCTTATTTGCTATTGAAACATTAATTACCTAGATGCAAGTTTCTGAAATTACCTTTATCTTTTATACATCAAACATGTTGACCATCTTTTACATGTATAAATATTAAGATGCTTTCCCTTAAGTTGATTTTAATTGTCTATATATGGGTTAACAACTAAAAGATCAGTTTCTCATGAACAGAAAAAGGTGTGTCTTTAAAATATATAAAAGTACTTTTAATTTCTCAGACAAGGTATTACTACTATTATACAAGGCCTGATCAAAAAGTATTGTAACTGATGCTATAAAAAGAAAACTATAACATATCAATTCAGCATTTAATCTCCCTCAAAGTAGTTTCCTTCTGAAGCCACACGCTTTATCCAGCATTTTTTTCTATTGATGGAAGCATTGTGGGAATTCCTTTTTTGGGGATAGTGAGCAGTAGCTTTGTCACATTCTCTTAGATTTCCTTGATGTCTTGAAATCTTATTCCTTTCAAGAGAGATTTGAATTCTGAAGAGGAAAAATTGAAAGGGGCAAAATCCAGGGAATATGGTGGTGGTCACACTAGGGGAATGTTATGCATTGCCAAAAATGGTCATTAATGAAACCTCTGGTGTGGTGAGACGATCACATTCTACACATTTTCATTCCAAGCACTGCTATAAACAATGGAATTGAGTGAGAACATTATAAATTACTGTGCATGTGTGACAGAGTTCAAGGTCAATTGGTACCAAACTACTCCACACTGCGTACTTTAGTTCTGTTACCATAGCAACAGTCCCAATACTTTTTAGTTGAACCTCATATATAGGGTATACATTAATTTTTTCATACCACACTCCCCATCTGTTATCTTCATCACATTTCAGTGACTGTACTCTAGGGGAAAACCAGTTAGTGCAGCAACATTGTAATAAAGACAGCAAAAACAAGGAAACAGTTTTGAAGAAAAATATCAAGGCATAATAATAATAAGTTCATTTTACTCTTTCACTAATGTTGAAAATGCTCCTATACTTTTATCTATCAATATGTACAGGAGTAAAAATCCTGTACCACATAAAATGACTTTTACCCATCACAAAAAATATCAGAAATAGCATAAATTTTCATTAAAAACTAATATATTATGAAAGGACAAAGTAAGATTGGAAATAAAATCTAAAACTGATTATGACAGTTAACATTTTTCAGTTTAATGCTTCACCTATACAATTAAGTGTTGCAAGTAACAATAGTATCCATTGTAAATGAAGCCTTTATTTTAATATGTCAATGTATGAGGGATGCAAAAATGTTTTCAGCCTGTCCAGGAAGTCATTCAAATAAATTAAATATAAAATTTAAAAAAAAAAAAAAAAAAAAATCAATTCTAATATTCAGTCATTCAGTTAATTCCCCATGTCATATAGTCAAGTAACCAAATGCCCACACATATAAAATTACATTATTAATTTCAACTAATATGCACAAAATATTTTAATGCGTTCTTTAATTCTCCATAATGCATAAAATATTGTCTATTTTCAGTATACAATCATTGTACATTATAAACTCTACAATGTTGCACATCCTCAATAAAGCAAGTTAGAACAGAAAAACATCTATTTAGAATTGAATCTGTTGTATTATACATAAAAATCATAGAACCAATTCCAGATCAATACTTTTCTCGTTACATTTACAGGATGTGCAACATTATGGCTTATATAATGTATCATAATTTGTCTCTTTCTGAATTCTTTTGACTTAATTTTTCTGAACAAGAGTGTGGGCCAAGTACTGCTCGGTCATTATCTTCAGACAGTGCATCCACACATACAAAAAAAAAAAAAAAAAAAAAAGTCACAGAAATCTTAGTTTTGAATAAATTGTGAAGATTCAGGATTAAGTGACTACTCTTTGACCAGACTTTCCTCTTCAACAGTTGTCTTTTGTAACACAAACTGAATCAAATTGCCACTTCACTGATTCTAAAGGCATAGAAAAATATATGATGTTTGTCCAGAATATCCAGCCATTTTGAATATCTTCAAAACTGATTACATAGGCTTGATGTAACTTGGCAAATAATCAAATGTGGAAACAGACTGTCCCATGAGGGTACTCGATCAGCAGTGAAACATCATTGAGTAAGCTTATGTGTTGTGTCACAAACTCACAATGGCCGATTAAGCTAATTCTTCCAGTGTTATACAAGTTTTTTTTTTGTTTTTTGTTTGTATATTTTTTTTTACAAAACATTACATACATCAGTCTCACTACAGTCCAAACTAGGCTAACTCTGGCTTTTTCTAAAGATAAAAAAAACACTGTTAAACAAATCATGAAGAGGAATGAGAATATAATGAGGCAGCTGATTTACAAACTGGTTTGAAAAGTAGAAGTGACATAGATATAAAAGTGAAGTCACATGAGGAATACTTTGAAGAAAACTACAACAAAATAGCCCTTGATAAGCCATTTTTTCATTTATTAATACTGTGGTAGCTACCTAAGATGATATATGTATCATGCTAAAGAAAAAAAAAATAATAATCAAACTTCACCCACTTATAAAGAACAAAAGTGTAAAGGAGTAATAAAATGGGGACAAGAAACTTGTCTGTTCATGCCTTTCTTTCATCTATCACTTCCCCTTATCTTATGTTACTGTAATTAAAAGAAACTGAAATTAGTAAATTGAAAGTGTAAAGAAAGTGTTTTAATTACTAGATCATCCACAGTAAATTTGCATCAAGGATCTTACATTTCACTTTTCTTGGCAGATCTTTATCACAATGTGGGATACTTAATAGCTGTTGTTTGGCATATCTGTGTAGTAGCAGTCGTAGCACAGTTCTCCAAGTTATGTTTAGCAAATGGGCTTGCTAAGCATAGCCCCTATGTTTACCAGTTGTTCTCTATTTATATTTGCCTATCTAATGATACTACACCTCCCTGAATCGGAGAGGTCATATATACCCTTGTTTTTTCTTTTACTATTCCTGATTATTCTTGTACTGTTCCGTTGTTCTTCTTCTTGTCTTTCTTGTTTTCTCTTTAATGGTGCTCTCAGTCTCTTCATTTTCTTCTTCATACTCATTCACCTTTTCATTCTCACTTTCTTCCATTTCCTGCTCTGTTCTACTTTTGTAACTTTCTGTCTCTTCTTGTTCTTGATCTTTCATTTCCACGTCATCCAGTTTGTTTCTGCTTCTGAATTGATCTGCATGTGCCAGTATATTTTGTCCCTTTTTTTTTTTAGCCATGTTGTGTCCTATTTGTATCAGGAAATTTGCTTCTTCTGGATCAGCCTCTCTATTTTTCCTATACCATACCTTTTCTTTTGTTGAAAAGGACATAGTTATGGGAAGGTTATGATTTGTCTTCCCATTAATGCCGAAGGGCTCAGTTTTCTTCCCACATGTGGAATGGATCTGTAACAGAAGAACATTTTTGGTAGATATGCTTCTATGCTTTCAATCCCATTTTTTATTGTTTGTACTATTCTTTCCACAATGCCATTAGATTAAGGGAGATATGGTGATGTCTTGTATGGGATGCATCCAATCTGTTTTAACCATGTGCACATAAGTTCTCATCGCAAAATTTGGGTGCATTGTTAGTGACTATTGTCTGGGGTACTCTATTCCTTGAGAATATAGTTCTTAGTACTTGCTTTATTATGGTGGCTTTTCTGTCTTTTACTCTAACAACCTCTGGCCATCCTGAATATGAGTTCACTAATACAAAGAACAATCCCCTATCTTTGATATGTGCATGATCCATGTGGACCCTAACCCATGACTGCTTCCTTGGGCCAGGAGTGAATTTTTGTTTGCTTGAAATTTTTTTTTTTTTTTCCACACATTTTGGGCATCTCTTAATGTATTCCTCTACATCTTTTGAATATTCTGGCCACCAGGCTTGTAACTTTAGTCTTTTCTGTGTTGCTGTTATGCCACAATGCATGTCATCAGCTAGTCCTTTTAACATATCCTTTCTCAGTATTTGTGAAGCTACTATTATATCTCCACTGGATATTATGCCATTTTCTATGGTTAGTTTTTGCTTCGATTTTTAAAGGGTCGCTTTGCTATCAAACAATTGCACCATATATTATTTAATATTCTCTCTACTATTCTGCTTAATATTGGGGCTTGCTTTGTTTCTATTTCAAATCTATTTAGAGGAAGAATGTCCGTTTCTACCCAGTGTATTATTTTATCTTCAGCATTTTCCTGTTTTTCTTCCATTTCATTCTTGAACTGTAATTTTGATAAAGTATCTACCTGAGGGATAGTGTTCCCTTTTACATAAACTATGTCAAAATCAAATGCCAAGATCTTTATCACCCATCTTAAAATCCTTGACGATGTGACTTTTGACATTTTTTTTTCTCAGGTTAAATATGAATTCCAATGGTTTGTGGTTTGATTTTAATACGAATTTCTTTCCTATCAAAAAGTTTAGTGCCCTTTCCATGCTCCATACAATTGCTAGTGCTTCTTTTTCAATACTAGAGTAGTTAGTTTCTGCTGATGTTAACCTTCTTGATATGTACAGGATTAGGTGTTCTTGTGATAGAATAGCAGCAATCGCCTTTTCACTCGCGTCTGTACTTAACCATACTTCTTTTCTGGATCAAAAACTTTCATTATTGGTCTGTCCATCAGTATTTTCTTTAGTGTTTCAAAAGCAATAGTTTGCTTTGTGTCCACTTAAATTCATTGTATTGTTTTTTTTTTTTGTTTTTTTTTTGCGTAATTTTGCAAATGACTATTATGTCACTGTATCTTGGTATTTATTTACTATAAAAATTTATTAGCCCCAAAAAGGATTCTAATTCTTTTTTATTCATTGGAGTAACTATTTCAGTTGTTTTCTTTATTAATCTTCAGGTGATATGCCTTCTTTTGATATCCTAAATATGATATCTTCTTACAGTCAAAATTACATTTGTCTTTGTTTGCAGTCATGCCTGCCTTTTTTAATCTCACTAAAATTTGTTCTGTTTTATATTTTAATTCTTTAGTTCTTGCCCCTTCACATATATCATCCTGGTATGTTGTTATATTTTTTATTTTTCCTAATAAGACTCTTTCAATTGCTTTTTGAAAACTATGGCTCAAAGTCTTTCCTCCAAACTATAGATGAGTCCATCTTAGTAACCTTTTAGGGATGTTTATCATGGTGATTTCCTTGAATTTCTCATCAATTTCTATTTGGTTGTATGCTGCCTTGAGATCAATTTTTGTAAGTGTTCCATTCTTGCTAACTTGTGGCTTGCAGTTTCAATATTTGGCAACAGAAAAGAGTCTGAACATCTCTAGTAATTTACCCATATCTTGTAATCACCACAAATCCTTAAATCTCTGTTAGGTTTCTTTATCGCTACTATTGGTGACGCATAATTGCTACCACCCTGAGTTACTCTTTTTAGTAAACTTTTTTGTATCATTTTGTTTAATTTGGCTATTACCAAAGGTAGGATATGAATTGGAAATTTTCTTGACTATATATTTTGGGTGATAATTTTCTTTTAGTCAAATGCTTGTTTTATAGCCTTTCAATAATCCTATTTCATTTTCTTCTGCTTTCATAGAATTGATTAGTCTTGCTGTATCTACTTTTAATACATCAGTTCCTAGTAATCCGTGATCTTTTTCACATTCTACAACTGTAATGGGAATTACTTCAAAACGCTTGTCGGTTTCAAAATTGCCTTGAAATATACCCATTATTTTCATAGTCATTCCATCAAATTGCTTTAATTGGGTGTTGCTTCTTTTTTTTTTTAACTTAGGTCATCCTAATTTTATCCAGAATTTTTTTGTTATCAACGTGACTTCACTGCCTGTATCAACTTGCATGATAAATATTTGGTCATTTATTGTTATTTTTTCTCTACTTCTTTTTTAAGTGTATTCATTATAAATATTTCAGCTTCTTCAGAGGAGGAGGTTTGTACCGTTTGTACTCTTTCTATTTTCTTTTCGTATTTGCATACATTCTGAAAATGATCTCTTTTTTTTGCAATTTCAGCATATTTTTCCTAGAGCTGAACATTTGTACTTGCCTCTCTCTCTCATGATTTTTTTCGACAATATCTACATTTAATTTTGGATTTGGTTGTGCTCCTCCTGTCAAAATCATCTCATATTCTTCTTTTGGTTGATTAAATTCTCTAATCAACTAATTGTTGTAAAAACTCAACGATAGCTTCCAAACACGTGTTATTACTCTGTATACATTCCAGTATTTTTGCTTGTGGTTTTGGTCATGCAAACCTTCAATTATTCTGAGAAGGATTAATTTGTCTTCTATAGTCATATCCTGAGCTCCCAAACATTCAAATTCACAATACTTGGCTCGTTCTTTCAATCTATATAAGTATTGTATAATGGACTCACAGGATGCCTGTCTTGTCTCTAAAAACTTGGTTCTTTCAGCAATGACCAATTTTTTCTTTGGTCATGTTCTTTTTTATCATTTTAATAATTGCTTTAAATGTCATTTCTTCTAATTCGATCAGGTAACACGCTGTTGAAATTTTCTTTTCAGCTTCACCCCCAGCAGTAGCAAGAAATAAATCAGTTATCTTGTTCTCTTCTCCATCGGTCTTTGTGTCTCTTACGTTTTCACTCTTGCAAATGCAGCAAAAGTTTTTATCCATGTTTCTATGTATTCTGGGTCTTCCAGCAAATTTAAGGATCCTAATCGCCGATGACATTGTTATGTTTGGTATATCTGTGTAGTAGCAGTCGCAGCACAGTTCTCCGCATCATGTTTAGCAAATGGGTTTGCTAGCATAGCCCCTGTGTTCACCAGTTCTTCTCTATTTATATTTGTCTATCTAATTTGCATATGATACTACATTAGTAAAGTGATAAAATCATAAATAAAAATAAGAAATTGAATGAAATTGGCTAGACTACATACCCAGACACATCTAAGAGCTTGATAAAAAAATTATAATTTCAGTATCACATTTTCAGAGTTTCCTATCTATGCATACTTATAAGCAAAATTTTATATTTATTTTTATATCTCTCCTCCTCTTCATGTGCAAGTATAATTATATCAGCAGAAGCATCAATTTAGTTTGATGAAGCCCTAAAAGTCAAAGTGTGACACAATTTTTTTCCTACTGACATTAATTTTCCTAACATGTGTGTGTGTGTAATACATTTATCCTACATAGAAGTGCAAAAAAGCAATTCTTTAAATTTATGTAGATTACACAGATGCTCTCATCCTAAACAGAAGTTATGATCCCCATGTAAATAAATCAATCATTTTTTCTGTAATGGTACTATACTAATTAATATTAAATGGCTTGATATTTTCCTAAAATACCCCACATGCTACTTGACTTGTATTTTTTGTTACAAAAAACAAGAAACTAAAAAGTTGGCAATAACAAAATTAAGTACCACAGATATTTTCAGGAAATATAATCCTTCTATGTAATGTTCAGTAGGAAGTTTTATTTCTGACAATTGAAAACTATGATTATGATATGAAAAGATACTATTACTACAATTGTCATCATTAATTACATTCTTTTAAAAAAAATTGTTTATTAAATCTTGATATTTAAAATTTGCAGATTCAGGAGAATAGATTAAAAAAAATTCATAAATGAATGACTTTTGTATCCCCCTCTCTCATTGCCCTTCCAGATCCAGGATTTGGTTATTAAAAAAAACAAAAAAACTATGTAATTAAAAGACTGAGATTACTTGATATTTTTTAAATATAGGTTGTGTTGAGACCAAGGAAAAGCAGAAAAAAATATAAGTTTATGAACTTAAAATGAGATGTATAGAAATTGGCTTACATGTTAAAACTTGTGATGTATAGTCAACATTGTTATACCTTCCATAAAATACGATAAAAAGAACATCCATAGTTAGTTTGTTGATATGTATGTTTGCTTTTTTATGAATGATAAAAGACAAATCAATGCATAATCATTTGTTGCAGGATAGAATGTTCTCTACCAGACACTGTTTAGATGTAAATCAGTGACTACATTTTGTTGTGAAGAGAAAAAAAATTACTGAGGTGACTGCTGTGTGGATAATTTTACTGCTTGATTATAGAGTTGATTACACCAAAATATAAATCAGTCAGATTGTTGTAGTTTTGCACATCATGGTTATGTTGGCAAGTGTGAATAGTAAAGTTTAGCAACAATAAATAAAATATGCTATTGTATCTAGTTAAGAATTAGTGGTATTCTTTTTATAACAGTTTTAATATAACATTTACCCACTTTTCATTATCAAAACCATAACAATATTGCACTCACCAAATAAAATGTCTATTGATATCAACAACCAACATCAGGAAATACACTAACCGTCCTCTAAGATTAATATTCCTGTGTTTATTAACATTCATTTGACGCTCATCCAATAATTGACAGTTTTCATAAGAATTTCTGATGGATAGATTAGTTGGGAATAAAGGGAAAATTTAAATCACTCTCTGTATCACCTATCTATCTTCCAATTTTATTTTATTCTATTTATTTTGTTAATTTTCCCACCATTTTAAGGTAAAAGATCAGAAATTAGGGGTGTCAGTAAATGTTTGCATCTTCCACTGCCACGACAGCTTTTAATAGGTATCTCTATACTTTTCATTTAAATTGTTAAACATATTGCAATAACTTATCTTGTTTTTTTATTTAATTTTGATAAGGCATTTTGTGGGGACTTCCTAAAATTAAATAAGAGCTTTGATTAATTAAATAAAACTATTTCCACAAACTCTTCTTATAAAGTACATTTTTATAAATTCATTCATAAATTCACTCAAATACATACGTATGGAAAAAAGTTTATGAAGTCAGATAATTAGCTGATTTGTGATAGATTTATAAACTATTTTTGCCTGAAAATTTTCTCATGCAAATTATTACACAACACTGTTTTATACAGTTTAAACAACTTTTCAAACCAAATATCTTTAATTCTATATTGTGGATACAAATATTTTTTTATTTATTGTTTTTGGGTTTTTTTTACATCAAAATTTTTCTTCTAATCCTTTTCTTTACCAATCACAAAAGTTGTGATAATAAATTTATATACAAGCTTTGTACATGTTTCATCACAGATTCTTTTTTGTCAAAAATTCATGGAAGTAACTAGAATGTTGAAATAAAAAATTTTCATTCCCAAATACTGAAATTTAACATGTTTATGTGGTTTAATAAAAAAATTTATCATCCTTCAGTACGGGGATGTTAAAATTTACCATATTTTTAGTCTTTAGATAAGTTTAGATAGCTCTTAATGTCACCAGAAACAATTACAAAATAGTACTGATAATAAGAATAAAGACGAATATTATTTTATTACAAATATTAATACCACTGATTTTGAATTATCATTCTAAGATAGGTGCACCGACAAGTCTAATAAACAATTAGCAAGCAGGTGTTTGATCCTCATGGGTGACTCAGTACTCTAGCTTTGCACCATACCTAAAGGAGTAGATCGCTTCACCTATTGCCTAGTTCATACTCCTTCCCCATTTATTAAACAGGAATAGAGGTTTATCCCTGGTTTTTCCCTATTAGGATTTTGTTACTGGTTCATTCTAAACTCTTTTTCTCTTTCACTTTCAGTAACCCCTTGTGCTTTAGAGGCATTATCTATCACCTTGCTTGAGGAGAAATGATTAAAAGATGGTTAGCAAGATTTAGTTGACTAAATTGCTAGTGTAATGAATTTGATCCTCATTGCGTGCACTGGTAGTGTAGCCTTGTACCAGACTAAGCTGAACATCTATAATACTTTACTCAGAGCAGTAGAATCCATCAGCCTCTATTGGGATAAACAGAGTTTCAACTGACTGATTCAGTCATTTATCAACTCTTTTCAGGTTATTTAAAGCCAGAAAATATTTTCAGGTTGTAAGAATATTTTTGAGATAATAATGGTTTAGTGATGCAAGTCTTACTAATTAACCCATAGCTGGGAAGAGAAGAGGTGGACTCATACCTTTCCCAAGGGTATTAGAGCATAAGTGAATATAACAAACTCAATGGGAATTGGGACAGCTCTTCAATTAACAATTCTGAAGCATTATCCATTAAACTACCTTCAAATCCAAGCAGTCACCCTTCTAGGTACTGACTAGGCTCAAAGTTGCTTAACTTTGTTGATCATATGGGAACTGGTGTTTTCAGCGTGATGTGATTGTAAGCCAGTTTCAATTGAAGACATTGAATGAAAACTGAGTATGTTATTACAAAAACTTAAAAAAATAAAATCATCTCATATCAATGGCTTTATGCAGAAGTTCAAAATCTTACATTCATCTACATTGAAAAAGATTTTCAATCAGAGATCTTATTCCTTTCCTTCAAATCAATGATTAAGAATGGATTCGAATGAATAATTCCTTTAAATTTTGATGATCCTACATGAAACCCTACAGACTGGCACTACAAAATCAATAGCAAAGATCTTTGTCAAATAATAAAATCCATATCACCTGAAGATTTCCAACAGTAGCAACAACAAACATGTAACTAGAAGAGAAAATAACATAATCAAGGCATTTAATTTCCACACTACCAAAATCAAAAGGTTTAAAAGGAAACTCCTATCAATACTAAAAACAGCTAGAATAGTTAATGGACTTGAGAAGTCTAATTTCCTGAAAAAAATTTTGTAAACTTCAACAGTAACACTTTTCACTGAATGCTAAATGTTTCCTTAATAGAAACAGTTCATTTCACCATTAAAAATAAATACAAGATAAACTAAACATTTTACTTGAAATTAAAATGAATAATAATTCAAAGAAAAACTAGAACAGTTGTTTCTAAAGGTTTGAGAAAAAAATAATAAAAAGTATCTCAGCAGATGCAAACACAAAATACAACAATTTGCTACTGTACTTTGTTAATATTCTAATAACATAAAACTTGTTGGAAACAGGGCTAGCAATAACTAAGCAGTACTAAAAAAAGAGAACAAGGGGAAATATTACTAGACATGAACAGAAGAACAATCTACCCTTATAGATTAAATAAAGGGTTCAGTTTATTATTACTTATTATAAATTACTCACATTTAAACTTTCATTTAATGCAAATTTATAAAAATGTTTGAATTTTGATGAAAATTTTAAGAAATTGCCAAAATATAAAATCTATCAAAAATTTACTATGTTTATATTTAATAAAATGAATATATAACAAAAATATTCTTGATATAAAAAAAGAAAATATAAAAAATTATTGTGCAACAAAAACGGAGCCATGTCTGCCAAGCAGAACCCAAGTGGGTCAAATTGATCCAGGCTCAAATCAATAGTGCAAACAAAAAAAAAATTTCTATTCAGATCTTTGTACAATTGAACTTTTATAAAAATTGCTGTTTATTCTATTTGTGGTCAGGATTCAAGTCAAACAAGACAAATAATATCATTTAAACTGTTTTATATAATGACCAGGTTTGCTAACAAAATCAGTCATATTAAACAAGTGTTATAAAGAATCACCCTTATGAGTTGTATTTAGTGATATAGCAGTATATTGGCCATCAGTTAATTAAAGGTTTTACTTAAAGTGCTTCAATAGCAAGCTTTATTCTAATAAACTACAGTAAAGAATATTTGTCACATTAAGAAAAAAAAAAAAAAAAAAAAAAAAAGAGTGTTTAGTATATTTAGTACAATGGCTTAATATGCTAATTTTTATCTTCACCATATGACACTTATTAAAGTCTTCAGCTATAATAGTTGTAAAATAATTAACTAAATACAAATTCATTAAGGTAATTATTTATCTATCAACCAATTTTACTTCCTAGTTCTTTGATTGGTATACATCAAACCTGAACAGACTGATCCTCTCCTTAATAGTCAGTGTTAGATCTTTAAATATGACAAAAAAAAAATGACTATGTTGAGACCCAATTTACTGTGTAATTAAACAATTATAAAACATTATTTAACATCAGAAAGTTACCTCAGACTAATCTAGTCTTTGCCTGTTTAACTAAGAAAAAGCAATAAAATGAGATGACAAGCCAAAGAAATTTACTTTATCAAAGTTATTTTTCATAAATGCTATGAAATTAAACCAACATTTTTTGTTTAAATTTAAAAACTCAAATTAAGCTTAAAATTCAAATTTCAGAGATGTGTAAATAAAATTATGACAAATTATTTCTATAATTTCTGTTTGAATTTCTGGGATGAGGTATTATCATTATTTAATTATAGATTAATTAAAGCATTAGTTCATAAATTTGGTGACAACAATTGTAAGTCCAATCCCAGTGTGTACTCGGACTCAGTGGAAATGGATAAGCAATAATTGTGCAGTACTAAAAATAAGAACTAGATGATATCCCTAGACATAGGCAGTGGAACAAGAACTGTCTACTCCTGTAGATTAAATAAAGGGTTCAGTTAAGAATTCCCTGTAAGTTACACAGATTGATATACACCTGATGAAGGCCAGAGGGCACAACAGCTGAAACAATGTCATAACAACAACAAAGTTGAAGACAATAGTTTGAATTTAAATAGTGTAAATAATGATAACCACTCATCCCAGAAATTCAGACAGAAATAAAAAGTGCACTTTGAGAGTTTTCTATAATTCAGTAATAATAAATCAAGTAAAATAACAAATTTTATCATTTTTAGTTAAGAAAAAAAAATGATAAAAAGAACAAAAATAGGGATCTAACTACTGTCTCTATTTTCTATGTATTACAAATTTTAAATGAAATGTCAATTGTCATCTTTTGTCTTCTTAATTCCTCTCTTATTGTTCTTGCTCTTTTTTCTTTTACATTCAGTAACCCCTTGTATCTTAGTGACTTAGGATGAAATGATTAAAAAAAAAAAAAAAAAAAAAAAAAAAACACAACACAACACTAACCGAGTTCAATCAACCAGTACTGTTAGTTAACAGTTAGAAAAGAAAGACTTTTTAGTTTTTACACATTTTTACACTGTGACTGAACACATTTTGATATTTTTGATTGTGGACACAATATTTTTAGCAATTTTAGAATTTATACAAACAATATTTCTGCTTTTTTTTTCTAAGCTCATTTATATGATGGTAATGTGGGTTTAATAATGGCTAGTATTACTGTTAATAATTTATCAATTAATTTGGTCAGATGTGTTCACATTCAGTGTTTAATACGCCAGCTTAAAAAAAAAAAAAAAAAAAGATAATGCAGCAGGTCAGTATCTTTATATATTTTTTTTTTTTTTGTTAAACCAATTACTTTCAGTTTTCAAATAGCCTAAAAAATAAAACTTATCTTAGCCAATACTTCAATTTTCATTTTCTATCATTCTAAGATTTATTCACCAAGAGTAGACACAAGGACAAGGTATAGTTTTATAAATTTATCAATAATGCTATGGGAAAAATGTCTTTAGCCAAAACAGCCATGTGGGAATATGGTCAACACACGACATGACATTTTTTTGCACAAGATCTATACAAGAACTCTTGGTTTTGTACATTTTAAAAAGAAATCATGATACAACACATTGAATGTACAAAGAAGCTAAAACTAAATGACATCGCTTTCCAATTCCCAATCAATGTACTACTTTCTGTGACAGAGCCATGCATTGACAAAAATTGATAACTATATGCATGGATTTATAATCGATAGACTTGATAATCATAGCATAGGTAGTCATTAAAAAGTTTTTTATGATCATAACTTAAAAAAAAAAAGAGATATACGAAGGGAAAAAAATGTAAAAGTCAAACAAAACAAATACTTGATCACTGTCAAATGTCAAGTTTCATAACCACATTATTGAAGAATTTTGAGTTGTCCATTTTTTTTGTTTTGACTTTTCCTTGTGAATTATTTTTCTTTCGTTTCTCAGCATAAAATTTTAACAGTTTAGTTTACCCAATTCTTTATTAACAAAATAAAAACGCCTCCACCATAAGTAAAAAAGACTAAGAAACAAATAAAAATAAGATGTATCTTTTTCTTCTTTCATGAATGTTTTCACTTTCTTTTTGGTGAGCAACTCTAATAAAACGTCATTAAATTAAATTGTGGTTTTATCTTTGTTTTTTTGGGGGCGTAACTAATTTAATATCAAAGACTACAGAAAGAAAAGAATTATCTTGGAACGTCTGCTTCCTCATTTTTATTGCTTATTTTTAACATTTTAATTAAGAAAAAAAAATGACTGAAAATTAAGTTGCGTGTGCAAATAGTTGCTTAATGTTTTTGAAAGAAAGAATTTAATCGCTTCACAAGTCAACTTTTCTATTAACTCAAGATAATCCTCTTTTCTTTTACGTGCTAATAATTTCTTCTTTTTCTAGTTGTCAATCAATGTCTTCTTTATTTTTATCGATTTACTATTGTTATAATTTCCACAAACCAAGGACATTCGTCGTCAGAAATTTGTCAATTAAGTAAGAAGACTTAAGAACGATTTTTTCAAAACTTCAGAAACCAACAGGTGTTAAAAATGCAGAAGAATTTAAGGTCGGTGTTGACAGAAAAAACGATTCAAACCCCAACAAATTTAGTTTATAAAATTAAAATGAAAGACAAATACATGTCGTATGTGTATTTTAAAATAAATTAATAAAATAAAAAAAATAATTTAGAAAATTCCCAGTTAAAATAAAACAACTAAAACAGAAGTGCATACACTGTACTAATTTGTACAAAGGTAGAGAATGAAAATTGAAAATTATCAATGCAGAGATGCTTCTTTATATATTCTAGCTAAAATTATGTACGAACAAAAAATGCATAGGCAAAGTAAAGATGTTTCATTGTTTAATAAAGATAATTTGTAATAATGTGTAAAATGTTACAATGTATACTTGCATAATATCTGAAGTCCCATTTCTCTTCATAATGATACTGACTGATATTTAATTTTGCAAATTAACATTTTTTTTTAATTAAAACTGGCTTGGCAAGATCAAATTAAAAAAAAGAAAAACACGCATAATTTTTTTTAAAAATTGAATAATGAAACTTAATAAAATGTTAAATTAAAAAAAAAATTCCAAAATGTTTATTTAATTTTAAGCTACAGAAAAAACGTGTGTAAAACCCAAAAATGTGTTAACAAAAAAATTACATGTGACATTGCAACACTGACAACAGTAACGTTTAAGGATGTTTTAAAAAACATCTTAAAAACTGAAAATAACATTCTATCGCGCTGAAAAGAAGGCAAGATGATAAGCCTGGCAAGATGTAATAAATAAATTACAAACTAAAAGACAAATTTACAGGCGGTAAAAAACAATGTAAACAAACAAATCGAATTCGAATTGACGAAGGAAAAAGGGACAACACTTACAAATTTATTGGGCATTAAACTAACACCTGACCATAAAATATTAACAAGCGTGAAACTTATTTTAAATTTTATATCCGCAAATAGTGATAACAGCAAGGAAATCGATGTCATAATAAAAAAAAAATAAAAATCTAATTATACATCTTTATGCATTTAGAGTTGTTTTCAAACATTCACTCAGTGTTACTGTTGACGTGAGGTTAATGCACACAAGTAGCACACTGATGCACAAAAAGGTTGGTAAGAATTAAGTATTGTTTCAATAATATATCATTTCAAACAATAAAATAAATATAAATTAAATACTTACTTTTTAGTTGATATTTCGGTCTTTGTCAATACATCGAATTTAAAATAATCGGTAAAGAATTTTTAGTAGCATCCCACAAAAACAGGAGATGGGGGGGAAAAAAGCAAGCAGAAAATGGTAAAAAGAACCGTGTCGAAAACCCAGGGCGTAGTAATAATAGCAGATAAAAGTAATGTTTTGTTCTTTTCTTTTTCGTTTCTTTTCTTATGCTCACTAACACAAATGCTAGAATGAATAAATAAATAAATAAAATTTGATTTGGTTTTTAATCCACGTCTTTAAGGAAGGCCACACTAAGTAAGCACTAGCAGTCACAACAGTGGCGGTGGTAGTAGAAATAAGAAACCCGGCACATTTTACTTATATCAACGTTTACATATATCAAAGTGTTAGTACTACTACTACAATGATTTGTATTGATAGTTATTTTTCATTTACCAATTAGCACATGTTTAAAATGCAGTTAATCTAATAAGCTAACAGTAACATTTTCCTTTAAAAAAGGTTTTAGTTTATCGTTAATGATCTTTTCGTCTTTGAAACTTTCCCCTTTTCTCTAGTAACCCTGTATTCTGTATTTATGTCGAAAATGTAACTGCTTTTTTCCTCTACTTAAGCTATTCAAAACAAGAGGAAATAAAAATCCACACAACTTAGATATGAGAAAAAAAAAGCAAATAAGTTAAGTCGTGAACATGTATCGAGTGAATGAAAGTCGCGGTAAAAATCTTAAAAGGAAAGACTAGTCCACTATGTTTTGGCTGCTGCAGTCACCTTCTTCAACAACATCACCATATCAGTGGATGAAATGATTGAAATGTCTCTCAAGTTCGTATTGATAATAATAACAATGTTGCTAAGAAGAAAATTGTTGTCGTGGTGGTTTCGCTCTGTAATAGCAGCAGTTGGCAGGTAATAATAGTGAGAAGCTGTTCGTAAGTGACACACGGAGGTGTTAAAAATCGTTGTCGTCTGTTCCGTTGAAATAAAAAAAATGAATGATGCCAAGATTCTCAATATATTTTCTAATTTTAAGAAGTCTTTTTTTCATTGAAATAAAAATTTTAAAGAACCTAATTTTTTTTAACATTAACAATTTTCTTTTTAAGGATCACCTTTTTTTTTCTTTATGACTCAAGTAACAAGTTTCTTCAAATTCAAATGCTTTAACAAAAGCCTTTAGTAAGTTTACTGAAAAATTATTTTAGATAAGTTTTTGAACTAAAAATAAAATACGAATGCTATATTGTTGTTCCCATTGTTATTGTAAGTGATTAGAAAGATAGTTTTAAAAAAAGTAAAACCTTTTGACAACAATGTTTACTTACAAAAAAGAAATGTTAAATTAAATCATCAGAAAATTGTCTTGTAAAGAAAACACTTTTCTGATAACAACATCTTTGTTTTGTAGCACTGTTAGTGTTAATCGTGTGATCAACTTTACTTTTCTTTTTCTTTTTTTGTGTACTTAGCTGTAAATGAGCGGGAAAATGACCCGCCGATTCATTTTCATTCAATCCCCGCTCCACTACAACAACATGAGATTTCGATTTGGGAGATTTTTTTTTATTTGGCAATGATATAGTCTGGAAAGAAGCATTTTTAAAAAATAAAATAAAACTGTTTTAGTGTTAAGCAATGCAAATCTTTTTTTATGAAGAAAAAGCCTATCGAAAATGTTACCTTGAGAAAAGAGCGCACCCGAAGCTCCTCACTCACTTCAGCACTAAAATATTTAAAAATCATTTTAAAATTGTTCAAGTGCCTTTTTCTTAACTCCAACAAAATTTTTAACACCGAATCAGTTGACAATCGCCTATCTTCAAAATCACCCAAGATCATAACTAACAATTATTAATGAGTTTCTGTTTACTGCACAAACTTTTAGTTTTTTTAAATTCTCTTTAAAACGGAATAATTACTAAAAAACAAAAAATAAAGATCATAAAAACCTATCCAATTCTTAAATGCTTTCTCGAAACTTTAAAAGAAGTTAATCTTTTTATTTCTTTAGTTTTTTAGTCACTAATAAAGTGACAAAAACTAACACATTAAAAATATTAATAACTTAATGAATTTTTAAAATTTTAGGAATTAATTTTAATAAAATTAATTCCAATTTAAATTGTGCTTATGATCATTGCTGCTAGACTTTTTTTTACATTCTTTAATGTAAATATTAATTTCCTTTCAATTTAAATACTTTTTCTTTCAAGATAATAAAAAAAATCAAAAGGGATTTCAACAAAAAAGTAGAAAACAATTTTGAAAGACAATCGGAGATTATTCTCTGGTTCTCACGTCTCAATCATGGACAAGTAGAAAGTCTAAAATTTTCTCTTATTCAATTTTATTTATTTTTGTTGCTTTTTTTAATCCATTATAAACTACTGACTAAAAGATTTTGAATAGAACTCAAAATTAAGGAAATTTAAAAATTAGACCTTTTTTCTTTTAATTAATAAAAAAAACATTTCAGGACTCATTCTATGCCAAATATTTTTCTTTTTTAATTTTTCTCATTACTATAATCGACGTAGAACTACAGTACACAGCAAAAAAAAAAAAAAAGCAGTGAAAAGATCAACCTAAAAATTTATTTTAAAAGAAAAGGAATTAATAATGACATATCTTGCTTGACGGACTTTTAAAGCTTCAAATTCAAACCGACGCATTTTTAATTTAAAATGAAAAAATTAAAAATATGATCAAAATTTCGGTTAATGCTTGAGAAAAAAAATGGATTGCTCCAAGTTCTCTAGCCTTTTTTTAGGAAATTGCTGAAAAAAAAAACAACACCCGAAAACGGAAAAAGTAACTAACACAACGGTTACAACGAAAAAAATATATATATATATATATATATATATATATATATATATATATAGAGACTAGACAAAAATTATTGAAATTTTTTTTTCTAAGAAATTCATTCGATTTTTGTTGGTGTATTATTACTGTTCTGTTCATTCATTCATGATCATTGCACTTAAAGTCACTACTACATCTGGTTTAGAGAGTTAAGCATTCCATTTAAGTTCCGTATGAAATGAATCCTTAAAACAGAAAACTAAAATATTTTTTCTTCTTTAACGTAAATCTCTTTTCACAAAGGTACAGATAACATTTCATTTTATTGAGACTTGTTTGAGAGGGTTTTTTTTTACCTTTCTTTTCATATTTCATTATTTTTTGACAGTTAATTTCTTTTTTTTCTCCTAATCTATTCAAAGGGGAATTTTTAAACAAATGATTCAGGTTTAAAACTCCTCGGATTGAGGAATCGGAGAGCCGAGTTCGAATTTCAGTCGAATCCATTTACATTCGTGAACCCATGGGAAATGTATGAATCCTCTTCTTCTTCCCCCCTATCTATGGGTAAGTAAAGTAGCAGGACAGACCGAGTTCAATAGCCTTGGATGGCAACAAGTCTACTGCAGAAAGAAATGGCAACCTACTGCTGGAAAAAAAAATCTACCTCATTAGTCATGTATCGAAAGATACATGATCGCCTAAGCATGTATCACGCATGGCACATAACTGACTGTTATATACGCAAACTCATTACTGCCAGTCTTTAGGGATTTCAAGAATAAAATAAAATTTGATTTTTGTGTAGTTAGAAATGAAACGGAATTTAACTCAATATTTATTTTTTATGTTATTTTCTTGTGAACTTCAGTTACCTTTTCTGAAGAGAAAAATAATTGAAAAAAATGATTAATAATGCGTCTAAGTAATACATTTTCGGGCAGAGCACTTCTGAAATTCAGTTAAAAAAAAGGTCAGGAAGAAAAATGGAGTTGATCCAAGAATAAAATTTTGTTCCAATAAGTAATTCTTAATTTCTTGATCTGAATAGTTTTTTTTTTTTTTTAAATTTGAATTAACAAACCTAAATGGTAAATTTATTCAGGTTGGTTGATAAAATTATAGTGCAGAAGACAAATATATATATATTTTTTTTGATAAACTAGAGATCGAGTTGATTGAAATCCACAAAAATTGACATAAAATTCATAAATAATTTATTTATTTATTATTATTTTTTTTTTGTTTTGCTCTTATTCACTTCCCTACTTTATTTGATGTATGCAACCTACGAACTCTGTTGATAATGTCTTCTTCAAACCTATCTTTTCCCTCACATAGAGACAGAGCTTTATTTCCCTTAAAAAGCTATCAGAATACTTATGAAATTTGTTATTAAAAATCTTACTTGCATGCGCGCATCTGCGTTTTTAGTGTTTTAAACTATGAAATTGAAATAGTATTGTATTGTCAATGAAGGTTTGATAAATAGAAAAATCTTTAATAGTTTTTTTATTGGTATATAGAGCAAACTCATTTTTTCAAATTTAATCATGCGGCAATTTATAAATTAGAGACTAATTACAATTTATCCGAATGTGCATTTTTAAAATCAATTTAATAGGTTTTTGTCAATGGTGCCTATCATTTACCAGTCTTCTCAACTTAAATACATTGATAGAATCATGAAAGTAATTTAAGATTTGTAACTGTAGAAAAAAAAACTATTGTCTTAATTTTTACCTTACAAATTTGATTGTAGAATTTAATTACAAATTAGTGTTTTTTGTTTTTTAAGATCAAGAAAATATTTCATTAAATCATCAGTAAATTTAAAAACTATTTAAAATTAAAAAATAAAAATTAGTGACTATAGATTCCCTACCTTAAAAACAATCAAGAAACTAATTTTGAAGTTTCCAAAACCTTTTCAATGATTTTAATATGCAAGCTAAGCATCATTTCTCAATAGACAGGGTCCAAGGTCGCAAATATTGTACTTTTTATTTACTTACAAGATTAGAATTGATAGCTGCTTGAAAATAATTATGTTTGTTTCAAAAGCATTTTGCAATGAGAAATTGATTAAAATACTATTTTAATTAATAATTAAACAATGGAAACGGTCTTAAATTTAACGAATAATAAAAATTTAAAACTTATTTGAAAAATGAAATTATCCGTTTGAAAATGATTGCTTGGAAAACATTGCGTTTTGTCGTTTAAAGGGAGGTAATTCAACTTTACTATCGAAGACTTAATTCTAAAATAACTACTCGAAAGAGCGTTTTCCAAAAGGCAATAAATTTAAATTTGAAAAAACAATGTCAAAATAAATAAATCAATTTTAATATATTATTATATCTGAGGCCATTAAATTGTTTTTCTTATTAGTAATTTAGTGTTAATTTTACAAGTTATTGGTAAGATCAAATCAAAATATCAAATAATTTTATATCTATATGGACGGAAAATTGAAGAACAATAACGATTTTAACCTGAGTAGTATGCGGGTAATAGATTTTCTGATTTTTAAAGTGTTTGATCATTTTGTGACAGAGTAACAGTCATAACAATGCACTGTATCTAAGCCTGAAATGGTGACACATGCTGTGATAAGGTTCAGTGTGGAGGGAAAAGTCTAGTGCAAGCAGTGTCATGTCACAGATATTGACATGTTCTCTTTTGTTCCATTATCCATTTCAGAGGATTCATTTGAATGGATCTTTGGGAGGCTGTATTATCATTTTGGAGTATTGCTGCACATGTTTGTTGTGACACATCAATGGTGCTTTGATTTTACATTACTAACAGTGATCAAATAAACATTCTTATACATATAGACCAGGTTCTGGATGGTCACACAGTACATATGCTCTCATGATATCTACAGCAAATATCAGAGCAAATGCAGCTCCAGAAGTGTGAACATAGATCATTAGGAATCATTTTACTTTTAACAGGATGATGGGTATGTTTCCTTATAACCAGACATTCACTTATGCCACAAAGACATCATGCATCTTTCCATTGGTTCAACAATGACATCTAATGACATTCTATAATGTTCAGTGATGAGAGTAGGTTCTGCCTTTAATGACATCATAGTTATTTGTATTTGTGTCTGTGATGTAAACCTGGTGAGCAACATCTTTCAGAGTGTAGTCACACAGGCCTAACTCCTGGTATCATGGTGTGGAGTGCTAAAAGTTATAACTCTCACCCACTTTTGGTGTTTGTAAAGGTAATGTCAAACAGCATTATCTATGTCCAGTAAACATTGTTCAATCTGTTTTGCTACCTTTGTTGCAGCAGTAAATTGATGTGCAGTTCTGGCAGGATACTGTATACTAAAATAATGCCCATGCTACTCAACACACTTTACAAAATGTTTGACAACTTTCCAGGTTGGTGTGATTATCCATCAAACTTGTATGGGACAATACCTGACTTGTTTAGTTACAACTCTTGCTTTGCTGTTTCAATAGGTGCATTGTGTTAGGCTTAGGATTGCCATTTGAAGTTAAGAAAGTGTTGTATGTCAACAAACAAAACTACAAGTCTTGAATTGGTTGGGAAAATAGACAAAGAGAGTGGAATAAAATGAGTTAGAATTTTTTATTCTTTTGGGAACTTTTTTGTGAAGAGAAAGTTCAAGGATAGTTACTGAAAGAAAGTGTAAATTCAAGAAATATTACAGAGTTGTAAGAGATTCTCTAGAAAAAAGTGTAAGAAATAGTTGAACTTACTTTGTTGGTGAGTTAAAGAGTGAGTGAGTTTAAGCTATGTTTATCTATTACAGAGAGCACCAATTTTAGCATTGTATCTTGACCTTGGCATGATGTAAAAGAGTGCTAACCTCTTGGGATTCACACCATGCATGCTCCCAGTTTCTTTTACACATAACCAAAAGCTGAAAGGGATCACTGCTGCTGACAAGTTTTTTAATGCATATGTGTCTAGCAAAAAGGTGTAACATCTGCTACAGATGCAAGAAGTGTAAAATAATATAGTGTAGCATAATAATCATCACCTGTATGATCATATGGATGTGAGAGTACAGGCTTGTACTAATGCCCAAGAAGGATATACAGTATATTAATATGTGATTTGAATGCTGTTGATATATCCCTTATTGTGGAGCCTGTGCATATATTGATCTGTATATGTAATAACTTACTGTAATTCTATTATTAACTTTTGTTATTAATTCTATGATAGTTTCTGTATGCTTAATCTTGAGTAAACTGCCTATTCAGTTGTTACAATCTATTTTCTATATCAGTGTAATTTTGGCTAACATTTCCAATCTATGTCCTCAAAAGAAGAAAATGAGTAAAAAGTTGTAGCTTAAATTTGAAGGGAATATACTATTCTGAAGTCTATAAAGCAGTATATTTTAAAAAGGATTCCTGCCATTGTTAAACAATTTGAAGGTATTAAAAAAGGATGCTATTTTATCTTTCATGTATTCATATCTTTAAAGAGTAAAGGTTAAAAATAAATAGAAATGATATAGTATTATTTGTATTAACACAAACCAATCTTTGCCTAGTTTTTATTATATAATCATTAACATGATCATTTAAGGAATTTTAAGTTCCTTTTAATTATAAATTATAATCAGTTATAAATTATTATAAATATATTTAATTATAAATATCCTTTTCTTTTGAATGAAAATAATAATTTAATATTCAATACTTAACCAATAATAAGCAAAATGAATTTTTTAATTTTATTTTTAAACAATCTAAAATAAATATCTAATTTCTTTACTAATTAGACAACAAACATTGACCAATAGTAGTCATCCACATTTAGCTATTATATTCTTTACTTCTTTGAAAGTCATCATAGACTCAACAATAAAGCATTGCCATGGAAAAGTAATCTGCCAAAGGTAAGTAATATGAGTTCAAAAATCTATTTGTGTTAAAATTGCAATTTATTTTCTTATTTTTCAAAACTTTCATTTCTTGAAAATTTTATTTTCTCGTTTTTAAATTTGATGATTAATCCTTTATTGTGTTTAAACATAATTTTTAACTGAACTTTCTAGCAATCTGCTGTATCCACTTTTAATCTAATATTTTTTTCTCTTAAAAATGTTTATCTCTTTTATGAATCTATAACAGTCGCAAGTAATGTTTGGTTTCAGTGGAATTTACCAAGTTGTGTTCATAGCAACCATTTAAAAGTTCGGTGTGATCAGACAATGAAAATAAATTCAAGTAAATATACATTAAAAACATCATTCAAATTTCAAAATCTGTTTTTGATTAGTTTATTCAAAACTGAAGTTACGTTATAGATTTTAAACCAATAATCAGTGACAGTTTATATTTTCCCCAATCGTGCAGACTTTTTATGTACTTACGTATGATGAGGAGGTCATCTTATTATATATATCTGAGATCAAACATTTTTCATGAATAAAATTTTCTTATTGAATGACAAGTTGATGTTCTGCAAAAAAATTTTGATCATTTTCGTTTCAACGTTAATGCAAGGGAAATAACTCTTATATTGTCATGCACATTATATACTTTTCACACAGTAAACATTTTCTGTAAATATGTAGATAATTTCTTATATTTAGTGAATTTTGTATATTTCGCATTGGATTTACTTAAAAAATTATCTTGAATAATTTAAAACAAAGCATATAAATTTTTATTATTTACACTTTACACATTTTTTCACAAATTATATAACTTTTTATTTATTTATTTTTTTAACTCGGTATCACCCCATGCAAGGCAGTAAAGCCATTAAGACACAAGTGGTTACAAGTTGTGGAAGAATTAGGAACAGAAACATTAATAATGAGCAGGAAGAGAAAAAAATAATCAGGAGAACAGTAGATAGCAATTAACATTGCATTTAGATTTTGGAAGATTAAAGTTGCTGGAAAGCACCGATCTGGAAGGGAGTTCCACAAGCGTGAAGAAAATCTTAGCATAGAATTTATGGTTACATCTAGCAAGCTCAACTGTCAATTGATGAAATCACAATGCTAGTCTAGTCCTGCATGTTATATTAAGTGTTTGGTAGTGAGAGAAAGGAATAATGAGAATTAGATTTGAACGTTTATTGTTGGTATGTTGTAGAGAGATGTTGAAAAACGGGTGTCTCTCCATTTCAGTGGCTGGTTGTTAGGATGGCAGTCAGGTGTAAGGGTAGCAATGGGTTTGGTGTATGGTTGGTGTGTATTGGATGATCGAGGTCATGGTGGTAGGCCGTTTTGTTGGTTGGTAGGTCTATTCTATGGAACGGAGTTGACATCGGTTTGGTGTGGTTGGTAGGCCTGTTCTATGGAACAGCCTTGCATGTGTTGGTGGATTGGTGACTCATCGGTGGCTCAAGTTGGTTGCATGCTTGCAGAGTCAGAGTCACTTGGTTGTGGAGTTAGAGTCACTGCTTGTGGCATCAGAGTTGCTTCCTTGCTTGTTTTGTAATGTCAGAGTCACTTGGTTATGGAGTTGGAGTCACTTGGTTGCAAGGTTGGAGTTGCTTTTTTGCAGAGATAGATTTGCCAAGGTGATGGCATTGCCGTTGAGGAAGGCTTTTAGCTTGTTGGTGCCAATGTGGAGCTGTTATAAAGTTGGTATTTACAGGGTGTGACAGCGTCATTGGCAATGAAGGCTTGTACCAGGGTGGAGTTGAAGTTGAGATGTTCTCATGTCAATATATGCCAAGTTGACAGCATTGTCGACAATGAAGGCTTGTAGCTGGGTGGTATTGAAGTCAAATAGTCAGCCATTCATGGCTGGTGTTTGCCAAGGTGACAAGGTCAAGATGTTATCAATGCAAAACTGGATAGTCAAGGTGGTTAGTTAAGCCTGGGAGTAGTAATGGTCATTGAGAGGTGTGGTCATGTTGGGAGGTGGTAGTGATAGTCACAGCAACAGCAGTGCCCTGTGTAAAAGTCTGTGACACACTGGGTTGCAATTGCTGGTGTTATTCTCAGAAACCTGTTTTAAGTGGGTTTGGTAGTCCCCAGGGGTATCTCTCTCTCCAGTGGGAATGTTTGTGATTGGCCACTGCTGGAGCTTGCTTCAGACCGGATGTGATGCATGGAGTTTAATGTGCAGAAGACAACTTTTGTTATTTCATTCTCTGTCTTCATGGCATTCACATCCAACCAGCATGCAGAATGAATCAGAAAGAGATCTAATTGCAATGCAGTATATTATGTGCTTAAGTTCAAAAGGTCTAGGTAGCATAGTGAAAAACTCATACGAACAATTAACATAAAAGTATTTATAGAAAAGACACAGAGGTAACCTTACAGTGGTGGGAAAGTGACTGAAGCCAAGTCGCCAAATCACAACTAGTAATATTACAAATTCTTCTTTGAATTTTATCATGGAGCTCAAGCTAAATAGCAGGTTGCACTGAACCATATGTAGCAGCAATATTCTAAGCATTGATAAATGGTAGACTTATAGATATGTAAAATAGATTCTGTAGAGAAAAATTATCTTGCACAACACAGTGAACTAACTTTCTTAGCAGCTGACCTAGCAATGGATTCAATATAGTCTTTCCACTTCATGTCAGCTGAGAATGTTAGCCAAAGAAGGTGCAACTATTAACTACTTTTTGTTTTTTCTTTAAAAATACTTGCTTTTTTTATATTTATTTACAATATTTTTACATGCATGTTTTTAAATACAATTTACAAACATATATATAATATTTAATGTTTCAAAGAAAAACTTTTAAAAGTTTATACAATATTTAACATTTCCATTTCAAATTTTCAAGAAGTAGAAAAATAGTGAATTTTACTTTCTACAACTCAAGATTTAACCAAAAAGGAACTGTTTTTTTCTTACTTCTTTAAGTTAGAAATAAAAAATACTCTGTTTATAATTATATTAAATATCACTTATCTTTTCCTTGATTTTTCAAGTGCTCACAGACATCTTAAAAAATGGCAAGAATGTAGAAAAAAAAACTTGAAATTGCACACACAAATATACATTGGTCTGAAAATTGGATTCAGGTGTGAAATTGATAATCACCATGCAGTGTTGAATATTATGTCCACACTGTCTATATCTATAAATGTCTTATCTCTGATACCGAGCACTCTTTACTGTAAATATGGTGGGTAGTGATACTAGTACCAGATAATAAAATAATGGTAAATCTTTGACAATTAAAATTAGTTTCTAGTAAAACAACCCTAAAATCATTAAACTCAGCAACAGCTAATAGAAAGCAAGATATAACAAAAACTTGGAGGAAGATAGTCACTAGTAAAAATTACCATTTCTCTTTTTCTAACAATGACAAACTATCAGTAAAATACCAAAATACTGATTTTGAAAAGTGAAAAGAAACATTAAATCTTCAATTGATTATTGACTTTATTCTTAAGATTTTCATGAAAATTACAGATCAATTTCAATTAAAAAGATTTTTTTTAAATATCTAATTTTATATTAATTTTTTTCAATTTTAAGCTGACATTTGTTTTACTAAAATGTGTAAATAAATTTCTGCTTCTTGATTTTAGAAATTTTATTTTAGATAATGACAGTGTGGTATGGATTATTTCCTCTTATACAATTCTGTATTTAAATAAATCCACTCGGACACACTCCATTCTAAATTGAATAAAGTTTCCGATAAGTTATACCAGGGTTAGTTTTCTCACTACAGGCAGTTACTTTGAAATATCTATAAACAAAAGGCTTAGATGGAAAATCCCATCAATATTAGAAAAAGCCATAATGGTGGAGACAAGAAGTCTAATTTCTTGAAAAAGTGTTTTAAGAAAAAGACTTTGTAAGTTTCAACTGTTTGGTCAATGAATGTCAAATGTTTCCTGCATGGAAATGGCTGATTTCATTGATGCCATTACTATAGATTTCCAGTATATACATATACATTTTTTTTTATTTTTAATCATTTCACCACAAGCAAGCCACTAAGATACAAGAGATTAATGAGAGTGAAACAATCTGAAAAACATTATTGAGCAGAAAGAACAATAAAAAACAGGATAAAAAAATGAAAGATGATGATTGATGTTGCATTTCTATTTTTGAAGATTGTTGTTGACAAGAAAGCAAGAAGCCAGAAAAGAGTTCCACAGTTTATAAATGCAAGAGAAAAATATTAGAATAGAACATATAGTTATATGTAGTAATCTCAACAGATAAGACCTAGTTGCCAATCTAGTACTATGCTTAAATTAATGAAATCAAGGTACCAAAGAGGAAAGCTCATGAGAAAATTACCATGAAAATATTAATAGAAAAGTGACAGGAAAACAATGGTACATAAGTGGGAAAGTGATTAAAAATACATAATCTATCTATCTATGTATAGCTAGCTAGCTAGCTAGATAGGAAGAAATTTCCCTAAAGATAGATAGATGTGGAAAAGTCTGTGTCTGATGATTTATTAAAGATGAAAAGAAATTATATCTAAACAGTATAAAGAAAAACAGAAAAATGTTTAACCTTGTAATGAAACTTAAATGTTCATCTGCTTTTCTTTACAATTTATTCAATGCAATTTAGCTACAACTCACAAGTGAGGTTCAATCATTTCTTTCATAGTCATATAGATTGAGGGGGAGACAACTATGGTTGCCTTCCACTACTCTCATATATATTCATATCTAGCAAGGTAGATATTGTTACAAAAAAGAGGTGTAAGATATAATAGGCTATTACTGGCATTTTTAAAGTATGTGAAACTATGTCTCTAAAGGAAATTATTTTACATCCAACAAAGCCTAAAATAAGTGCAGATGATTCAGTGCACTTCATTAAAACTTATGCTTACTTTAGCCTATGTATTTGTCATATTTCTTTTTGATATTTAGATTCTTCCACTACTCCCTTGAAAAAGTACCTCCAATATTTAAGTCTAAAAAAGAGGGGAAGGAGAATCAAACTTTTTCACAGCTAATTCTGTCCATCACTAAGCGTTATAGTTATAACAAATTAACATCAGCTAGAAAAATGATCATTGGAAGAGGCCCAAATACAAATGGACACTGCTCAGAAAATGTAAAACCATTAAACTGAAACCATATTATCCTTATATTCTATTAAACAATAAAGAGTAATTACCTTTCTGTAGATATATTCAAAATGGAGACCAAAGCATAGACTATTCAAATGTTTCCTGACATGCATATTTCACTCTACTGCAGGAAAAAAAAATAGGGTGCCATTGTCATCTCACTCTCTTTTTGTTTTTTCAAGCAGTCTCTATGTATAGATGTATTCATTTGTGTATGCATTTATATGTATATATATACATTGGGCAAATGGACTTGTAAACCTAGGAATGTAACTTGTATAAATGAAAGAAAACAGTGATTTAAAATCTTCATTACTTTGTTGCTGCACCCATTCATGGGAAGGGTTTTGGGATTCAACTCTAAGGAAAATCTGGATTCAGATTTTCTAAGGGTGTTTTGTGGCACAAAGGAGTAATGGATAGCAGCTTGGATTGAGGAATCCATTACATTTACTTACATGCTTGGGAAAGATATTAATCCTCTTCTTCTCTCTCCAGCTATGGGTAAATAACAGGAGCAGAACAGACCAGGTTCTTTAGCCTTGGATGGCAACTGTCTACCGCAGAAAGAAATGACAACCTACTGTGAGAAAAAATCTGTCTCATCAGTCATGTATTGAAAGATACATGATTGCCTAAGTGTGTATCACACATGGCACATAACTGACTGAAAGGAGTTTGTGGCTGTATTCACCAACATATTAGCGATTCCTGCACTGCCACTGGATCCATGTGCATTAGATTTGCATTTCCACTGGATCCTTTCAGCAACATGGAGAGGAGGAGGTGAGGGGACTACTGTATGGGTAACAGTCTGCCCACCTTATCGTGTGCACTGGAGACATGGGAAGCAACCGTTTAGATGCTGTGCTTGCAAAATCACCTAGAGCACAAGTTCATAGTCTTTCAAGACTGATGGATGCCTAATATTATCCTCAAGGACATATTAAAATTTATAATAATTTTTTTACTATGAATTACTTCGAACAGTAAAATATTTAAAATTATGTTTTTAGTTTTGAATATCTCCTTATAAGAAGAAGTGATATGATCAGTTAATGAAAAATCATAATTCTTAATATCAAGGACACTTTGACTTCAAGATTTGCATAATTTAGAAAAATAAAATAAACATAAAATTAAGTAAAATAAAAGTAATCTTTGCTGTGTATGATGCAATGTAAATTCTTGAAATATATTTTTAGGAATCATTGATACCATGAAATATTGAAGATTTTACACATATAAAAATGTATTAAGCATTGTGAGTTGGAGTTAAACAGTTTTTATTGCATCAATCTCCTAATACCATTCACTTTAAGAATATACCAGCAACAAACACAATCTTTGAAATCAAAAGAAAATTCTTAGGTTTTAATGGGTCCTAATTTTAATATAGATGTATATAATGATAAAACTCCTTCAAAACACAAAAAATTCAAAGAAAATTAAATTTTATGGTTCTTTTAGCTTTGACTTGTTAATTAATATAAGAAAAATATTAATAAAAAAGAATGCAAATGTTTTTGAACATCCAAAAACTTTACAGATGCATTGAACCATTAATGGTGGATGTAAATTTAGAAAAAGTTACATTAATTATTGTGAGTAGATTGGCTGAATTGATTAATTTACAAGGAACATTCCAATCTGTCTAAGCTAAATTGAAGACTCTAGTGAGGTAATCTCTACTTATGCCTGTCCACATGCCACACATTCTTGTAAAATGTTTCATTCTTTATTTATATTCATTTATTTCAGGATGAAATAATGTACAATTTCAGCAAGTGTGAACACAATAGGCAAGAAGATGTGAACAAACTGAGATAGATAGATAGATAGATAGATAGATAGATAGATAGATAGATAGATAGATAGATAGATATTAACAGCTTGATAGAGATAATGTACAGACTAAGACTGGCAAATAGATTGGAAGAGATTTAGATAGACATGGACAGACTAAGATATGAACAAATATATATATATATATCTATATCTATATATATATATATATATATATATATATATATATATATATATATATATAAACTTCTTATGAATCAATGGTTAGCAACTTAGTCTTGCACATTATTACTACAATAGTGAGTTTAATTTCCATGCATTTATTGCCTTCTACTGTATTCAGCTTTTGTGAATATTGATATGGACAGACTAAAATACATATGAACAGGTATAAAGCTGGAAAAATTACAAGGTCATAATTATAATTGGACCCTTTAGCATTTTTTTGTACATGCTTAGTGAAGATGGTCAAATGAAATAAGATATGCTTTCATTATTACTTGTACACTAGCAGATACTCAATTGCTTTGGTGAGTGAAGTTTCAGATATCTGTATTTGGCTCCAAGTCAGGAGCCATTTTCTTGAGAGAATCTCAGGTCACCACCAAAAATCACACTTTTGACTGTTTTCTCTTTTAATCATTCTTATTCTCAAAATAAAAATATTAAATATATGTAATATAAAAGATGAAATGCAACTTTAAAAAATATGCCTGCTGGTGATAAATATTTGATTAACATCTTCATATCCTCATGAAGACATACCATTTTGATATTTATGTATATAAAGATTAACAAAATCATCAGATTATCATTTGATAATCAAATATTGCAAGTATATTTTGAAATTAATTTTATTTTTTATATTTAAATATTTTCTGATTGTAAAAAAGCTTTTAAATTTAAATAACTGTTTGAACTTCAGAGAAAACTCTTAATTTTTAAAATTCATCTGCTAATTTATATTTTAATTTCTAAGAAGTTAATGGATTTTATTTATAGCACAAC
Organism: Acanthosepion pharaonis; assembly: GCA_903632075.3. Lineage (NCBI taxonomy): Eukaryota > Metazoa > Mollusca > Cephalopoda > Sepiida > Sepiidae > Acanthosepion > Acanthosepion pharaonis. Next base: position 31,865 of record CAHIKZ030000999.1, on the reverse strand, counting down.
ATTATTTCTTATTACTTAAAAGGTTATGTTTATTGGATAGATGTGTTTACGTAGATATACCTGGTTTACACAGTATAAATTTACTACTGTCCTGTGCATTCAAGAGTCTTAATAAACAAATCATGCCTTTCAGCAGGGTTGAATCTGCATCCCCCTTTCCTATAGCAGGGAATACAAGTTAAAACCCTGCTAATAAATAATAAGAAATATTTATGTTGTATAAATATTGCACACATATTGTTACTTGTGTTTGTAAAAAATATTTTTACTCTTCTTGATAACTAATAGGTAATGAGTATACCCTGTTCTTGACATCAAAATGATTCCAACTTTGTCAAAAGTTTTGACATTGGGCTTTATTCAGTATTATTTAATTGCATAGATTTTGTTTTTATTTCAAAGATTGCAGAATCAATGTACACTAGTAAAGGAGTGTAGCAAGGCCTCAGTTATTATTTTTTCTTAAACAAACTCCCAGGTTAAGATATCAACAGAAGTTACTTGAAAGGTGTATTTTTCAATGTTCTAGTTTTTTTTATTTATCATTTCATGTCCATTATCCATATTATTCATATTCATATCTCAGCTTCAGTCACTTTCCCATTGTCATAACATAGCTTCCCAGTGTCATTCTATAAATATTTTTATGATAATTGTTCTGATGAACTTTCCTCTTTGATACCTAAAATTTATGAATTTAAGTGTAGTATTAGATTGACAGCAAGGTCACATCATTTTACAGTTGAAATAGCTAGATGTAACCGTAAGCTCTATGCTAATAGTTTCTTCTCTCACACTTCTCAATTGTGGAACTCTCTTCTGACTTTTTGCTTCCCAGTCAACTTTGATTTTCAAAAATTTAATTCCAATGTCAATCATTATCTTATGTCTTCTCAATTCCAGTTCTTTTATAGTTCTTTTTAATTCCTGTTCTTTTATTGTTCTCTCTCCTTAATAATTTTTTCTAATATTCTCTCACACTCAGTAACCCGTTGTGTCTTAGTGGCTTTATTGCCTTGATGGGGATGAAATGATTAAGAAAAGTCATTTGATAATAACTTTCTGATGTTTCAAAAAGAACCTTAATAAATTCTGTCAAATATGCATTATAAAGTGATCCTTGGCTCCAATGTGTTATTGTTAATTTTCTTTATGATTTTTTAATTTCATTGTACATTTGTTATGACCCAAATATTTTAACTTTAATCAACATTTTTTTATAAAAATTTGTTGATTAACCTTTTTAGTTCAAGACATTCAATATAACAATTTAATTCAAAGAAAAGTTGATTTAGACATCAATTTATCTAAGTATTAAAAAATAAAGGCTATTTCTGTTTGACAAATTATTTTAATGAGTATCCTCATCTTTGTTCTTACCACAACATATCAGCCAATATATTCTTTGGCTTTCTTTTGCATTTGTTTGGAACCTTAAGCCAAATAGAATTTGATTTAAGCTTTATATGAGGTGATTGGATATCCATGTAAGTTTATAGGAAAATGCATCTAACCTTCCTCAGGATTTTTATCATATTATGCCCATATCCCTTTGAAAATTGTTGTCTGAAGTTTTGGGAGGAAGTAATTATTTTGACTAAATTGCTTATGTTTGTTGTTTTAATCACAAAGGAGACAGAAAGATCTATTTGCTAAAATGCTGTGATAAAAACAACACAGAGATGAAGATATTAGTCTGCATAATTCATTGAACAATGTCAATACTTCATCTCAGTACTTAAGTAATTACAATCCAAGCCTGAAATATGATCATGTTGCACTAAAGATTTTATAAGCTTATCGTTACAACACAGAGGTGCTCATTTCTCCTCTGAATCTTTATTAATTTAACAGGAGAGAAAACTAAATTTGGTGTCAGATTACATTTGTGGAATTCCCAAGAAACCAATTTACTAGTACTTTTAAGATTAGAATTGTAACCACCACTTAACCATCAAGTGCTTAAAACAGTAGTTGGAGTGAATATTTCAATATCTTACAGACTGTTAATACAATGTAGCATTTGTGAAGAAAGCATTTTGTAGTGTAGTGTTACTGACTCATGGGAAGCAGTATGCACTCAACTGCCTCATGGCTAATAGCTGTAGCTATTTATAATCCTTGTGACTTCATATGTAAATGAATCACCTCATCTCTCTGTACCAAAGAGATTTTATCCTCCCATTTTCCCTGGTACTTCTTCTGGGAGCTTTTGTCTCTTCACTATCTTCCTCCTTCTCCCTAAGATATTTTCTAGATATGGGAGATTTCAACCTTGTTTTTTCATAGGAGTGTTCTCCAATGATAGTCCTTGTTCATCTTCAGAGTCTATATTACTCTTGATTTCACTTGTTTGTCTTGCAATGACATGATATTTTCATCTTTTTCATTTTTATTCTATTATCATAGTGTTCTGTCACTTTGCATTATGAATCTTGCCTCTTGTAGATTAGATCATTATTCTTTTTATACCACAGTTTTTTGTTGGTGGCATAAGACATGATCAATGGGGCATATGAGCTTTTTGATCTTCCAGCATATGGTATTGCCCTATAACTTAGCAGCAATCTAAGAAGAAATGTTTCTATCATTTCTTTCCTTTGTACACATATTTTCAATCTATTTTTGATAGTTTGCACCATCCTTTCTGCTAATCCGTTTGATTGCAGATGGTACGGTGAGGTTTTATATGGTTTGCATTCAATTTTGTTCGTTTATTGGCATAGTTCCTTGTAACAGAACTCTGGGGCATTGTCAGATACTAGCATTTTAAGAATTCCATTTCTTGAAAATATGATCCTTAATGCTTGTTCTATGGTCAAACTTTTTTTGTTAGAGACTTGTATTACTTCTGGCTAACATGAATATGAATCTACCAGTATTAGTAATACCACTCCATTAACATAGGTATGATCCATGTGTACTCTGTCTCTGTTAGGACTCTTTAGGCCATGTATGTGTTTTCTTCTGTCTAAATTTTCTTCTGTCATTGCACATTTTACACCTTTTTATGTATTCTTCTACATCTATAAAATAACCAATAGAAATGGACAAGGCTTTTCTCTAATCTTGATTTTCCTAATTTTTTCTAGAAATTTCTGGGTACCTCCCATATCTAGTTGCAACATTATTGATTCAAATTTTTAATAATCCTTTTTTATTTTTTTTTTCAATGAAAAGATGTCCATACTTATTTCTTCTTCATTTTTTGTTGGACTGTCTTTACGTTTTTCTTTTTGGATTTACATATACATTTAAAATGATTCATTTAGAAACACTTTTCACATTTTTTTGTTTTTCTCTTTGATGTTGATATCCACAAAAAGTACACATTATTTTATCTTTTTTCTTTATCATGTATGTGTCCATTTCTTCTACTAAATCTGTAACATTTGTTCTACTAAATTTTCCAATTAATTCTTGTTGCTGAACAAATTCAACACACTGTTCTAGTGATAACTTTCTCAGTTGTAAATGCATTAGAGTCATTTTCCAATACTCCTAACTTTGAAGACTGTTTACCAATTTCATTTGGATCAAATCCTCTTCGATTGATTGTTTCTTTGATCAGGATTTCTCAAATTCACAATATTTAGCGGCCTGTTTTAAATGAAAAACATATTCAATAACTGGTTCATTCACTTTTTGAGAAATATTCATAAACTTAACTCTCTGCATTCACTAGTTTTTCTTGGATGTTATGTTTTTCACTATTAGTTGACTTATATCATCAAACGTCATTTCCTCCAACTGTCTTGGGTGTGCAATGGCTGATAATTTTATAATAGCCTCACAACCAGCAGTCGCCAAAAAGAAATCAGTTATTTGGTTTTCTCCTACAACTGATTCTAAATCCTTAATCCTTAGCTGCTAGTATCCTAAACCATGCTTGTGTGTACTCATAAATATCAAGTGATAATTGTTCATTCAGTTCTTTAGATATTGGCAACACGATTTTAGTATAGTGTTACTGACTCATGGGAAGTAGCATGCACTCAACTGCCTCATGGGTAATAGCTGTAGCTATTTATAGTCTTTGTGACTTCATATATAAATGAGTAACCTCACATTTTAAAATCTATATAAATTAAGATTTGGTAAAATGAACAAATTAGACAGCTTCAAGTTATAGCATATACATTATTAGAACATATTCTGTTAATTAATCAATTTCAAACAAAATAAAAAAAATACTTTTTTATTAAAAATATTTAAGAAAATGCAACACACTAATGAGTGAATAACAACTTAAATTTTACAGATAAAGATAAAATTTATATATTCAGTTATTAATCTGCAAAGCTTCAACTTTTATGCATTTGTAGTTATTAAGGAAGCACAGTAGAGTAATGGATAGTGGCTCGGATTGAGGAATCGGAGAGCCGAGTTCAAATTCCAGTTGAATCCATTACATTCACTTACGTGCTAATACCCTTGGGAAAGGTATGAATCCTCTTCTTCTCCACCCCCAAGCTATGGGTAAATAGCAGGACAGACTGGGTTCTATATCCTTGGATAGCAACTGGTCTACCACAGAAAGAAATGGCAACCTACTGTGGAAAAAAATCTGCCTCGTCAGTCATGTATCAAAAGATATATGCTCGCCTAAGTGTGTATCACGCATGGCATATAACTGACTGAGTTATTAAGTAATTAGACCTTTTATACACACCAATTAACACTCTTTAAAATATTCCTGTTAAATATTCATGCATATCCTTGTGTCTATTACTGTGCTTTTAGTATATATAGGAGACAACATATCAGATAGTCTGTTGAAGTTCAAAAATCTTCCCTAGTCTAGTCTATTTCTGGTGGCACAAAAGCTTTTGACTCAAAATCTTCTTTGTAGAACCATATCAACAACTTGTAAATATAAATAGTTTTTATTGCACTTTATCTGCTTTCTTTTTTTCCTTTTTTTTTGTGGATGTGCTGAATATTTTGACAAAGCCAAATCTTCTTCCCCCTCAATCTTTGACAACAGTATAGTTATGTATTATGATTTAACTTGAAGAAGTTTATCAACTAATTGTTGATAAATGAGAAGTGGTTACAACTAATTGCTGTAACCACTTCTCATTTCTGCCTTCAGCCTGGCTTGAGACAAATTCCCCACCCTCCATCTTGTAGATTCATAAGAGGAGTTACAAAGCACATTAACTTTAAATAACATGTGTCATTAGGATTTGGAACTACCACTAACCAGAAATGCTCTTTACATGCACACACACACACTGCATTGTTCCTGTTAGTCATAACTGATAATGGGTATAAATTCAAAGTAATTCTTTTAATTATTCGGTAAATGTTCTCATTAGCCTTTTGGATAGCAAACCAATCAAAATGTGACTGAAACAACAAGAAAAGGATGCTAGTCTGAAGAGATCTTGGAATAATAAACTCATACATACCTCATCTTTAACCTTCAGACACTACTGGATAATACGTGCTTACACACCTCCTCCCTTTCTTGTCCACTCTGATGGCTGCAATCATTGACAATGATTGTAACACCACCCACCTTCAAACTCTCTCACATTCCATCTCATTATAATAAAAGAAAAAAAAAAACTTTGATTGTTATGTTGGTTTGAAAAAATTCTTTATTTTTAATTTTTGCTGAGTGAAGCTGAAGCATTTTTTTTGCTGAAGAAAATGATACGAAAATGTTCTTCAGGTAACTGGTTACATTCTAAGTTTGTATCCGCCAACACAATTGACTTATAAAAAGCACAAGGGCCATTTTAAACAGCTCAACTAATCCAGAAACAAATTACCAGCCATATTTAGTTCAGAGAAATCAGCTTCCTGCCAAACAATAGCTGTTTTGTTTTTCTCATCAGTCATTTTGATATGGCTGCTCTCCTGAAAGAGTTTTAGCTTTAAATACCAGCTATTTAAATACCAGCCTTTGTTTAAATACCATACTAAATGAATGAGTTACCTCCATCTTTCAAAAATGGCAAGGGATATATCAGCCACATCTATTACCAGGACAGTAACTGCATAATTTCATTCATTTCTTCTTTTATAAAAATAGAATTAAAAGTAAATCAAAGTGATTGATAGCAGTAAAGAATGATGGAGTAATGGATAGCGGCTTGGATTGAGGAATTGGAGAGCCGAGTTCAAATTTCGGTCAAATCCATTACATTCACTTACGTGCTAATACCCTTGGGAAAGGTATGAATTCTCTTCTTCTTCCCCCAGCTATGGGTAAATAGCAGGGCAGATCAGGTTCTATAGCCTTGGGGGGCAATTGGTCTACCACAGAAAGAAATGTCAACCTACTGCGGGAAAAAATCTGCCTCGTCAGTCATGTATAAAAAAAGATACATGATTGCCTAAGCATGTATCACTTGTGGCACATAACTAAGTACTTTTAATTCTGCTTTAAGCTAAGTTGTTAATAATATTTTATATGAGATGAGAAAAGGCAGAATGAATAGCATGTAAGATATTTTCCATCCTAGCTTCTCTATATATGGACAGTGGAATGATAATAATCTACTTCTATAGATTTAATAAAAAGTTCAGTTTGAAATTCCCTGAAGCTTACTCAGACTGACAGACACCAGAAGGCCAGAGACTGAAATATTGTGAAAATAATAACTAAAGATAAGGACAAATGTATGTAATATAAATATTTTCCAACCTAGTATTTACCAATTCCAGTGTTTTTTTTTTTTTTCATTTTAAGCATCACTACATATTTAAGCACAATAAGAAAATATACTTTCTTTGTTAATAAAGACTCAAACTCAGTCTTTCATCTTAAATTTTACTGTATTTAAAGTAAAGATTTCATATAGAATTATAGTTATCAATCTTTTTATCCCGAGTGGCCATGATAATTACATATCTGATTGTTTTCATTGGTGCTTGGGCTCAAGTAAGCTTTTCAAGACAGTCAGTTAGGCTATCTCTAGGAAATTGATACAACAAAATCTTTCAATCCCTGTAGCAATCAGTATCGTAACATCTGCAATACCTAAATATAGGTATGTCATTCATATATATATATATATATATATATATATATATATATATATATATATATGCACACACATATACAGGGTGAAGCAGAAATACCTCCCACATAATAGCAAGATATTAGCTAGAAGAACATACCATTACTAATAATGTCTTACCATTATGTGAAAGTTATTGCTGGGAGGTATATGTGAGATATTTCTGACACACCATATATATATATATATATATATATATATATATATATATATATATATAACTTCAAACATTATTCTAGTTAACATTTCATATTTGAAATACTGAAATAGATGACCTTTTTTTTTCACTTATTAAGTTTATTACATCTATCAGTCTGTGCATTTGAAAAATCCTAGTAAAGAAAATGTGTTCTTCAGCAAGGTAGATACAGGTTTCTTTACCAGGATTTCCTGAATGAGATTGATATACATAATAGACACTGCTTAATTAAAAATGGGTGTCTATTTCAAATACAAAGTGTCCACTATAATAACGTTTGAAGTAATATAAATGTCAGATTATAAATAAATCCATTAATTCTTTAGAAATATATATATGTGTGTGTGTGTGTCTGTTTATAATATGATGAACAAGGAATATCTTGTAAGTTTTAGATATAATTTTTCTTGTGTTCTTAAAATATTTGTTTTGAGGACTAGCTGTGTGGAGAAATTGTACACTAGAATAATGTTTGAAGTTATATATATATATTGTATATAATGTTTATTATTCCATGCACTTTTGGCTAATACTTTAGCCATTTTCAAGGTTAATTTTCATCATTTATAATGTAGATTGTTGATATATTTTTTTGTTTTCTATACAGTGTTTTGTGAGTAGTATTTTTCATTATAGTAATTTCCTCCTGAGTGAAGAAGTTGTTGCTTAGTTCTCTAACACAACTGCCATATGAAACATGCATAAAAGAAGGATTGCTGCCCAAATAAACATACATGTGTGTATGTGTGTGTGTGTGTGCAAATTTATATAAGAATCTGACAGAATGGTAAATATATGAAGCTTCTAATTTGACATGTTTTACCAATGGACTGATTTCATCAGAAAATCAAAAAAGAATTATATTTTTAAAAAAAAACTACATTAATAAAATAAAAACAGAACTGAAATTACTTAAAATCTATTCTTTATCATGTTATAGTAAGAATAAAGCATTTACATGCTTAACGTAAATCATGTTTTATCTCACTAATGTATATTTTGTTGAAATAAAATTATTTTTTCTCATTTCGATCCATTAGCAAAAAACATCAAAATAAATGTTTTCCAAATTGTTTTATATATTTACCATATATGTGTGCGTGTGTGTTCATATAAATATGTGCATGAATATATGCATCTATTGGTACACACAGATACATAATGAATCATGTACAGAAGTTTGTTAAAAATCATAAAAATGCTTGTAAAAATAATGAAATTAATACTATCAAAACTGTATTACTTAAGTGTTATATCTTTATCCCTGAATGATAACAAATGTGAGGCATTTGACACTAATCTATTATTAAAAAATTCTTGTCATATAAAAAAATGCACAAAAATACCAAATATTGAATTAAAAACTTGTATCTTTATTCTCTCTTAAGCTGTAAGTCAGGCACATTTTATCTTAAATTATAAGCACGTTCTTTTTCATGAACATTTCATGTACAAATCAGAGTTTAATCTATTATATCTTTAACTGCTTTGTCCACAGATTGTACTGTAGGTGACTTTAAGGTCAAGTTTTTTCATATAACAGATACAAATATTTACCGATTTATTATATTCTGAAAAATAGGCCAGTAATATAAATGACAAAAACTCATAGCAACAGTTTTCTGGTCAAAGTGTAATATTTAGAAAAAAAAATTGTTTCTTAAATCACTGACATCTTTTTCACCATGTTTCCACATGATAAAAAAGAAAAAAATTATAAAATGATCACACTGTACTAATTTTAACTTAAAAAATTTAGTCTGTATATTTTCTGAAGAATAGGATGTGTTAATAACTTAATGTCAAAACCAGTTTATAATGAATCCATTTCTTTCAGAAATTCTCATCTCATATAAACAAGAGAATATGTTGTTAACTGCTGATGTACTTTACATATTAATACACACATTACAACTTAGACTTAATAGTAAGCCTGATAGGTTTGATAAAGTCACATTTGTAGCTGATATTGAAAATTACCTCTGTTCGGTTGTTAACTGGGACAAGAAATTATATCAAGTTGCTTGGTTTGCTGTGATGAAAGTTCATTCATTGTGTTGTCCTAGACAATTTTTCTTGCCAGAATCTATCTTGCACAGTTACAAGTCTTCCATTTGTTTTTCCAATTGAATATTGTTGCCACTTCTGGTCTGGTGCTTCTACTATACATCTAGAGATTCTGGGCAAAATCCAAAGAAGAATCGGCAACGTTTTCAATCCTGACCTGGGATTTCAGCTTCATTTACTTTCTCATCATCATAATGTAAATTCCTTGTGCTTTTTCTATGAATGTTTTCATGGTGATTATTCTGTTAAACATTCTGCTTTGGTACCTCACCTTCATGAACTTAAGCATCGTATTAGATTGGTTGTTCAAGAGTCCTGAACAATCCAAACCTGAAGGAAAAATACATAGATAGTGTGAAAAGATGATATGAGGAACGAAATGAAAATGTAAACTTGAAATGGAACATGCTAAAAGAAGCTTTAACAACATCAGCAAACTATGTCATCCCAAAGAAGAATGGATGAAGAAAAAAATCAAATGGATCACAGGCAAGATTCTCAAAATGATGCAAAGGAGACAGAAAACATGGAATGAAATAATGAATAAATGCAGGCAGGCTACAAAAGAATGGTTCAATCTAAAATGTGCAGAAATAGAGAGAATGAGTATCACAGATAAGTATCAGGAGATATGCATAAAAAAATAAGGAAACTAATAGGACAGAAGACATGTTCATCAACAGGCTGCATAAAATTCAAGGATGGAATGTTCATATAAGAGAAAGAAAAAATTCTTCAGCACTGGTACGAATATATTGGAGATTTCTTCCATGATGAAAGAGATCAACTGCCAATAAATACTGACAGGCTGGAAATATTAAAAAACAAAGTGGAAGCTGTACTGGTCAGAATGAACAGAAACAAAGTGGCAGGGCGAGACGGAATTCTAATAGAGATACTGGCAGTCTTAGACAATTTCGGCATAGACAAGATTACAGAAATAATAAATTAAATCTACAATAGTGAGGATATACCAGAAGACCTAAGCAGATCTATTTTCATAGCACTGCCTAAGAAACCAGGTGCAAACAAACATGAACTTCACTGAACAATCAGCTTAATGAGCCACATAACAAAACTCGTCATTCAAATTCTGATGAATAGAGTGTGCAGGAGAATCAGGCCAAAGATAGGGCAAGAACAATGCATGTGCGTCAAAGACACCAGAACATGGAATGCAAAATTTATGCTCAGAATGTTATCAGAAAGAGCAATACAAATGCAGAACATGTGCCTGTGTTTTATAGATGACTATCAGTAGAGCCCGGCATTGCCTGGGGATATAACAGTAAGAGATAGATCAAGTATCCACCATCATAAAGACTGAATAATAAAATTGACAAAGATTATTGTTTAAGGTTGACGGACATGCATGTCTTAATTAGTTTTTTTTTTTTTTACGAATTGGTCAAACCCAAACTCAAACAAAAACATTGTTTTCAATCATTATGAGTCTCTACCGATTGAATAGAATTTTATTATAAACAATTGTCTTGTAAATGGAATTTTTAAAGCATTCTGAATGTAAAAATAAAGAAAAAAGTGTGCAAGACAATAAGAAACACTACATGCCAAAAAAAAAAAAGTGAAGTTTTGTTGAAATCGGTTGAAAAATGTAGGTAACCTTTCTGTAATCTTTTAGTTTTACAATTTATGATTTTTACTTATTGAATACAGTAAAAAAAATTGCATATTTTGCTTGTGGTGATTCATAATTAGAATTCTGATTTGAATATATTTTCCACTCGTTGTTTCTAATACAAAAAATATTAACTTTATTTGGGTTTATTAATTATGATCTAACAAATCTTATTCATTTAGTAGCCTTTCTGTAATAATAATCTTTTACAATTTATGATTTTTACTTATTGAATACAGTAAAAAAACTGGGCACCATGTGTTTTTAAAGTAGTTTCCTGTTCTGGTTATTATTTTTAGTTAGGACTTGTCTATGTTTAGATTTCATTATCTTTCCCTAAAGATAAAGAATTTATTCCGATGTTTGTATTCGTACAATCAGTAGAGATCGTTAGATTATTGTTTAAGGTTGATGAACATGTCTTAATTAGTTTTATTTTTTACGAATTGGTCAAACCCAAACTCAAACAAAAACATTGTTTTCAATCGTTATGAGTCTCCCAATTGAATAGAATTTTATAAACAATTGTCTTGTAAATGGAATTTTTAAAGCATTCTGAATGTTAAAAATAAAGAAAAAAGTGTGCAAGAGAATAAGAAACACTACCTGCCAAAAAAAAAAAAGTGAAGTTTTGTTTTATCGGCTGAAAAATATAGGAAATCCGCTCCTATATTTAAAGGAACCCCCACACACAAACAACCCGATGTGAGTTGTCCCCCTTCCATTTTCACGATGTCTCTTAATCATGTTTTCAAATTGATTTTGTGCAAAAACAATTATATTTTTCCCATTTTTGGCGCTGTTAGAACCACCACAAGGTAATTTTATGTAGTCCTGTGAAGTTTTGTTGAAATCGGTTGAAGAATGTAGGAAATCCGATCCAATATATAAACGTTACAGACACACACACACACACACACACACAATCTGCATTTTATAATAAGTAAGATACAAAGGCATTTGACAAAGTACACCACAAAGATCTGTTAGTGCTACACAGCAACAGTGACATATTCAGGAAAGACATTAGAATAATCAAAAATCTCTACTGGCAGCAAACCACCTGCATATGGATAAAAAATGAGTTCAGCAGATATAGAAAAATAGAATGACGTGTAAGACAAGGATGTGACTTCTCATCAGACTTATTCAGCTTATACAGCAAGGTAATTCTGAAAGAACTAGAAATCCTAACAGGATTCATCATTGGCAGTTACAATCTTAACAATATGCAGATGACAAAGTGCTGACAAATACTATGAAACCTCCTACAGAAGATAGTGAGGAGAAGGGACTAAGCATAAACTACAAGAAGACAGAATACATGGTCATCAGCAAAAAGATGAGCCCTAAATGCAAATTACAGGTCCGGAATACTAAAATCAAGCAGGTATAGAAACTGAAATATCTGGGAAGTGTTCTAACAGAGGATGGAAAGTGTGACACTGAGATCCAAAGACATATTGAGATGGCCAAAGATGCATTCCAAAAGTTAAGTAGAGTACTAAAAAAGTTTCATTGGAAACAAAGAAAAGAGTACTGAACTGTTACATGATATCTGTCCTCCTATATGGCAGTGAATGTTGGACAATCTCTTCAAAGATGAAGAAGTGATTCGAAGCAACAGAAATGTGGTTCTGCAGAAGGATGCTGAGGATACCATGGGCTGAACATATGAGTAACAACAATGTTTTGGAAAGAATAGAAACAAAGAAGAAACTTATGTTTAACATCAGGAAGAGGCAGTTGAAATTTCTGGGACACATAATGAGAAAAGAGGGCTTGGAAAATCTGATACTCACAGGATGGATAAAGGGAAAGAGGGACAAGGGAAAGCAATGCATGACATACTTAATGGGTTTGAGCAAGTGGATTGCAGAACAGGGTTTGGGAGAAATAACAAAAAGACAAAACTTACTAAGAGCTACAAGGGACAGGAGGAGGTGGAGGGCTATGATTGCCTACATTCTGAAAGGACATTGCATATAAAATAAGAAGATTAGACTGGTAGATAACAGATAGGCCTCATCATTCTACTCTTGAAGATGATAGATGTTGTTGTATCCAGTCAACACTCCCACATTTTTTAAAAACAACTGTAAGAAAAAACTTAACGAGAGTCGTTGTAAGATTGATTAAGGGTATAAAGAGGCCTCAAAGCAATGTAAAACAGATCGTTCCACAGTCAAGAAAAGACATTTGTATATAGTGGAAAATTATTTTTATGTCATGGGAGTTTTTTAGTAGGACCCCCCCTAACAGACACACACACACACACACTCACACACTTTGAGTATGCAGTATTGTGGTGCATGTCAGATGAATGTGAGATCAATGAATTCTTGTAGCATTTGAGTAAATTGTAATGAATGAATGGGTCACAAATCAGATTAGCTAGGTTTAGGATAGTCAGTGATGACCAACCTCACCACACTTCCTCTTTGGCCTTATTCCACAATTGTATTCTTCATGCATAAATAATGATGAGGATCAAAATGTAGTATCTGTTCAGCTGGACCATGGCTCCATCCAGCAAGTCATTATCATCTCCAGCTTGCCATTGGCTACTACTCCAGTAGGAGCTGGAGACCTACTGGAGATCCAGTAACGATATGCATTAAACTGTCCTTCTCAAGACAACACTCTTCTCACTTTCTACATGAATATACAGAGATTTTTTTGCCTAGTGCATTGTAACCTTATTTTTGTTGATGTATTTTCTTTAATGAAATTAAACTTGGCAATTATTTTTTACTCAAGTCTTTATTTTGTTTGTTGTTGTCTTCTGTCATTCAGTATTTGTTTGTGGGCCAATATACCACCCAAAACAATGTAACTTCTATTCTCATAGTTTCTTCTCTTGCACTTTTCATTTGTGGATTCTTGCTTTCTTGTCATCTATGATCTTCAACAATTTAAATGTCATCTTCTGCCTTTTTGAAACCTGTTCTTTTATTGTCCTTAATGCTCAATAACATTTTCTCAATTTCTTTCACTCTCATTAGCCCCTTGCACTTTAGTGACATCACCTTGCTTAGGGTGGAATGATTAAAAAAACTTAGAAAAGACATGAAACAAACTCTCCCAGTACTGCCTCATCTTCAGTCATTGGACTTAGCCAATTTTGACACTGGTTGCATTTCTAGAATGCTCAGAAAGGATTGAACTCACACTCAACAGCTTATTTTCTGTCTTGGTGTATGTTCATTTGTTGATTCGTGCTTGACTGGATGGAGACCTTTAGGTATATGTCATTACTTAATAGCATAAATCAGGTCTCTTGCCAGAGTGAAGAGGAGCCAGCCTTTTAAGTCAGTGGGGCTGCAAGTAAGAATTTGCACACTAAAATTAGTTCATATGATTTTTACCAGATTTGTCAGGTGGGGCAGCCCTCATCCCTAGCAATAGACTTGGCATGAATACTAAATGACTCTGGCCTCTAATAGTAAATGTCAAACTATTTCACCAATTCTACAATATCATATCTTAATACAGACAACTCCTTATAATCATATATGAATTATGCAATATTTTAGTAGTATCATTCCAAAAAATACTGGGATAGATATTAAAAGAATTGGATAGATAGATAATAAGAGATAAATTGGTGATGAATGAAATAGATAAGCTGGCACAATAAACAAATAATAGAATAAATTAAATTATTGAGATGAACACATTACAATAAAAGAATAGCTATTTAAACCACTTGGGTATTGTAGATTTGCAAATACAGAAATAGAGTAACTGCTTATGAGTTTGTGTAGTGCTAATTTCCTGAGAAAATTGACTGTCCTTCATGAAAAAAAATCAACATACTTAACCAGTTGGGACCAGGATATTTTTGTGTGAAATCATATCATTTCAATGCCATCTAGGAATTGTCTTGAAGCACTATCTGATTTACTGCCTAAATAAAAAAACTTAAGAAAATTTATAAAGTTTGAGAATAAAATCAGATATAATCAGTATTTGCTATTTAGCTTAACAAACTATTTAAAATACATGTTCATTATCAATGAATGAATATTGATAACAGACTTGAAAATTTAATGACCATTTAGTGTCTTGATGGCATTATTTCACATTTACAATCAAGTGACAAATATAATTTCACCTTCTTGTACCAAGCTAAACTTGGTCATTTTGTGTTGAATGGATTTTGTTTTTGTTTTATTTGGTTTCATTGATGAAAATCAGGTTATTAAAGATTGATACTGTGAGAGGAAACAAGATCCATGATCACAGTAAAATTTATATTACAATGAAACATTACTGACCTTTCTATCAAGGCAAAAGTCACAGTTAGAATAATGTAAAAAATATATTGCCATAAACAAATTTTTAATATAATCCTTTTGCTTTGTTATCTAAATGCTAAGCTATTTAAGAATATATCTGTATTTAAATGTTTTAAATTATTAAAAAGTATTCTTATTTTGAATTTACCATATAAAGGAATACTTTTAAAAAGTTACTATAATTAGTAGTCTGGTAAAAAATATTACTAGAAATATATAGGTGTATAAATTGGTACAGAGATTATATAAATTATACAGAATCAAATTTAGGTAAGCTGTAGCATTAATTTCTTATAGGTTGGCATGTCAGTGGCAGAAAATTCAAAATCTTAAAACACTTAGAATTAATGAACAATGACAATGAGAATCTATTTTAAAAAGTAGATCAGCATTACAATAATGGTCACAGTGAAATCAAAAACTGCTTTGTTTCATATAATGATTAATCAAACTTGTTTTGCAGATCATTACTACTGAATAGCTAATTTAATTCTCCCTAGATGCCCAATGCTTGTGATATTGTACCAAAACTAAGCTGAAGAAATCACTATTGTATAATGTAATCAATTACTATAAAATTACATTCACATAGGAAAAGATCAAGTATGAATTTTAATGATAAAAATTAAGGAAAACCTTTAAATCCTCTCTGATACAACAAAAATCAGATTTTAAACTCACTAATTTTTTCTTGACATGTTCAGATAATGTAAGTATGTTAACATGGAAGATAGTTGATATTTATAACAAATGTCTGTTGCTTTCAAGATGACTATCATAATGATACTTAATTAAAATTTTAGCTTAATTTCTTTGGCCATTACAGATATTGACCAAAATATCAATTAGTTAACAAAAGTTATTGAAAATGATTACTTCCAAATATAAAACATGTTAGATTGATTTGATTTTAAGGTTTATCAACTCTTTGTGGGTTATTTGAAGCCAAAACAAATCTTGGAGTGTAAGAATAATTCTTCATTTTTTTTTCAACTGAATATTGCATTAACAACTTTTGGCAGAGAAGAATGATTTTTCTAGATCCAAGTCCTACTATTTAACTCACAGCTGGGAAGAGAAGAGATGGATTTATATCATTCCCAAGAGTATTTATGTATAATTGAATGTAATGAATGCAACTGCAATTTGAACTTGGCTCCCCAATTTATCATTCCAATTAAACTTACACCACCTGCACATCCACAAATGTGTTGGAATTAACTTTAAAGTGATTTCAGAATTATATGTGAAAATTATACAAACAATTCAAATAAGTAAAATTGGACATAAATTGAGCAGTCTGAACATGCTAGAATATTTTTTTATCTCACTATTAAATATTTCATCAGTGTCAACCCTTTTCTAAAACAATCATTTCAGCAACTTACAAAAAAACATTCTTTTGTATTTCGTGCTTTAAACTCATTTTATCCTGCCATGCCTTGAAGTCAGGAAGAACAAGTGAAATAATTAATCCATTTTATCAATATTTAAAAATTACAGTTGAATATGATACAATTATTTGCTTTATGATCTGGTTTAAAATGATATCACAGAAAAGTTGTTTCTACACAAATAAAATAAAATGTAAAGCAGAATATTTCTTTGAGAAAACAAAATAATGACATTTTTAGCCAAATTTGTAAACATTTAAATTTACAAAAAATAATTTATTTTACAGTTCTACTTCATTAATTATAAAAGTTTTATAATAAAATAAAAAAAATCTTTTATTTATTTATTTATTTATAATCTTGCAGCAGCCACGTGACATGTTTATAAAGTCAAGAAATGTTAGTTATCTCCCCTTAAATAGCAGTTAACATAGAGGGCGTAAAACTATTTAAAAAGCGACGTCTGCGGAATTTTCTTCAGTTTACGTTGGCGTTTGTTATTCTTTTGCCCAACCCGTCATCTTTGTACGTTTCACATACTTGTCTTGTGGCGGCTAACACAAGCAAGACATTAACAGCCAGACTAGAAGCTTAGGTTTACGGAACAGTGATACTTAAGTTCTACAAAAAACATGGCCAGTGGCGGACGACAATATGATATTGTTGTGTTTGGAGCCAGTAGTTTCACGGGCCAGTTTATTGTTGAAGAGCTGGCTAGAGTTGCTGGTGAGGAGCGTATAAAATGGGCCATAGCCGGTCGAAATATGGAAAAGCTTCAAGAAGTGCTGAAGAAAGCTACAGATAATCTGGCTAAGGATTATAATAATATTCCCATCGTGATCGCCGATGCTCTCAACGAAGAGTCATTGAATGTGATGTGTAAACAAACAAAGCTAGTCCTCAATGTTTGTGGGCCTTTTGCACATCTCGGGGAAAATGTGGTCCGTGCCTGTATCGAAAACAAAACTCATTATGTAGATGTAAGCGGAGAGGTTATCTTCTTGGAAAATATGCAACTGAAATACAACAGTATGGCGAAGGAAAACAAAGTGTATGTAGTCGGTTCATGTGGTTTCCGGTGCCTCCCTGTGGAAATGGGTGTAATGTTTACATCGCAGAAATTTGATGGCGATCTTAACAGCCTGGAGGCTTACCTTTCTACCAGCGGACCGGTTAAGTATAACACGTCAACGTTCGAAAGCCAGGTGTACGGCTTCCAGACTAGACACGAGTTGAAGCCTCTAAGAAAGGCCCTCTTCTCTTCAGTTGAATATTATAAACCTCAACATGTAGTAAAAGCAAAGTCTGGACTTTTTTACGACAAGAACAGTTCAAAATACTGCAGTTCTTGGCCTGATGCGTATAAGTCGGTCTTGTATCGTTCCCAACGATTTCTTTATGAAAATAACCAGATCCGACCTATTCAATGCGCTTTGTACGTGTGCCATGACTCTCTCTTGATTATAATAATTTTCTTGATTACTGGCTTCATAATGAACTTTTTGGCTAACTTTTCTTGGGGAAGAGCCCTTCTGTTGAAATATCCTGGCTTTTTCAGTGGTGGTCTCGCTCAATCTGGAGGTCCAACCGAAAGCCAAATAAATAATTCTGCTTTCTCTGTCAACTTTTATGGCAAAGGCTATCCTAGCCGCACTAAGGAAAGTGAACCTCACGAAGACCAACCTGATAAAGCAATTACCACCCGTGTTTTGGGACCCGATCCAGGTTATCTTACTACGGCTATTTGTGTTGTACAGGCGGCTCTTGTTGTATTAAAGGAGAATGAGAAAATACCGGATCAAGGTGGTGTCCTGTCCCCTGCGGCTGCCTTCAGAAATACCGGCCTTGTTAACCGGCTGACCAAGCGTAACCTCAAGTTTGAAATTGTCGATGGAGAAAAAGCTGAAGATACAACTGCACCAGATTGTCCTTCTATAGAAAAGACTACAGCAGGCGCTACCTCGCTTAAATCTAAAACATCAGTAACACCCAAATAGTAAATTTTCCTCTTTCCATATATTTTTCTTGAATTTTTATGTGCATAAAAATCTAAACGCATTGTACCAGCGCGCATAAATTGCATGATTTCTAAATTTAAATACACCTTCCTTAGTTTACTTTTTCTAAAAACTCTGAAAAAGTTTCCTTAAATAACTATGGGTATTAATTCTACTGAAAAAAAGATTTTTTTTTTTTTTTTTTTACCTTTGTTACCTTGCAACTTAAATGTAAAAAAAAAAAAAAAAAAAAAATTGGGCGATTTCCTAGGATTATTTTTTTTTTTTTTTTTTTTGAGTCTGGGCGTATTTTCACCACCAGTTGTTCATGTTAACTTTTTTAACCCTAAGAACTTGTCTCAATTGCTTGATGTTGTTTGCATTTTATTTGCGTTAATGATTTTCTATATTCAATGCCTTTTTATTCATACAAATGTCTTCTTTTTTTTTTTTTTTTCTTATTGCCTAATGTCCATTATATACACATCTACTGCTTGTTACGCAGATTAGTTTAAATTACATTCATTATGAAAGCAGGCTAGTAACGGCAAACCGAAAGAGTCTTAACAAGACGTTTAACAGAACGCGCTTTTTTTGTTTAGTTGTCTTTGTTGGTTTAAACCAGAAAGATTAAATATCTGGGAGGGAAGAGGGGGTTAGAGAGAAAAAAGGGTGAAGCTCCGGAACCTTATTTTGGTTGAGGCGAACTGCTTCCTTGTCTTTACAAAAAGTGCAAACAAGTCCTTCGCTTTCTTTATTTTTTTAGGTGAATCATCCACTACTTTTCTCTTCCTCTTCTTTGCATATAAGCCTAATCTTTAGTTATCTTATTGTCTACTTTTGTTTTTAGTTATGAAAACTAAGTAACTTCGCTTTAACTTAATTTGCTACGAAAAACTACTAGTTTTAGTAGTTCCTAACAGAATTTTTAATCTTTAGAAATTCTTCCTCCCCCGCTCCGTACCATCGCCAACATTTCCAAATTGCGTTGTTGAATTTCAACAGCACGAAAAACTACAATGACACTGAGATCTGGAACTTAACTTTTCTCTCGATTTTGTTTGGTTTGGGTGAATCGCTTTGGGTTCTTTATTCAAGATTACACTTCCTCCTTGTTTTTCCTTGTTAGTTTCTAAGACGTTTTACTTTTCTTTATTCTACCAACGGCACATAACAAAACTGGCCATCAAGTTATCAACATATCATATTCCAAAAACAGTGAAATACATAGCAAATAATCCAAATGAATATAAAATTAAACTTTATGGACTAGAAAATGGTGTCTTGGTTCTGCTTTATTAAAATTAAAAACTTATCGACGAACCAGACTATATTGAGTATTCTGTGTCGCCAATGTTGACAGAACAGCCTGACCGTTCAGGCAACTAATAACTAAAAACAAATTTAAACAAGGAAAATTTGGTAAGGAGGAATTTACGAAGGACTTTAATTTTTCTTGTAAAAATAATTTTTTTTTTTTTTTTTTTTTTTTTTTTTTTATGTAATCACTTGACTAGAGAATGCCTGTTAAGTTCACAGCATTTCTACTAGCTAAGACTTTTTTAAAGCCTTAGTTTTTCTACATTCTGGTCAAAAATCTATGAAGGCTGATATAGTTGCTACTTTTTGCTTTAAATTAGCTAAATTTTGACTCTTTCCATAGTGGAAACCATTTCTACAATGGAGGATTGATCTTTGATCAGCCAATCATTGTTACTTTAATTTGTTTCACTAGTACAAGAAGATTAAGCACCCCCCCCCCTAAAAGGGAGTATCGTACGGTTCATCACTTCACTTTGTTTCATACTGCTATTATTTGGCAGCTAAATGTTTAGCCAAATTATACATTACCACTTAAAATTAAATTTACTAATGAAAATATTTCCTTTCATTTTAAATATTCACGAACTATCAAAGCGTGGAACCAGTTTGTAACTTTGTTAGGTCTTGCTCTGTAAGAAACATTGGCTATATTACACTTGGTTATTAACTAAAAAAAAAATGTAAATTATCAGTGTAGGAACAGTATTTTCTTTTCACTCTCATTCAATAGCTTATTGCAGGGTAAATAATTATCTTAATGTATGAATTTGAAACAAAGCTTCTTAATTGACACTAACTTTCATATAGGAATGTGCTAGTGTTGCCTATGGTTGATTTGATTACGTTAATTGCCAGTTTGGGTTTTTTTTTACTCAAAGTGTAATTTTTTTAACTTTGCCTGTTACAAAATTTCTAACTTTTTTTTTTTATCTTAAATCTTACAATTTGACCTGCATCTCAAAAGGTTCATAGTTTGGCTTGTTCACTCAACAAAATTCATTAAACTTTGTCGATCTTAAATTTTGAGTTTGACAGTTGCCTGATTGTTATAAAACCTGGACCACAATAGTTGCCTTTTATTGATAAATTAGTACTCTGATTACTGTGCCTTAAAATCTACCTAGGTTGTGACTATAAACTCCATTTATTAAATTAGAAACCTTATTTGGTATGATTTTCAGATATTCATGCTTTTCAATTAACTGTAGTGTGTAACCTCTGTGTGTGTACTCTGAAGTGGAAGTCTGCATAAAATACTTGTCTTGTGCAATTTAAATTTTATTTTCATTGATTTACACCAACAAAAACAATTTTCCTTTAATACCCTAAAGCTTGAGTTTTAATGCTGTCTTGCTTATTCTCATCCATATTGTTAAAAAATGTTAATTTTTTAACTGGTTCCAGATTCTAGCTTTTAAACTTTGGATTCTAAATTTTTTTTTATATAAAATACTTGAAACTTTTCTAATTTCTAAATTTCTGCTGAGGGTGTCCTTAACCCCCCCCCAACTTTAATTTTACTTCTTTCAATAAGTCATCACTTCCTGTTGCCCAGAGAAATGTCATGAATTATCTGACATTGTGCCCTACTGATATTAAATCATGGTGTAACAATTTTGCTTTTTTTTCATTTTTAAAGTCTTTTCTGATGTCGCCTATAATGGCAATCATTACAAAGCTTCTTAATAACTTGCATCGTGAAAATTATATGATGCTGACTAGATTGAGTTTATATTTATAATACTGTTGCAATAGTTATTTTTAGTTTTGTGATATTAGTTTCTTAAAGCTTGCTTCATTGCTTGGGACCACTTTTTCTTATGGACCAGTGATATTCTTCTAGTGCAACATTTTTGGAAAGTGAGAATGTTGTGATCTTTTAAATTCCAAAGTGTAAAAATAAAAAAATTCTGTGATCAGAAAGCTTTATCATTTGCTATTAAAGAAGCGCTCCAAAACTTTCATAATTAAGAAATTTGCTAATTTCTGTATTTAAACTAGTTTTCCAGGTATTGTAAGACTTTGTGCATCTTCTACTTAAGAATTTAAAATATTCTTGGATAGCAAATGCAAAATGTTGACATATACTTTCTAAAGTGTTTGGTTTTGTTTCCAGTTTTAAAAACAAAAATAATTGCCAAGTTTTATGGTAATTTCTTCAAGGAATATAACTTGACATTTTAGTTGCATTAGCAGATATCATTTAATTTTTTTCCTAGGCCAATTCATTATATTTCTGAGGTTTGGTATAATGGATTAATAACAAAGGATATCAATAATACAAGTCTTTGAATAGACTGCAGCCTTTCAGCCTGTGATATTTGCACTTTGTTTGAATTAATGTTGGCCACATGCCCAACAACTTGTATTGAGGAAAAATATTTAAATCTTTCAAGCCAGGGATCTCTTCAAACTTTTTTGTTATGGTTGAACAACTTCTATCTTAAATGGGACAAGAACAGCTCTTAAATATTATTCATGCTGTCTAAATACTGATAGGAAATAATCAGTTTTGATACACTTGAAGAAATGAGCCCACTTATTTAAGAACTTTTTTTATATATATAAAATTAGTCTTAATGACTTTATTTTATTTCAGATATGAAACTGCTTATTTCTTACTGTAATAAAACTTCAACATTGGCTCTCACTGACTTTTCTAATAATAGATCCAATTGTTTCTCCAATGTCTCTTGCTGCATCTGCACTGTTTTTATTTGCAATATTTAATTTAACTTTCAACTATATAATATTCATGCATTAAGTTTCTTCATCCATGGAGGAAGCAATAATACATGATCTCCTTAGCTTACTCTTTCCATTATATGCAACCACTAAAGTTTAATTTTTCTTATATAGAAATTTCTGGCTTTAATTCCAATTTGTATATAGTTTAATGAGGAAACTGAAATGTAATATTGTTTCTATGCTAAATTAAGACTGATTTTTAAATTGAGTAATAAAACACTATTGCTGGTAATTTATTTTTCAATTAAATTTTTGTCTATTTACTTTTAAAATTAGGTATTTTCAGCTCCCTTATGAAAGTAACTTTTAAAAACAATTTCTCTTTTTTTTTTTTTTTTTTTAATGATATAAATTGTCCGTCCCATGAAATGCTACCATTTGTAATTGACACTCTCAACACGTTTTTGATAATGTTTTGTTCATACTATAATCTTAGCTGTTCATTATCTGCCAGGACTTATGAGATGTCTCCCACTTTTATTGATAACTGCAAAGTGGTAAAACTTGCAGTCGTTAATAAAATTCTTGTTTGCAGTATTCAATTTCTATTGAATCTGGTATACTCAAAATAGTTTTGCTCCAGTATTTGAATATATATATATATATATATATATATATATATATATATAAATATATATATATATATATAATTTTACAACTTTTATTTATTAACTATAATTTGGGGGATGTTTAAAGTTAACAAGATTGGTTGAAATTTGATTTGTCAATGCAGCTCACTCTCTTATGCTTGTAGGATTTACTATCGTATTACCTTAATGACAGTATTGCTTCCTCCTCTGTGATGGCTTTTCAGCAGAGTGGGCCAACTTACAGACCACACCTGTTTATTCAGTGCCTTTGTTTGCATGGATCATTATGAATACATTCAAAATGCTTTTTTTTTTTTTTTTTTTTTTTTTTAATATATACGTATATATTTTTAGATTTTTTGCTTTTGTTCTATGAACATTTTAACTTTTGTTTATGTACCAAATCTGGGATTTACTTTGAATAAACTATTTGACAAATATGAGTCTCCTATTCTTCAATGATAACATCTTAGATAAATCCACTACTTCTAGTTACATGGCTTTAAAAATGCTAAGTTTGAAGCCCATCATTAAAATTGCCTTAAAAATTGAACATTTTTCAACTAAAGATCTTTTTAAGGAAATTCTTGCAATTGGAACATGTTTGAAGCTACTGTTGTAAGATGTTGCTCAATCTTGACTTATAAAATTCCTTGTTTAAATAGAATAAGAAAAATGTAATTACTTTTTCCATCAAGGCAAAGAATTTTCTATAACCTCTTCATATGAAGTTAAATACCTTCCCCCACCTTTCTTCTAGCTCTTTACGAAGAGCAATTGCATATTTCCAGGTTCAGCAACATCACTTGTTTAGAATAACTTGAGCATTTGCTTCTTCCTCTCTCTACGCAACACGACTTTCTGGAGGTGAGTTTAAAAAAAAAAAAAAAAAAAATACTAGTTAGTCACTAGCAATTGAGCCACTTCTGTTGTCTGACTCTTAAGTTATGCCATTTTAATAAAATGGAAACGATAGTGTGTTTCAGCTTCAGAATTGTCTTAGTGGCACAATAGGAATCCAGTATGCATGAATGTTTCTAATTTTGATACTCAGTGAGAGAAAAAGCAGGCAGATAAATATCTACTGTCGGGAAAACTAAATTTTATTTATGTATGCCTGGAAATCATCAGCTGAAACTGCTTGTGCAAATTTCCGAATTTATCAGATGGAAATGGATTTTTTTTTTTTTTTTTTTTTAATTCCCCCCTCTCAAATCTTCAAATGAATTGAACAGTAAGTGAAACTTTTTTTTTTTTTTTTTAAAAAAGCAATTTCAATGTACTGTATTTTACAAACAGTGGCGTAGGTAGTGTTTTTTGCCGCCCAGGGCAGCACTTAAAGTTTACCACCCCCTCCCCAGAAGAAATAATATTACTATACACATAACCCTTAAATTTAATTGTCAACGACGAAATTATTCATACACATATCGATTTTTAATATTTTTATATTTCTCCGAATCTAATGCCCGTTTGATGCCAGATTTTTTTTTTCTGTGTTTAATTGTACTTTTACTCCATGATTTATCAGTGAGGTGTTTTCAACACATCACTGATAAATCATGGAATAAAAGTACAATTTTTTTCTTATCCCAGTTTTATTTAAAAAAAAAAAAAATGAAGACGTTACTTTTTTCTAAATCAGGAAACTTTACGATATTAAAAAGATAACTTGTTTTTCTTTATCTTCTGTTTTAAAAAGAAAACACATTCTACTTTTAAATTCATAATTTATCAGTTTTTTTTTTTTTTTTTTTTGGGGGGGGTTATTTCAATTCTAACAAGTGAGGAGTCATAAATGTCATGTTATTAAACATGGTTCGTTTTTTTTTTTTTTTTTACAATGTAAAAAAGTCTTTTAAATTACTGTTTTACTACATAATGGAAGATGTTAGCAAAGTAGTAGACTGCATTTTAAAAAACCAAAATAAATGTTGTACTCTTAGTTTTAAATTCTTTATTTTGCTTCAATGATCTAAACAAAAAAAAATAGAACCTTACTACCGTGAAAACTTGTAAATTGAAAAAAAAAAAAAAATGCCCATTTTTGGGTTTTAAAGTTTCTACATTAAAAAAAAAAAAAAATTTTCACTTTTCTTTTGAATTTCCATAAAAAATTGGAATGCATGTGATATCCTTAAAGCATTGGAATTATTTCTATTTATTTAGCTATCTATTTTATAATTTATGAAATTAAAAGCTAGGTTTATAAGGAAAAATAACAGTTGGTTCACTTATTTAATTTCTTCACTATTCAGACATTCAAAATCAAAGAACTGACTCAAAAGTCCGGACTTCTCACATAGGTGTGAAAAAACTGAATTCACTTAAAAATCCAACACCATATCAAGCCCTTTAAAAAATGTTCAAATTTTTTTTTTTTTTCACACCTTTTGCTCATGTCTTGTATGTGGGTTATCCCCACCAGCTGACAGCGCATTTTGGAGACCTTTTTTTTCTTTCTGAAAACTCACTGTGGCCCGAAAGTGCCAGCCCCTCCTAACTACGCCACTGTTTACAAATCTATAAACAATTGTCTACGTCTTGATGTGATAGGTTTCTTCAGTTTTTATCTAACAATGCTGTCCATCACTCTACCCTGAGTGTAATTAGGGAGTGATTACCAAGTTACTTTATATTTTTCAGCAAACTGGACATTACAGGCTGATATTAAGTCACAGTTGTGAATGAAGTAATTTCGGAATCTGAGAGGGCAGTTGTCGTCAAGTGCCATTTACCTACCCACCCAGACTGCAAGTGAATCCCTGAAATAAACAACGAAATATATTAAAATCAGGGTTTGTCTTGTCTTGGCATGGTATTTATTTTTCACTTTTCATTTCTTCACAAGTGTGTCCCAATTTTTGGTGCACACCATAAGAATAGACGTAACATGGGGTTTCATTGTCTGGTCTGTGATGGATAAAAGAAAGCCCTACTGTATGTATATTTACGAAGTAAACATAAAAGATACTTTTAAATTTTATAGTGTTTTTTGGGGGGTTGTAGTCCTGTTTAGATTTATTCAGTAAGTGATAATCTTCTGTACTGTTATGTGCATTCTTTTATGAATATTCTAACTTGGATGTCCAATTTTATCAAAATTGACCTAGTCAGGGGAAAACTGGCTGGTCACATTCAATACCTCAAAAAAACAAACTAGACAATCCATCATCACAGTGGGCCCTAAATTTTCACCTATTGCAATGTATGGGTGTTCTCTCAAAGAGGTCTTGTGCTTTGTGTGCATATCCTCATAAACTGGCTCTAGGGCCTTGTACAGGGTGGCCATTTGTGGTGGCGGGGGGGAATTATAATTCTTAGGATAGACATAACAGGGCCAAACTTAAGCGTAATAATCTACTATAATTATGAGTACATCTTTTCCTCTCTATATTTTCTTCCCATTCTCTTATTTATCTAGGCATAAATCTGTTTTCAATCATGTCAATCTTGCAAATCTCTTGGTAGCTTTGCTTGAAAAATGTGTATTTTTGATGATGCCAAGCTTGCCTACCTCTTTGACTTCAGTAGAGATCACAGAATCCACAATCTAACACTGCAGTTAATTGTAACCTCTATAATCTTCTCCATAGTTGTATAGAATGTACCTCATCAGGGATACGTACAGTTTTGAAGCTCATTTTTCTCCTAGACTAGTTGCTAACTATGGCTACAGAACCCGGCCTTCTTTGCTATTTAATCCATAAATAGATAAAAGCCAAACTTAAGTATTTAGTTGCAGGATATATGGAAATTTCAGTGAATCTTTTTAATTTAGGAGTTGAACACCGTAAATATATATATATTATATATATATATTATATATATATATATTATATATATATATATGATTCCAACACTACATAAGTTCTCATGTTTCAAAACAAGAGCTGAAAACTTCAATATAATTACTTGAATTAAAGTACTAAGCTCTGTTCCATCTTCAAGCAAAAGCTTTTTGGGGGGGAATAACTTGTTCCTGAAACTTACGTTTTTATAAGCATATTCATTATTGAAATTAAGATTACTATGATAACGGCTAGAGCAATTGTTTAAAGAAAAGGGATGTAAGGGTTAATAATTTGTATCAATATCTCGGTTACATTCACAGAGGTTGGGGTGTCTAAATTTTAAGTGGAAGATGACATTGTCTAGTCTGGTTAAGTGTCTATGGAGATTTATTTATTTTTTTATTTTATTTATTTTTTTCTGAAAGGGTGTTGTGTGTATATTAAAAAAAAAAAAAAAATTTTTTTTTTTTTTTTTTTTTTGAAGATGGAACAGAGCTTAGTACTTTAATTCAATTTAATTCAAATAATTGAAGTTTTCATGAAACATGAGAACTCTTATGTAGCGTTGGAATCATATTTTTAAATAAATAATTATATTTATGCTCTACTTTTGTATCGAGCACTATTTAAAAAAAAAAAAATAAAATAAAAATAAAAGTACTAAAGGACTTTGGATTATTTACCTAATGAGTTCTTTCCAATTTTCTATACATTTTTACACACACACACATATATATATATATATATATATATATATATATATATATATATATAAAAAAAAAAGATCACTAAGGTGCATGCTGTAGAGTGATAGTTTCACTAGCTGTTCCACTGTTGTTGCTTTGTGAGGAACCATGAATATATAGATATTGAACTGCACTTATAAGATGTATAGGAAGCTTAATGATGCATCTATTTCAAATATGGAGTATCCGCTATAATAACGTTTAAAGTAATAAAAATGCTTGCAGGGGTGGGTTAAATTAATTCTTGGCAAACTGCTTTGCTTACATTTCAGAAATAGAACATTTGCAAAAAAAAAACCTGGGTGAAAAGGATGTGCTGCCTTAAAAATAGAAAACACAAGATTCGATGGATAAATTGTCTAAATTATGCAAAACTTTTAAGATATATTTACCAAAATTACACAAAAATATCTTGAAATACTAAAGAGTAAATTTATTCAATAAAATTGCCATTGGGTTCAACCATGGCCTCCAGACAACTTCGGAATCTCCTGCAACTTTTCTGGACGGTCTCCTTGTTTAAGTTGGTGAAGGCTGCCATAATCCTTGCCTTCAGTTCCACTTTGGTGTTACAGGGAGTTTTGATTTCTTGCTCAACTGCACCCCATGCATAATAAACAATGGTGTTGCAGTCTGGGGAGTTAGATGGCCAGATGTAAAGAGTGATGTAGTGGCAGAAATTGTCTGACAGCCATGAGTGAGTTCTCTTGCTTGTGTAGCATGATGCAGTGTCTTGTTGCCAGACATAGGGTCTTTCAGTATCCACCCTCTTAACCCAGGGCAGCACTACCTCTTAAAGGCACTTGATTTAGGCCTCTGTGTTGAGTATGAGGCCCTCACCAAAAAATTTGGTAGTTCTTATCAGAATGAGTTTTCTGATCTGTCATACCTTTGTAATCACCATTAAACTCATCCAACTCTTTCCAAATGCTCTGCACTGTCTTCAGATTGACATCTAAATACTCTGAAAGGTTTGTATTGGAGCTGCTGGCATGAATGCCAAGTAGTACAGCATGCTGTTTCCAAATTTCTGGCAAAGTGAATTGTCATGATGCTGTTTTTCTCACAGATGGTGCCCAACTGACTCTAATATACTATGCAGTCAACAAAATAAAAAATAAACTACAAACATGCATGAAATTAAAAAATGGCGACAATTTACCTATCGCACCCTGTAGAACCTTGCATATGTGGTTCCCCTACAAAGGGGGACACAGGTTTAATCCTTGCTGAGGAATGCATTTTTTCTTTAAGATTTTTTGAATGCATAATAGACATGATACATTTTTAAATAAATATAAATGGAGCATCTATTTTAAATACAGAGTATCCACTATAATAATGTTTAAAGTTTTTTATATATATATATATATATATATATATATATATTGTAATTTTTGCTTTTTTTTTTTTTTTTTTCTTACTGTGTGAAAGGTTACTTCTCCAGATGGCACACAAACAGCTCTTATGAAAAACATCCAGCTGGCATATATGGACGGCAAGGGCAACAGCTCTGTAAACCCAAATTTTTGTATCCAGTTGAATACCCCACTCGTCCCACAAGCAATGGCGAAGTTTGCTGAAAACAGTGGTAGCCATATCATCACACGCAATATTAGCTTTCATTCCTTCATGAAAGGAGATGATCACCTTCAGCATGTTTTCTGGGATGTCAAGTTTTCTCAAGACTTGCCAAAGAGCCTATCGATTAAGTGTCAAATGCCGCCTTCTCCAAGTTCACAAACACCATGTACAACTCCTAGTTTTTCTCACAAACCTTCTTTGCAACTTGACAAAGAGAAAATATGTCAATGGTGCCATGACCCGACCAAAAACCACACTGCGATTCAGGATAGATGTTGTCAACAAGGTGTATAACGATTCTGTTTAGAATCAGTCTAGCTAGGATTTTGCCTGCAATAGAAAGGAGTGATATCCCTCAATGATTATCACAGACACTCCTGATACCTTTGTTTTCATAGAGGTGTTTGATAGAGGCATTTTTATAATCCTGTGGGACACAGCCTTCGTTCCATATCTCTAAGAAAAGGAGATGTAACTTTTCTAACAACTTTTGGCCACCATGCTTATACACTTCAGGTGATGATAGGATCCTTAGGAGTAGGTTATTTTCCAGATGAGATCTGCTTGGAGTCACTTACCTCTTAATAGGTAGGTTCAAAAGACAACTCTGGAATTTCTGGATTCTGCACAATTGAAGAAATGGCTTCCTCATCAGTAACTGAAGTGGTGTTTAACAGTTTCAAAGTGCTCTTTCCAGTGATCCAAAATGTCTGACTTATCCGTCAAGAGAGTTTCACACCACTTTTCTGAGGACCGAAAACACCAGCATAGAAAACCTTTGCAGCTTTTCTATCTGAAGCTTCTTGGAGTTCAGTGGCCTTTTCAGACCACCAACACTCTTTCATGATTCTGAGAGCTTGTTGGACCTGACTTTTGCACTTCTTGTAAACGAT
Source organism: Acanthosepion pharaonis (assembly GCA_903632075.3). NCBI lineage: Eukaryota > Metazoa > Mollusca > Cephalopoda > Sepiida > Sepiidae > Acanthosepion > Acanthosepion pharaonis. The sequence goes on along the minus strand of CAHIKZ030000999.1, from coordinate 1,556 downwards.
CTTCTTAGTGGATGAGTTCTTGTCCTCAATCCATGCTTTATGAGAAGAGTGCACTTGATCTATAAGCTGCTGAACCTCTGTATTATTGTCATCAAACCAGTCTTGATGTTTTTGTTGTGTTAGTCTGAGAACCTCCAAGGATGCAGAATGTGTTGCATCCCACAGAGCCTTTCAAGATGATTCAATATTATTGGTAATGTTTACAGAATCGAGTGCAGCATCAAGTTTGTCAGAGAGCTCAATTTTCATTTCAGTCAATTTAAGAGGCAGTACATTAATGTTCTTGGGCACCGTAGAATTTATAATCCTTCACTTTTGTAGATGCAGTATAGACTTACTCTGAAGTAGAGCATGATCTGATAGATAGCAAGTTGTGTGGAATGAACACACGATCTTAAAATCTTTTATGTCCCTTCTTTTGGTGATGATGTATTTGATCAGGTGTCAGTCTTTCGAACGAGGATGTATCCACATGGTCTTACAACAGCTGGGTTGCTGGTAGAAGGTTTTAGTAATACTAAAGTCAAATTACTTGCAGATAGTGAGAAGGCATAATCCATACAAATTCACACGACCAATACCATGGCGACCTAAAACACCCTTTCAAGAATGATAATCATTGCCAACATGAGCATTGAAGTCACCTGTAAGGGTTAATTTATCCTTATGTTGGACTTTGGAGATGACATTCAGAAGGAGATTGTAAAAAACATCTTTTTCTTGCTCTGAACTACCTATGGTTGGAGCGAAGCAGTTAACAAGTGTCACACAGATGTTGCACTCCAGATCAAGCATTAGTGTCATTATACGATCTGATACACCTTTAGGTAAGGAAGGCAGTGAGCTAGCAAGGTCTGACTTGATGGCAAGGCCACCATCAACTTGGTGTGGCTCTTTCTCAGTCTTGCCAGCCCAAAAAAACACATATCCACTTTTTTCTTCCCTAAGTTGAAAATTGCCAGCCAGACGTGTTTCATTAATGGCCACTATGTCAATATTATACTTCAACTTGATAGACACGAGCTGTTTTACGCTATGGTGCAGAATCATTGGCCTGGAGAGTGTGTACATTCCAGGATCCAAAATGAAACCTTCTTTTGATTTTTCTTGCTGTTTCAACTGTGTTACTGGATAATAAGTCTCTGTGTGAGCAAGCAATGTTTAGAGTTCCTTTTATTGCCCCTCCCCATAATAGGGAAAGCAGTGCAGATCTCAAATATGACTGCTTTGTCACTGATGGAGAACAGAGACATCACAGTTGCTCATGGGTTTGTGAAAGAATGGCCATCACCCATCAGTCTGTCACTGTGCAGAGCTTCACTAGACCCTTCCAGTAATATCCTTTACCTGATCCCATCTACTTCACTCTCTCACTAGTAGACCTTGCAAGTGAATTGTGTGGACAAGAACGAACGAACGAATCGGAGTAAACCACCAGAAAACCCACCCAAGTGATTTAATTAAAATGGTGAGGGCTTTTGCAGAACCATTCACACTTTTTAGAACTATTGATACACTTGGTCAGTGCAAATAAATGTCACAGATGAAGCAGACAA